>CAVLJG010000003.1:32193522-32693890 GCA_963669975.1 Acanthoscelides obtectus
TGCCCTCGACTTTCCTTCCTTTCCTTACCCATGCGTTGAGGCGGCGCGTGGGCTTCCTCTTAGCCTCCCGGGTGTTTGTGCCGTGCCCGGCGACCCGTAAGCTGGCCAATGGAATCCTGGTGGTTGAGCCCTACCAGTCAGGGGGGCAACACGCCACTTTGGTCCGGCGGTCAGTCTAGAAGGGCGGCCACGCCTAGCCCAGCGTTGGTCAATCGGCTGTGCCATCCCGTCAGAGGGCTGGCTGGGCGAGCCTCCACAGGTAGTAGAAGCCAGACGAGGATGGTTTGCTATCCTCGATGTATGGTGGAGCTATCTGTGGGGACTATACTTCCTTTGTTTCGACATTCACGGTATCCCTGGGGTTGTGTTCTAGCGGAAGGCGACAATGAGCACAATCTCCCGTTGAGGCTCCATGGAGGGTGGGGAGCCGAGGAAGTGAAGATCAGCATTTCGCATGGCAAACAAAACAAAAACCAAGGGTGTGCCTGCCCCCCTAAATGTAGGCAACGATGGCGAAGGTGGAGCTACATGTAGAGCTTCCACTGGACCGAACAATAATGTCAAGGAGACGGATGGGCCCGTCCCCCGGTTCCTTGTCATCAAGAGAGTTGATAATGATAATTTTGCAACAGTTAGTCCATTCCTTATTTCTAAGACCATAAATGGTATAATAGGAGACCCTAACTCTGTTAAAAAGATTAAAGCTGGCATATTGGTGGAAACAAAAACAGATGCCCAGTCTCACAGACTCATAAGAATACAGCATTTTACAGATATTCCTGTCACAGTAGAAGCCCACCCAACGCTAAATTCTAGCAAAGGGGTCGTGTACTGCAAAGACCTCTTAAATTGCCCTGAAAGTGAAATTCTCGAGGAACTGAAATCAGAAGGAGTAATACATGTACAGAGAATTAGAGTCAAGAGGGACAATGAACTGCGTGATACACCAAATCACATAATCACATTCAACTCCCCCAGATTACCATCGAAACTTAAATGCGCTATGTATAAACTTGATGTTCGGCAGTATATTCCCCCACCAGTACGCTGCTTTAGATGCCAACGGTACGGCCATACGTCATTGTCTTGCCAAAATGAACAGGTATGCATATGTGGAAAGGAGTTACACATGGGAAGACCATGTGATCGCCCGGTACAGTGCCTAAATTGTCACGGGCCTCACGTGGCTTCATCGAAGGAATGCCCAAGATACAAAACAGAATTGGCTATTCAGAAACTGATCGCTACTGACAAAATAAGTTATATTGAGGCCAAGAAAAAGGTGGTGGTGCATACTCCACAACCAAACGTGTCGTATGCACAAGCCACGCAAAAGAGCCAGGATGATGATATTATCGAAAAGATCATCCCACGTCTGACTAATATCATCCAATCTTCGATTTCTCAAGCACTGAAAGGCAAAGATTCCATGAAATTGAGCAACCTCAATTCGTTACACCTCAGCCAAAAGTATCACATAGCTTGTCTCTTAGAAACCACAGCCAATCAGATGCCTCTAATCAATCAAAAAGAAAGGCATCCTCACCTGTTGATGGGTCAGATCTCTCTGATGCAAGTCTAACGTCATCTCAGACCGACGACCCAGAATCCAGAAAAGGCAAGCGCGGCTGGCCGAAGGGTAGACCCCGAAAGAGGGCTGCTCCAGCTCAAACCAAGCCAGATCAAATCAACGCAAGAACTAATACTGCGTCTTGTGGACAACCTAATGCTTCAAACCCACAATCTGGAGACAACCAGATTGGAAGCGAACCTAACTGTGATGAACCTGTGATAATAGATAGTTAAAATTTTAATATTTAATTCTATGTTAATTTATTCACCTTAATTTGATATTTGTTTACTTGTCCATGTATTTATATATTTATTTAATATTTACTTTTACATTATTTTCTAACTTTTGTATTGGGATAGTTTCTCCATATTTTAATTGTAGGAGTTAAACTTTTTAGTACAATATGCAAAACATAATGCAATGGAATTGCAATGGTTGTGTGTCTCATCTGAATGAACTTCGTGTGATGGTTAGGGAGAACGATCCTTTCTGTATTGCATTACAGGAAACCCACTTCCGTCCAGAGACATCTTTCTCTCTTAGAAACTACAATACTTACCGCAAGGATGTCATACCAGACCGCAGAGCACGAGGTGGTGTGGCCTTACTCGTAAAGCAGAATATCATAGCGCAGGAACAGAGACTGGATACGGAACTTCAAGCTGTCGCAGTTCGCATCACAACGCCATTTGCTGCTACATTGTGTAGCTTATACTTACCTGATGGCGATTGGCATATTGATCAGTTGTACAGGCTTCTATCAGAGCTTCCAAGACCAATTATTTTGATGGGCGATTTTAATGCGCACTCACCTTTTTGGGGATCTATGCGCAGAGATATCCGGGGACGAACTATAGAGGAATACATTGATTCATCGAACTTAGTTCTATTGAACTCAGGATCTCCTACACACTTCGATATCAGAACAGCTGGATCCTCTGCTATAGATCTCTCACTATGCTCACCACAACTGGCTACTAGATTATCCTGGAAGGTCTTAGATGATCTCAATTTTAGTGATCACTTTCCAATCATCATAACAACGGATGTCCCCAAACTTTTCTATCCGTCACATAAAAGATGGTTGACTGCGAAAGCTGATTGGAACACATTTTCTGAGCACCTTCGTATCCCTCCTCTAACTGAAGACATTAATACAGTGGACGATATCACACACGCTATAACAGATGCAGCAAAGATTAGCATTCCCATGACATCCGGGACCTCATCTAATAAAGCTGTGCCGTGGTGGAATGAAAACATTCAGAATGCAGTCAACGAGAAGAAAACCGCTCTGAATAGATTCAAGCGCAACCAACACCATGGCCAACATGATCTCTTTCAAAAAACTACGTGCTAAAGCACGAAGGCTCATAAATGAGAGCCAAAAGAAATCATGGGAAACTTATGTCTCGTCCATAACTTCTGAAACACCTATCAAACAGATGTGGCAAAAGATCAATGTTATTGCAGGCAGGAATCCGTTTAGACCCCCAAGCGCTTTGAAGGTAGCTAATTCGGTAATCGAGGATGTTTCTTGCATATGCGACACGTTTGCAGACCAGTTTGAACACGCTAGCAGCAATGCAAATTATGATCCCAACTTTCAGCAGCTCAAACTAAATTCCGAAGCACAGGGAATCAATTTTGACACATCGGAACTACATCTATACAATGCACCATTCTCATATGAAGAACTCGAGTCTGCCTTAGAGAACTGTAAAGACTCTGCACCGGGTATAGATATATACCTTACTGCATGATTCGAAACCTTCCAAGGTCTGTCAAAACTCAGTTACTACAGATATTCAATAATGCGTGGGTGCGAGGTATATACCCTGATGCCTGGAAGGTTGCCATTATAGTACCCATTCTCAAAGACGGTAAAGACCCTACTTCACCTAACAGCTATCGACCTGTGTCGCTAACCTGCTGCCTGGGAAAACTCTTTGAAAGAATGATAAGTCTTAGACTAGTATGGTACCTAGAACATAACCAGCTGATCTCAAACAATCAGGTCGGCTACAGGCAGTACCACTCCACGGTAGATGCACTCGTAAATCTTGAAAATGCAGTCCAGGATGCATTCATTAAAAGGCAACACCTAACGGCAGTCATGTTTGACCTGGAAAAAGCGTTCGACATGACCTGGCGCTTTGGTATTCTGAAACAGCTCCACGAATGGGGTCTTCGTGGCAATCTCCCAAAACTTATCCAAAATTTCTTGTCTCATCGCTCATTCCGAGTCCAGGTCGGAGACTCCAGGTCCTCGACAAGGAGGTTGGAAAATGGCGTTCCACAAGGATCCGTTCTAAGTGTTTCACTATTCATCGTAGCCATTAACTTCCTGGTTGATAGCACTCCTCCGAACATTCAACCCCTCTTATATGTAGACGATCTCTGCATATTCTCCACCGCCGCACTTGATGGAAACTTTGACCATCTGCAGGATGAAATAAACAGACTAGACTGTATAGCAAGGGATAGAGGGTATTCCTTTTCAGCAACAAAATCGACGTGCATCCATTTTTGCAGACTTCGCACAGCACATCCGCAGTCTCTCTCACACTGAGAGGACAAACTATAAAAGCTGAAAACTCTGTTAAGTTCCTGGGCATTATTTTTGACCACAAGCTCTACTGGAAGGATCAAATTGAACATCTCACAACTCGTTGTAGAAAATCCTCAACCTGATCAAATGCATAGGAAATACCCGATGGGGTTCAGACCGCGAAGCTCTCATAAAGGTTTACAAGAGCCTAATCGAGTCTCGAATTGACTATGCCAGAGTTGTTTACAATTCTGCAAGACCATCCAAGATCAAGGCACTTGAAAGGATTCAATGGCAGCCCTAAGAGCGGCTACAGGGGCTTTTCGTACGAGTCCTTCAAGTGCCGTCCTCTGTGATGCTGCAGCAATACCCTTACAATTAAGAGGTGAAATGCAAACTGCCATCTATATGACTAAAAAAAATCTCTTACCAGACATATTAATCTGAGTATATTGGAAAGCGATAACGAACATACAAATCGTCCAACGTATACACGTCCAGCCAGAATCCGTAGCCTTGAATTCCAACAAGCGAACAACATATCAATAAGGGATGTGCTGCAGAGAGCCCCATACGACACTCCACCTTGGACTAGGTCAAAGCCACATATTGATATTCGCCTTTCTGTATTTCTTAAAAATGAGACAGCACCCCAGGTGTATCTCGCTCGTTTCAAACAAATTACAGATCACCTCCACGATCATCTCTTCATATACTCGGATGGATCTAAGAGCAGTACCGGAGTGGGAGCATCAATAGTAGTTAACAGTGTTTGCCACATGTGGAGCCTGGATCCGATTTCAAGTATTTTCACTGCAGAATGTTATGCCATCTGGCAGGCACTTCTATTCTTTGCATTGTCATCTAGCTTAGCGTGTTCGATAGTATCAGACTCTCTGAGTGTGATCAGCTCCATAGGAAATAACTTCACCAAGGATGAAAGAATAAGTCGAATCTTGAACTTAACCAGCTCACTAGAAAATGACCATAAAAAAGTCCGTTTCATATGGGTACCTAGTCATGTGAATATTATCGGCAATGAATTGGCTGATGCAGCGGCAAAGCAAGCAGCCACCATGCCACCGGATGAAGGCATTCCTACTCCGCTATCTGACTATGTAAAACACTTAAAAGACACTACAAAACAAGCATGGCAGCACAAATGGGACCTATATGACGGACACATGAGATCCGTCCAACAAGTATCGAAAAATGGACTTATCCGAAGCAACTGAATCGTCGGCAGCAGACAGTCTTATGCCGACTACGAATTGGCCATTGTAAGTTGACCCATGCGTACCTGTTGGCCGGCGATCACAGACCACAATGTCTAGCATGTCAAACAGACCTCACTGTTCAACATATTCTGGTGGAATGTCGACTCTACAGTGATCTCCGCAGGGAACTACAGATGTCTTCCAATATACAAACCCTGCTCAAAACGGAATGGCCAAAAGTTATGGATTTCCTGCTGCGCTCGGATACATACACCAAGATATAGATACTCCTATTTCGTTACGCCTCCAGCCACTTCCACATCAACATTTTACGACGCATTCTCACCTACATCCCATACCTATCTGGTCTTACCTTATTATCCTTGTACATACTGGACAGCTCTGAAAAATAAAATGGTATGCACGTGGATGTCACATCATTAGATAACTGAAGAGGCAGCTTAGCTATTAAAGATTCTCAGTCACATGCGGAGTAAATATTGAACTTGTCTGTATACTATACTTACTGTTATTTATACCATATATGTTTGTCCTGTGTCTTTCTATTTCCATCTCAGATCTACCCCTGAGATGTTAGGTTTGGAAAAAAAAAAAAAAAAAAAATGACCTAATGAGGCAGGAGGGAAGCGGCTAATGACCTAGAAGTCGATGCCGCTGTGGGTAAAAAAAAAAAAAAAAAAAAATAAATAATAAATAATAATAAAATAATAATAATAAGAATAATAATAATAATAATAATAATATAATAATAATAATAATAAGAATAATATAATATAATAATAATAATAATAATAATAATTACAGACCCATTACTTGTTTATCCGTACTGTACAAATTACTAACTGGGATAAGTCGTCTCGTATATATGACCACCTAATAGCTCAACAGTTGATTCCAGCTGAGCAACGAGGATGCTGCAAAGGTTCATACGGATGTAAAGATCTACTATTATATAACAAAAAGATAATGAAGGACGTACACAGTAAAAAGAAAATCTATCATTATGCTGGATAGATTATCAAAAAGCTTACGATAGCGTACCACACCAGTGGATATTGAAAATACTTAAAATATTCAAAATTGACCCAAACATCATCAATCTGTGTGAAAAAAGTATGAAGGAATGGAACACCCAGCTAAAGATACAATCTAAGGATGCACCTATCAATAATACCCCGCAGATTAAAATCGAATCTGGAATATTCCAAGGAGATTCACTATCACCTCTCCTGTTCTGCATGATGATGTACCCCCTGTCCAGAATGCTAAATCAAAAGCCAAATTGGGATATAAACTACTCAAAGATGAGCAGCCAACAACACATCTTCTGTACATGGATGATTTAAAGCTATACGCGAGTTCGGACACAGCGCTTGAAGAGCAAATTAAGATAGTTCACGACTTCAGTAGCACAATTCATATGAACTTCGGATTAGATAAGTGCGCCAAAGCGACAATAAAGAACGGAAAAGTGGAAAAAAACGGAAAACATAACAGTCCAGGCAAATATTACCATCAAAACCTAGATGCTGGAGAAAGCTATAAATATCTTGGAGTTTATGAAAACCCAGAATTGTGTAATGATGAAATGAAAGAGACCATCAGTAAAGAATATCTAAGAAGGCTTAGGATGGTACTACGTTCAGACTTAACAGCACGAAATAAACTGCTAGCCATCAACAGTATAGCTGTTCCAATAGTAGAATACAGTTTTGGAATCATAGATTGGAGTCAGAAGGAAATTGCAGACCTAGATCGTAAAACAAGGAAGATGCTTACTATTCATGGACAGCTGCATCCTAGAGCTGATGTAGACAGGCTATATGTGAGTCGTAAAGAAGGAGGTAGAGGACTCAGGCAATTAGAGATGACTTATGATAATACAGTTGTATCCATAGCCAATTATTTAAGAAGCCGTAGAAATGATAAGTTAGTTAGACAAATTTGGAGATGTGAAAGGCACCCTCGAGTTGGAAAGTCAGTAGTCAAGTCAGCGATAAAAATTGTAAAGACACATTTACCGGAAATAGAAAATCAAGCGGTCGAGGATGAAGAAGAATTACTGTCTACAGATATTAAGGCCATGACAAGGAATACCTTGAAGGATAAATGGATACGAAAGCAGCTCATGGTCAATACGTGAAGAGAATTAAGAGGCCAGGGATTAATGAATGCCAAACGTTTGCGTGGCTCACGAGAGGGAAGGTAAAAGGTGAAACAGAGGCCCTGATAACGGCCGCCCAAGACCAGGCCTTACGTACAAGACATTATGAGAAACATATCCTCAAAATAACAGCAAATAGATGTCGAATGTGCAAACAATACCAGAAACAATAGATCATCTTATATCCGGCTGTCCTCAACTGGCGAAGCACGAGTACTTGGTCCGACATAATAAAATATGCATATACTTGCATCATGCCATCTGTATAAGCTTTGGGATCGCAGTGGAAGAAAAATGGTATAATCACACCCCACTCCAGTAGTTAGTAAAGATGAGCTTACCATAATATATGACTTACCAGTGCAACAGATCGTGAGAATATCCGCGAACCGCCCAGACAATAATCGTCAAAAACCAACGAGACAAAACCTGCCTGCTAATAGATGTTTCAGTTCCCAACGATGAAAACGTTGTAAACAAAGAAGCTGAAAAGAAATTGAAATACAAAGATCTCTCAATTGAAATCCAAAGAATGTGGAATCTGAGACGAGATAGTTCCCGTAATTTTAGGTGCATTAGGGACGATCCCAGACATCTACATGAAAACCTAAATCTCATACCAGGAAGGCACAGGACAGCCGAACGTGCAGGAGAGGAGATTGCTTGTATGGTACAGCAACCATATTACGTAAGACACTATAAGGTAATGGACTTCGTTAGGATGTGGGTAACATCTTCGAAGTACCATAATGAAAATGACCAACCAAAACGGCCCACATGGGACAGAACCAGTTGAATAGATAGGGCTGTGGAAAATAAACAAATAATAATAATAATAATTAATGAATTAACTCGGGATTGATATGTAAAATTCTTATATTCATACAAATCTACACTTAGATTCGTTGATATTTTCGAGCAATATGGAAATTAGAGCACAAAATTGGATGGATAAGTGCTCTTAAGAGAAAAATGTAAGCAACCTAGTATTGACATTAGTGGATATATTTTATTTTTACTATACCATGTGCAAACATTTATTTTTTTCTGTTAGTGCTGATGGCTCCCAAAGGCACTCAAAACTATCACTATATCCAGTGTATATTTTATTGGAGGAACAAATGTAACGTTCATAACGATACGTTCCTCATTTATCTAGTATTGAGAATAATCATTAAAATAATTAATATAGGTGACGCTTACTGAAAAATACAATTCCATTAAGTAGATAAGTACCCACACTTAATGATGTTTTGCGTGGAGTTTGTGCCACGAACGTTTGCCTTATGATCAGAGGTCTTATTAAGCAGCTTATCCGTTCATCGTAAGCTCCCCAATGTCTCTCACACGCTGTGCTACTCGTAACACTAATTTTATCTGATAGGATAGTTTGGGGTCGGAAGATTAAATCATATGTTATCGATTCGAATGGCATTCATTTTTGGCTCAGGTACGCAAATCATCTAGCCTAATATGCACCCTACCCTTTTTAAGAACGTTCATTTGGTATTATTTAATTTCAATGAAATTGTTATCAAAACATCTATACCCCGATGCCGGAAAGGAAGATAACAGCAAAACCCATCGCAGGCTACTGGAGGCACGGCGTCCCTTTGACGTTGAATTGACACAGGCGGAGCGTGAATATGCTGCCGTATTTGAGGAGATGCCGCGCTGACCAGTGGCGTGCTCTCTTCATTTTCTGTACTCGAGTATAGTTGTCCAAGCATTGACAGGTCTTGGTTCCTGAATAATTATGGTTACTATGCGGCGCACTCAGCGAATAAAGCGCTAAAGCAATCAATATCGGCTTGTTCGTCGACTATCACCAATAAAATATACTTCTTCGCCCCAATTGTAGAAAAATATTTCTTTATGCATCGTAAACGGGCGTGATCTTGGAACATAAACACGTTCTATTACGTCTGAGATACATAACTTTACTAAAACTGACAATAGGGCAATTTCAAATTAGTAACACTTGTAACATGTTACTAGGTACAAGTAACAAAATTTCAATGTGAGACGTTCGCGTAACACAGGTTATTTATCACTTGTTGCATGGTACCAGTAACAGTCAACAAATAGGCACAAATTGGTCTTTCTTTTCATCTTTTACTTTGTTACTAGCCAAGCACTAGGCAGAAAAATGTCATTTTAAATGACAGTTGTGCCATTATAAACTTTATTTTCATTTGTGATAACTGTAGCCAAAAACGAAGCGTCGGATATCATTTGGAAATATCCAAATAATTGAAAGTGATCCATTCAAACTTTCAAGTCAAACAGAAAGACAAACAAATTTCTAAGAACAAACGTTAAGTACTTCGAAAGCGATAGGATCACTGGGCGTGGGTAGTTGCAAGCCTTCACCAAGCGAGTTCAATCACAGAAATTCGATCAAAGACATTGATTGATGAGCAGATTAATTTGAAGAAGCAGGAGCTTAAGTTGAGAAGTCTGTGGACCAAAGAGTGGCTAGAAACTTAACACCCGTAAAACCTGCTAATACTGTAGATACAACCTTAGGACCGTATCGTCAGTCATTCCTACAATTGTAGGACGCCTTTATGGCCTCTTTGACTTTCATAGTATTTTCTCTCCTCTTCTTCAGAAAGGCTGTGGTATTCCATATTTCTATAATGTAATATTTTTATTGTGTTTATTTTCTTCTTGAATTGTAGCTGATATACAGCTGATATAAATCAAAAGCATGAACAATTCGATGTAACATAACTTCAAAATAGACCGCTGACACGGAAGAGTAGAAAACTATTGACAATCAGGAGGCCGTAAAGGCGTCCTACAATAATTGCAGTCAGCGCTCTCCTATTGTCAGCCTATGTTTTTATCTTGAGTTGTATGAAATTTCAGGCTATATAACAGACGATATAAATCAAAAGCATTTACAATTTGATGCAAATAGATATTTTTGAGAACCTCAAAATAGAGCGCTGACACGGAAGAGTAGAAAACTATGAAAATCAAGGAAGATATAAAGGCGTCGAACAATTGTAAGAACGACTGAAGACACGGCCCTTAGGCTCTGGTTGTAGATAATAGACAGTTTTAGCAATCACACACAAGAAATACGTGAACACTCATTTGACATTTACTGCTTCTATTTTTTGAAGCGTCTTTACTAACACAGTTCTTAGAATCATCAGACGGGGAAGAACCCCTTTCAAGGAAAAGGCAATTACCGAAAAAAACGATAATAGCCTAATATAAAATACCGGTATAAGGTATTTAATAGCTGAAAAACACGTACACAAATTCCAACGTTCTAATACCATTTGGTTCATTTAAGCTTTCCTCTGTTAGTTTTTTAACAAAGCTAACTGGCGCGTCTCATTGTATAATTGAACAACATAGACCTAATCGATTTCCTCTCATTGACAACGGTTTCCGGTTTGAGTTTGGGAAAGCGTACGAGCATGAAATAGGCCACATAAATACACGGTTTTTATACTACGCTGAGAATATAATTAGAATTGACAACAACAAAATAATAAGAACTGTTAATCGGGCAGTGATGACATGATGATATGTGATTTGAGTAGCTTCAAAGATAAATAATTAATCAGACAAGTAGGCAAAACTATTGGAACATTCATGAGGCTGCAATATTTGCGGGTGTCTTCATCAACAACAATATACAGGGTGTCACGAAATTGAAGGATAATCCTGCAACTGTAGATAGGTCACGGCATGGCCTACTAGATGGTAAAATTTTGTTTTAGTAAAAGTAGTATAGTTTTCGAGATTTCTTAATGAACTGGCTTATATTCAGTTAATGCCGTGCCATTTTTACAAATATCAACTTTTTTTTAAAAAACACTCAGAATCAAGAATTTTATCTCGTCGAGTATCACTTTTCCTAATAGCATTATTCTCATTGCTCCCATGAGAAGAACGCATCGGTGCAGTGTGATCTAGTATTCTAGTTTAGCAGTTCTTTTTACTAGAATTGTGACTGATCCTTAGCTCTTGTAATATACAGGGTGCCGAATAATCCTGCAACTGTAGATGGGTCACGTCATGGCCTATTAAAATGTATTTTTTTTAAGACAATAAAACAGTTATATTCCGTTAATGCAAAAAAAAATTGAAATGATAATTTACATTTAAGGCGTGAATATAGTGAGCATAATTGACTGTCATGCATGATCTACTTTTTGTCACAAAGCATTTTTTAATCTACAAAAAATAGCCGCTCAAATGGTAGAGGATGCTTAAATTTTGAAACTTAATTCTGTTACGGTAGCCAGCATAGCTTGGTTTGCAAACACTCTAAAAAAAAAAAAAATAGTGGATTTAGGTCCAACGATGTTGGTGGCAATGAAATGAGGTCGCGCAGCCTCATCCACCTTTATGAATTTTGCATCTTTGTAATTGAAGTGGTCTCGATCTGACCGAGTATGATGTTCTGGAGTATTAATGAACGCTAGAAAAAGCAAATTTGAAACCTTGTTCCTAAGTTTTGTAATTTTTAAATGTAAGTAGTTGTGTATTGCCTACATTTATTTGTATTTTGAGTTTTGTAGTTATTTTCGTGTTGTTTTTATCAGTCTTCTAGTGTTTGTGCCTTAGGAGTTAGTTGCTTCATTATGACCAGATACGAGTATACACTTAGCAAAAGCTGCTGAACTATATCATACGTGGTAAAGTGGTTTTATTTATAGTATTTATGTTTTTTACTCAGAAGGCCGGTTTCTCGAGAAGACGGACTGACAGCAGAAGATGTGACAATGGCAGACCTCGGATGGATGTCGACGAGGAGGTTCTGGGTGAAGTGATGTGGAGGAGTGTTTGTTTTAGTTAAAAAAATGATTTGAGTAAAAATGTAGGTCATGCATAACAGTCAATGATGCTCATTAGAACAATATCTTAAATGTAAATTATCCTTCAACATCAGTTCTGTCCACTTTAGGTATAAAAGCCATAAATTGTAATTTTATGTATCGACGAAAACTGACCCTCCTCCGTTATAACTGCAATGAAACGAAAAGAAAAACCAGCAGAGGGTGATTAGGAATAATGTCATTCAAAAATTGCCAGTAGTTGGCTAACTTATTCGACTAATTGGCGTAGAGATCGTACTTCATCCTCTCAATCTACAGGGTGTCAAAGTCAGACGTGAGAAGGTTTTGAGAAAAATTTAGACTTTGGCATGTCTTTTCTGTGGGCTTTTCGCCGCTATAAGGGAAAATAATACTGGACGAGATAATATACTTAATTCTGAATGTTTTAAAATAAACCTGGTCCAAAAAAGCTGACAATAATTTGTAGAAATGGCATGGCATTAACTGATTATAAGCCAATTACAAAAAATAATGCTGAAAATCTCGAAAACTACAAGACTTTTAGTAAAACAAAATTTTACCATCTAGTAGGCCATAACGTGATCCATCTACAGTTACAGGATTATTACTTCAATTTCGGGACACGCTATAATACGGTCGAATGATCAGTCAGAACAGCTGCTAAACCAGAATACTGGATCACACTGCACCTATGCGTTCTTCTCATAGGAGCAATGACAATAATGCTACAAGAGTATAATAATACACCCATAAAGTCCTAAAAAAACATACCCATACCCCTCTTGGGGATCTTCAGGATTTGCCCTCCTCTCTCAGAAAATTTTTTTCGCCTCGCATTTGAAAAGTTTTGGGGCTTATTTTACCTTTACAAAGAGTTGTCTCTTGTCGATGATTGCTCGCCCCACTGGGGGATAAATTCCCACGGAACTACCTTAAAATTTAATTGTTAAAAAACTGAAGATCCAGATCGACGAACCTAAGAGTTGTATCTACTATTTGCCGATAAAATAAACGAAAATAAACTCCAAATAGCAGTAAATAGCCTAAATATACTAAGTGACATATAAATCCGAACACCCAGTTTAAATGGTTTTATTTTAATAAAATTTTGTATAAGTACTTAATGAAGCATAATAAGTAAATGATAAAAATTTCAAAATGATTGCACTGCTTTAAAGCCCTTTGACCTTTAATAATGTGTGGATGCACCCTGATGTGCTACGCATTCTCCAACGCGCCTAGTCATGCTTCTGATCAGGTGGTCAACGTCCTCCTGTGGTATCTCATTCCAGGCAACCACCAACTCCTCTCGAAGTGCTTCTAGAGTCTGAGAAGGACGTTGCAAATTGAGCAATCTCCTACCCATCATATCCCACACGTGCTCAATTGGGGATAAGTTGGGAGATGTTGGTGGCCATGGTAACAATGTGACATCATTATGTTGAAAGAAGTCTATTGTGACTCTTGCATTATCTTGTTGGAAAGTTGGATCTGCCAGGGTGTCAAGATAGGGTAAAAGATAGAGTTGTAGAACTTCGTGGATATAGCGCTGCGCGTTCATGTTACCTCTGATGAAGATTAAAGGTGACCTGGAAACATAAGCTATAGCACCCCAAACCATAACTCCAACAGTGTGATGAACATGTCTTTCAAGAAAAAACTGTGGATTCCTTCTAACCCTGTGTAACACTTCCTTTCCGCAAAAAGTCCAGAAAAGATGGAATGCAATGAAGATTCCAACTTTTCTGCACAATCACAGAAAGGGGGTTACAATTAGCTTCCGGTAGCTCAGTCGGTGGCATGAAGACATCTACAGGCGTGTGGCTGTGTGTCGACCATGGCATGGCTAGAGGATAGAAGAACAAACAGAACACAAAAATTTAACAGATTTTATTTAACAAAAAAAAAGGCATTTTCATTACATTACAATTTTACAAAGATAACAAAATAAGTTTTACATCTTTGGCGCTGCTATAACGCTATCGACTTATCTTTCGCTGGTCCATTTTTACTCGACTGAAGCCAGGATGGGCAGGGGCTTGAAAGGGAGGTCCCAGTTATGAGGGGTGACCTCCATATAGTGGCTTCACAACCAGTTGTAGGCAAAGTTAAAGGCGATGGCGCTGCCAAGGTACATGCATGGGTGAAAACATTGGCCAAGGCTAGGCAAAGTGAAAGGGAAAGAGAAAGGGGGTGGCCCCAATCATTTTTGTCCTATACGGACACACATGCTAGAAAATTCTAGCACATGGTGCTATATTACCTTGTGCTACTGAGAAGAAATTTCTAGCCGTTGTTCGATCGGCGGCTCAGGTGAAAAGGAAGCGCGAGGAAGATCGCAGATCAGGAACTCCGCATCAAGCGCTCCAAGCGGAAAATTTTCCAAGCAAAAAAGCTAGAGATGGGATTAATGAAATGATAATCGAGAAGTGATTTAATAAATACGATCGGACGGTGAAACCGTTACACCTGGCACGACCATCGTGCATGCCTAAACAAAATCGAGACTCGTCACTAAAGACAATACTGTTCCATTCCTGATCCCAGAGTGACCGTTGTCTGCACCACTCAAGGCGATTACGTCGGTGTTCTCGAGTTAAAGGGAGGACCCAGTGTGGTCGGTATGAAAACAAGCCAAAACTTCTCATTCGTCGGTAAACACTTCGCATGCCCATAGGTCTTCCGTGTTCTGCAAACCATTCATTTGCAATATACCTGGTAGTGAAGAAACGGTCCCTTAAGGCCAATAATCTTAGGCGGCGATCTTCACGGTCTGTTGTTCTACGGCGGCGTCCAGTGCCCCTTGCTCTTTGCGTACGGCCTTCTCGAAGCCATGCCTGACAACACCTAACTACAGTGTCTACACTTCTTTGCACTCTAACTGCAATTGCCCGAAAAGAAAGTCCAGCTTCCCGAAGTCCCACTATACGGCCCCTATCAAACTCACTAAGTTGACGAAATCGTACAGGTCTCGGTACTCTAGGCATCGTAACCTATCGTAAAGGATGTCAAGAACTAAAATCCGCCAATGTTGATTCTTTACTGCGGCTGAAATATTCATTTTTAGAGCGTTAGTGAATTAAAAAAAAGCAGTATAAAAACCGGAATGTCCAACTGATAAGGCTGAAAATTTTTTCACTTGTTATTTACAGTAAGATAAATACATTCACCAACTTTTATTAAAATAAAACCATTTAAACTGGGTGTTCGGATTTATATGTCACTTAGTATACATTGTGTAAAATACATAATCTCGAATTATCTCTAAAGAAGCCACATGTAATGGGCATGAAGGGTAAATATCCCGTATGTACAAAAATTGTTGAACAGTTGTCACATTTTAAGTGTTTAGGCTGCGACGTATGACAATGGCATTGTTGAAAATATACAAAAATTTCAGGCAGTTTGCAGAGCAATCAATAGAACAACAAAAAAAAATTAGGAAAGATACAAAAACTAAAATTCTATAAGGCCCTGGCGACACCTATACTAATGTATGGGAGCGAAGGTATGGTGAGAGATGAGAAATATGGAATTAAAATACAGGCAGCAAAAAGAGTCAAAGGCTGGGGAACAACTTAGAAATGGGGACATACGCGGAAACTAAGTATTATACACCCTAAATGACAAAATGAATGAGTACGGAAGAAAATGGAGGCAACACGTTAATAGAACGACAAATAAAAGACGTCCCAGAGAAATACTCCGCTCTAATCCAAAAGACAAAATTTAGAAAGAAAAAGGTATTTCCAACAACTTTGTGAAATCGGAATCCCTCTTAAGAAAACTATTATTTTGCTATCCTAGCAATGAAGTAGCTAAATGCTATCTGTGTTCAAACAGCTGCGGTCTCCTATTGGCACTGTAAATGGAACTTGCCAGCTAATGGAGCATCTCTGCAATAATGAGACTGAGTGACGCATTCTTAGGTAGCGGATGTTCACAGGAACTTGAGATAGTTGAGCGCTTTGTGACTGTCCAGCTATCCTATCCATACAGGAATTGATTTTATGGAGCATTGACTTTCTATGAATAATCATCACCTCTCCCTTGCGTAGTTTAGGGAGAGAATGCACAAGAAGTCTAATTGAGATACAGGTGGTACACCTCTTTGAGATGAACCACACCTACGTAAAGATGGTAGATTTCAAGTTCAAGAGCTATTTTGGATAATGGTGTCATCGCACCACAAGCGTTCAGCTATACAAACTTCGTCTCAACACACCAACATGCGGAGGATCGGTTTCTAAAGTAGCTGGTGTTTGTTGTCTTTGAATCGACCGCAGGGATAAACGACTGCTTTAGTGCATCAGACCGAGAGGGTAAACGTCGGGTGAAGAGCTTCTCTATTCATTCTGCATCGATTCTATGCTAGCAGCTATTCACGACTCTGCAGAATATATTACGTCTACGCGAATAAACAGGATGCAGCCAAGTAGAGCAACTCGGTATTTTTTAACCGGTGTCGATGTTTGGGAGGAGCTCAGGTATTAGTACGTAGAAGATCCGAATTAGAAGCGACCTTCACCCATCTGTTTAATGGATGAAAAGTATTTTATATCAAATCTAGTATGTTAAAAAATACATCGCAAATGGGTTGGCTGAATAATTCCTGATGATGATTGATTAGAAATTGAAATAAGTCTTTTATCAAAAGTTGGACTAGTAAGTTTAACGGATGATAATAATAATAATAATAATAAAAATAATAATAATAATCGGCTTTACTGGCGGAGTTTAGCAAAGCTATTCTTACACTCGACCGTACTAAAACTAAAGTTTAATACTAATTTGACATACAAATATGATCTTTTTACGAATACAGTAAACGACTGTATGTCTATGAATCCTTAAACTTAAAGAAGAAAAATAGTAAGGATCACATGATTTAGAACGAAGGACATTAATTTATTCATTGATCCTACGCTGCATATCTAGGCGATGAAATCTATGATGCAGTTTGAAACGGATGCTATTACTATTTAAGATATGAATATTGCTATACTTATTAAAGACGGACACTGCATTATACGTGAAAGACCTATAAAAGAGTGATGTTACATACAGAGGCATTATAAAATAAAATGTTTGACCTAGTGCTAGCTTTTCTACTAAATATATAGGGTTCTTAGAATGTAATACACGATTCAACGATGGTAAGTAAAAATATACCAACCAAATGTATAATGCCTATAGAATATGAAAATGTTATTAGAATATTTTTTTCCTGACGTAACTACTGTGTTGGCAGGTATAAAAGGTGTTGATACTATATAGTTACTTGCACCGATATGTTTAATAAATTAATCTTATATCAAAACAACCACCTTTGTTGTCTGCAAAAAACATGACTGGAATAGGCCAGGCAGATTTTGGGTAAAATTTTCATGCGAATGGAAATTTGCGACAAAGACGTTCGAGCTATGTATCCCGTGCGAGCATGTGAGGAATTTAGACTTACTTTTTGTTGTGATTAATATAGAGAAACAAAGGAAACCTCGGCCCTCAACGTTATTTCAAATGATTTATTGAGCATTTGGACAATAAATAAAATAATGTAACTTTTGTTGTCAAATAGTACTAGATCGACAGACATGGTTTTTCATGATGATAAAGGATATGCTAAATACACTGGAGTTCAAGAGGCAAATTCAATTCTTTCATATAAAACTATCTATAGTTAGGCTTCACCTTGTCTTGAACAGTTCCTAAAAAAGAGATTCGAAATACAAGGTAACGACCTTGGATCAAAAATTCCATGTACATGACATTCAAATCTGAAGGTTAGAAATGTCAATATTTGTTGAAGGTCTAAAGATGTACAACGATTTGCCTATTATTGTAAAAACATCTAATAGTCCTATAATTTTTAAAAAGAGACTCCAGATAAACTATTTTGATTTGATATGACGACCAGTTTGTATTTAATTTGTTAACCGATTTTTTGTAAATTAATTTATTATTGTTTATTATTATATCATTTTCTTAATTTTTCGTAACTACCTTTTTACGGGATGTAAAATGTGGGGTTTGAAGCACAAACTTAATATAGGGCCGTTCCTCTTTAGTTGAAAAGAGCGGAGGGAAGGGTGTGTGTGTGTGTGCTGCAACGTTTTTAGTTTGTGATTTTGGCAGCATACATTTCATCTACTCTGCGACCCCATAACACGAGTTTTGGGGCCGCTAGAGTCCCGGTACCACCTTGAGCCGTGTGCGTCATCGGGCCCCTGAAAAAATGAAAGTGGTGAACGTATGGACCCGGCATGTTTCGTCGAAATTGAACCATTTTTCATCCGAAGTATTGCGACGTAAGGTTCAGCCTGGTGACTGATCTAAGCGGGATGCCAATAATACGGCTAATTGGTTATAAGGCGCAGTTCGCGATAACTGAGGCTGATGGGATAATTTAATTTGCGCTACCACAGCTTATAATGCAATTACCGTGGGACGTAGATGATTCTGGAGTTTTTCATTAATCCAACTGCAGTTAGACGCAAATGTGCGATCGATATCGACGTGTGAGTCATGTTCGAAAATAAATGGTTGTTTAATTTTCTGCATTTAGTACTGATTTCCATCGATATAGCAGTACCGCGGGTGAATTTTGAATGATCTACGGGTCAAAGGTTTTTCTTTCCAATTAGTTATGCTTATCTTGCAATATAATAAGAGAAGGCATGGACAGAATTATCGCAAACATTTTGAAATCGCTGCTCAGAGGCAAATCCTATTCGGTAATTCGATGCTTTCTCCTGTCATTTCCCGATGTATGTACTAATTCTGGAGGTGCATACACAAAACTTTGAATTTTGAATTCATAGTCATAATAAAGAATATATTTAACAAATTATGCATTAATAACTGGTATTTTCACACCGACGAAAAATAGTTATTTATTATACAAGGGAAAAAGTACTAGATTTAGCTTGAGGTTGTATTTTCTGTGACGGGAAAAACGACGCATAAATATTGAAAAATTATATTATTACAATATTTAAGTCATAAAATTATCGATGTGAAATTTGAATTTTGAAATAAGTAGGTTATGTACTTATACCGACAATTAGGCCTGCGTTGCTAAGGAAACTTTTAAAAAATGAAATAGCTGTCAATTTAATTTTGTGATTTTATTTAAACATTGTAAACTTAGTGGTTGTTTAGAAGTTAAACTAAAACATGTCCGATTCCGAGTTTTCTTTGACTCCACCGGAATTAGTAGAAGTAGCCGAAGTAGCGTCACAAAAATTATTGCCAGCTAAATCGCGGAAAATTTACGAAACCTCATATTCAAGATTCATGGAATGGAAGATGAAAAAAACATTCAGTTCTTTGTCGGAGACGGTGTTATTGGCTTATTTTTCGGAATTGGCACAACAACAAAAGCCATCAACAGTGTAGTGTGGTTGAATTATTCAATGATTAAAAGTATGTTATCGTACGATCCAATAACAATGTAGACATTTCAAAATATTTCAAACTAATTATATTTCCGAAATAACATGGAAAAGGTTACAAGCCCAAGAAAGCTGCGATTTTTACGGGTACACAAATTAGTAAGTTTTTAAATAATGCTCCCGATGGAGTTTATTTAATGGCCAAGGTTGTTGTTGTATTTGGGATCGCTGGAGCTTGTCGAATCTGTAAAATCAGCCAGGTAACATTAGGGAAAAAATTAATTTCATAAAAAGTGACATTTTGTTACCTGTCAACAGAGATAAAATATATATATATATATATGTGTAGTAGTCTACAAGCCCCTTCCCACTTCAGTTCGCCCACTTCAAGATTTGTACCAAAATATGCCTTTATAAACTAAACCTGACGAAACTATTTACTTCTAAAACAATTTATTTTCTCAAAAACATTTTATATACACTCTAGTCGTAAAATCACTTAGACCTATAACTAATAGAACATCTGAACAAATAAACAATGTGCGAATAAACTGAAAGATTACCATTGGGTAACATTACCTTTATTTTTTATTACGGCTGAAATTCTTTGTGGCATAGTGTTAACCAAGTTTTGGCAAAATTTTGGTGTAAAACAATCCCATATTTCTTGAAGCTTTTGTCTCAGTTCGGTGATTGTACGAGCAGGATTTTGTCGTAGAACCTTTTTCATCTCGTGCCACAAAGTTTCAATAGGTGACAGATCTGGACTGCCAGAAACCCATTTCAAAAGTGGTACATTATTTTATTCCATCCATTTTATAGCCTTTTTGAGGTATGGCACGCTGCACCATCTTGCTGAAACACAAAATCAAACATTCTTCCATCACTGGTAAAAGCGATTCTTCTAAAATTGCCAAATATTTGTTTGTATCCACATTTCTAACAATAAAATGAAGTTTTCCTACTCCTTTTGATGACACACTGCCCCAGACCATAATGGATGCTAGAAATTTCACTTTTCTCTTCAGGCAGTCAACATGGAATGCTTCATTTTTTTTTGCGACTGTCACCAACACAAACTTCGAATCGGGCCTCATCACTCCATTGTATTGCACACCATTGTTGAGGTGTCCATCGTCTATGTTCTTTAGCCCATCGAAGTCGATTTTTCTTTTGTAGTGGAGTTAATAGTGGCTTTTCTTTGGCCTATAAACAAGTTGCGCAACTTTAGGGTTTTTACTTCACTTTTTTTATTAGAAAACTTACCTTGCAAGTGTTAAATCCCAGTTTGTGGGCCTCTCTATGAGTTTTGGACCTCGAAATTCTCCTTCCAACAGCGTCACTCCACAGAGCACTTAATTGGCACGCCTGTTTTTCACGATTATTCTTCTTAATGCTCTTCGGTCGGCATTTGTGATATTACTTTTTTTACATATCGTGGCTTAATATTAACTGAACCAGTTACGTTATATCTTCTAACAATATTTCTCACACTGTACCGCGATAAGCCTAACAAAGTTGCAATTTCTGAGTTTGATTTCCCAGAATTAAAAAATTTAATTATCAGTAACCGAATTTTCTCACTAATAAACTTTCCTCTACCCATTTTGAAAACCTTAACTACCCAAAACTATTTTAAACGTATTCTGACAGCTGTGATTAATAAAAACAATTGTCATGGCTTTTATTTTTCACAGCCACCTATGCATTATAGACTTATTTTGCATTGAAATGAAACTAGGTTGATATGCTGTAATTGCAACATGCGTTACTTTTATGCTGCAAATTTGATTAGGGAGTGATAAAGTTGGTGTTTTCTACTATATATTATCAAAATATTCATTGTTAATATTTTAAACCTTTAACATCCTGCTACATCATTATTATTTGTGTTTGATAAGAAAAAAATTAAGATTTCAATAGTTGGGCCAACTGAAATGGCAATTGGCTCGTAGTCTAAAATAAACAATAATGAAACCGGATCTGTCAAAAAAAGTGTGAAATCGTATATAGATGAGTGGAATAAGTTACCGAATTAAATTTTTTCATTCTCACTATTCAACAGGACTTATTAGTTTTGTCATCAGCAATATGTTAAACAATGGTTTTTGTTCCAATCACATAAAATTAATACTTTCTCCTATTATTTCAGTTTTCACTAGAAACAAATTTATAGAAATGTTAGAAAGAATTTATCTGATGAAACTTCCAGAGCATTGTGTTTGAAATCATTTTTGTATCCGGCAATTGCACTGGCACCGTCTTAAAATTATACTATGTTTCTGTGGCAAGGAGACGTCTAGAACCTAATGAAACTTTTTATGTATTTTTGTTATTCATTCTGACCATAACTGAAGGTACTGTTCTTTGAATCTACCTATATATGTATAAAACAACATGGCATAGTTAAAAGTTAAAAACGCGGATTAATCATCTCAGAAGATGATTAAAAAAAACCAATAAACCATATGAGCTCGCTAAAACTGTAAATACTTATTTGTATCAATATAGGGATTACGCAAAGCGTTTAAACATTGTAAATCCACATAATCATTTTATCTTTATAGCTGTTGCTCACAATAACTGATAAATATGTATGTTACTTTTTATTAAGTCCTCTACATTATGCAGGTGCGGAAAAGTATTATACAGGGTGTCCCGAAAAAAGTGTGCAATATTCTACCAGCGGTTTCTAGAGCTTAAAATAGGAAGAAAAGTTTATATGAACATATGTCGACAAACGTCCCCTAAGGGCGATACGGTCTTTTAAAGGGGCTCCCCTGAAGATGGGTTTTCCTTAATATTTCCGAAACGTGTTAAGATAAAGACATAAAATTTGGTATTCTAGCCTAGTTTTTTATGCTGGATTTAAAAATATTACCAATTTTAGACAGTTTTGTTTGGAAGCGTATTTAACAGGGTTATTTTAGCCCCAAAATTTTTGTGTAAATCTATTTTTGAAATTCAATTTTAGAATTTGAAAATTTAGGGTTTTCTACATATAAAAGGTACTCTTATTGAATATCGATAAATTGTGCCATTTTTTGAATAAAATCAAACTAAAAAATTTGTTACATGATAGGAAATATACTGCGAATTTAAATGAATTGTTGATTATATACAGGGTTATCCAAATTAAGTAACTTTGTTATTAGTGAAAATACAAAGTTGTTTGAATTAGCAAACTAGTAGCATTTTTAACGCTGGTAAAAATGAGAAATAAAAAAAAACAATTGAGAGTCGTTATTTTGATTTTTTTCAGTAAAATAACATTTTTTTAAATGGAAACCCCTGTATATTATATTTTTTTCTGTTAAAGCATCAAATTTTAAACAAAAAAGTTCATAATGACTTTTCCGCTAAATTCAAAAATAAAGTCAAAATAACGATAAATATTTTTAATTATTTGCAGTATTATAATATTAAGACGGCTATGAAAACAACATGGCGTTCGCGATTTGACAGCATTAAGATAAGCGACAAATTGTTAAACTGGACATACTCGCAACTAGAAGGCTTTGGAAAACAATGATAAAATCAAATAATGTCAAACATTAGTGTAAATACTTGTTTATAAGCTTTATTGTGTCATTAATTTAAAGAAAAATGTTCTCCCATGAAGAAAAGTGTGATATGTTAGAATGCTATTTAGTGTGCAGAAAATCCTCCTTGAGAGCAAGAGAATACTACAGTGAATTATATCCCGCTCGCATTCAACCGTATGAACGATATTTTCTGAGACTTTATCGAAAATTTAGGGGCAACGAAAATGTTTTTGCTAAAACAAGGGCAAAAAAAGAATTCATAATAAGCGAGGCCACGGAAATTGCAGTTATTGGATATTTTGAAGCTTATCGTGAGAATTCAATAGCAGATATTCTCAAGGACTCTAATTTCAGTTATGGTACTGTTCAAAGGATTTTAAAAAAATACAAATTTATTCCGTATAAGTACCGACCAGTTCAAACGCTTTTGGCAGGGGATCCAGAGAGAAGACTTGTTTTTTGCCATTGGTATCTTAGCTTCTGTCGCCAAAATGTAAATAACTTTCGTTACCTTTTATGGACAGATGAATCAAATTTTTCAAATTCTGGAATGTTTAATAGAAAAAACCACCATTATTGGTCAAGAGAAAATCTTTTGTTAGTACATCCAAGAGGCCCACAAGTCCGTTTCAGTTTCAACGTTTGGTGCGGTATAATTGGTTCAAAAATTGTTGGCCCGTTCTTTTATGAGGGAACCCTAACTGGTGAAAGATATGTGGAATTTATGTCAGAAATTCTGACTAATTTCTTAGACGAATTGGATCTTATAAGTAGACATCATCTGCATTTTCAGCAAGATGGCGCACCTGCCCACAACTCCAGAGGTACTTATCATTTTCTAAGTACTACTTTTAATGATCAGTGGATAGGAACAAATGGCCCAATACAGTGGCCTCCCAGATCACCAGATCTAAACCCACTTGATTACTTCTTGTGGGGTTACTTAAAGAACCAAATTTACAAGCGAAGGTACGATAACCTTGACGCGTTAAAGACTGCAGTTAGGGAAAAGATAACCCAGATAGATGGTAGGACCATACTTAAGACAGTTCGAGCAGTTGAAAAACGTGCCCAAAAATGTATTGAAGAACAAGGTGGTGTTTTCGAGCATCTTCTTTAAAAAAAATTGTTATTGTATTTTGTAAGATTATAAGTTGATGTTGAAAATAAAGTTTGTCGATACAATTTAATTGTTTCAGATTGGAGGCCATAACTTCAACAATTTGTAACCTAGGAGAAAAGTTATTGTAAGCTTTTTTGTTTAAAATTTGATGCTTTAACAGAAAAAAATATAATATACAGGGGTTTCCATTTAAAAAAATGTTGTTTTACTGAAAAAAATCAAAATAACGACTCTCAATTGTTTTTTTTATTTCTCATTTTTACCAGCGTTAAAAATGCTACTAGTTTGCTAATTCAAACAACTTTGTATTTTCACTAATAACAAAGTTACTAATGGTGGACACTTAATTTGGATAACCCTGTATAGTTAGCCATGACTGCAAACAAAAGTTGTTTTGATTTGTTATGACTTATTTTGACGTTAAGCTGACATTGTTAGCAGTGTAAAATTACTAGATTAAAATCAAAATTTTTATTAAATCGATTTAAAATGCCAAGATTTACATAGAACTGACTGACATGCATTTTGTGTACCGGTTTTGCAATGGCAGTCTATTGGCAGCCGTAACAGAATATCAAAGAAGATTTCCAAATAGCATAGTACCTGGACGTCGAATGTTTACTGATATTCACCGGAATTTGTCAAACCATGGAAGTTTTCAGCGGCAGGGCTCAGGAAGGCCTCTGGGAAATCATCGTATGGATATTGCTTTAAATATGTTTGAAAATAATCCGCAAATAAGCATACGAAATGTTTCAGGAATTATGGATATACCTCGATCAATAGTAAGAAAAATTTATGAATACCTATTTGATAGTTATCCTAAAAATAATAAAATTTTAGATAGAAAGAATGACAAGAATGCAAGGATTACATCCTTATCATTTTAAACGGATGCAGCATTTAATGGAGGCAGATTTTTTACCACGAATCGAGTTTTGCCAGTGGATATTAGCAAATGAAAACACTATTTCTAGAAAATTATGGTCGGATGAGTCAATATTTACTAGGAATGGTGCTTTTAATTTCCATAACATGCATCACTGGTCAGATGAAAATCCAAAAGTTGTTCGCCGTACTAACTTCCAACATAGATTTTCATTGAACTTATGGGCAGTAGTAATTGGTGATCAAGTAATTGGGCCTATTGTACTTCCCAATTGTCTTAATTCAGAGGTGTATCTGAACTTTCTTCAGAATGAGCTCATGGATATAATACCATTGGATATGCGCCAGCAGCTTCAAATTTTGGACGCAATGATCGAAATTGGTTGAATGTCAATTTTCCATACAAGTGGTTAGGCCGAGGAGGTCCTACAGAGTGGCCGCCACGTTCACCTGACCTAAATCCATTGGATTTCTATTTTTGGGGGTCATTAAAAGACCTAGTTTACTCGACTGAAGTAAATACTCAAGAAGATTTACTTCAAAGAATCCATCAGGCTGCAAATGAAATAAGAAGAAAAATGTTTTCCACTTTACGGGTTACGCAATCATTAGTTCGTCGAGCGAGACTCTGTATCCAACAAAATGGGAATTTATTTGAACAGTTATTGTAAAGCTAGTTTTAATTATATCCAACTGTACTATATGTCTTCTTTTTTAAGCAAATTTCAATTTCGTTCGTAGAAAAAATTTATTTCTCTTGTTTTTGCCTAAATGTTAGCTGTGTTGCAATATAAATATGTATTTATGTAATATTTACCAATTATTAAATTATTTTTTTCGTTGCCATGGCTAATTATTCAACAATTCATTTAAATTCGCAGCACATTTCCTACCATGTGACAAATTTTTTAGTTTGATTTTATTCAAAAATGGCACAATTTATCGATATTCAATAAGAGTACCTTTTTTATGTAGAAAACCCTAAAAATTCTAAAACTGAATTTCAAAAATAGAATCACACAAAAATTTTGGGCTTAAATAACCTGAGTCCGTCCCTGTTTCATACGCTTCCAAACAAAATTGTCTAAAATTGTAAATATTTTTAAATCCAGTATAAAAAAATAGGCTAGAATACCAAATTATTGTATGTCTTTATCTCAACACGTTGCGGAAATATTAAGGAAAAACCATCTTCAGGGGAGCCCCTTCAGAAGACCGTAGCGCCCTTAGCGGACGTTTGTCGACCTATGTTTATATAAACTTTTCTTCCTATTTTAAACTCTAGAAACTGCTGGTAGAATATTGCACACTTTTTTCGGACACCCTGTATAGTGCTTCTAATGTCCCCCTCCCCTTTAATTTTTTGAACGGATCAATTCAAAAAAATTAAAGAGGTAATGGAATTGATGCGTGGATATCATATTTTAGAGTAAAATTGACAGACGAAAATGTCAAGATGGCTGCTGGGCGCCATCTTGGAAAAAAAATATATGAAAACGGGGGTCTTGTGGCACATCATTTTGAAGCTCCTGACGAGCACTTTATAACCCTAGAATATAAAGTCAATACTTACGTACTACATTTAATAATTACTTGAATACATTGACATTTAACTTGATAATTCGAATAAATACGTTGAGTTCAGTTTAAAAGATGCTGGAAATGGTTGCCTTCAACTTCTTGACACAATAACAGCCGGTCCGTAATTTTCAAACACAGTAACATCGATATTTCTACAAATATTTCTTATTCTCAGCCGTATATCCAATATTGAAGCAGGTTCAGTTTTGTACACCTTTTTGCTTCAAATAGCCTCATAAAAAAAGTCTAAAGTCATATATGGCGAGCGAGCTGGGCATTGCACAGGATATCGACGGCCAATCCTACGACCGGGGAAATTGTTATCTAATTAATTCCTAACTTGTCTGTAGTAGTGTGGTGGAGCACCATCTTGCTGGAATACAATATCAGTATCGAATTCATTAGGATTCGCTTCGAAGATTTCGGTGATTGGAGGGTCAATAATATTTTCCAACATATCCAAATACAGTTCCTCGGTTAAAGTCTTTTCGATGAATAGGGGCCCACAATATGATTTCCCAATATCCCAGCCCAAACGTTAATTTTTTCGTGGATATTGAGTATGAGTTTCCCGGAAGACGTGAGCATTGCTGGTCACTCCAATAATGACAATTTTGTCTATGCACATTACCGTTGAGAAAAAATGTACATTCATCTCTAAAACAAATATTTTGGATATATGTAGGTAGGATGCCGTGCAATGGTTTCCGTCATAGTCTCGCAGAATTCTGTTCTTCGATCAGGTTCATCTTCACTTAGCTGATGTACAATTTGAATTTTGTATTGGTGATACTTATTCTTTCTCAAAAGTCTCCATACAGTAGAAGGACAAACCTCACATACATTCGCGATGGAGGAAGTAGACTGTTGGGGATTTACTATGATCTCACCAATTATTTGAACTTGCTTTTCTTCCGGGATGGTTGGATGACCTGGGGGCTTTTTGTTGTTTACACTACGAGTAGCTGTAAATTTAGATACAAGTTCCATTAAATATTTTCTACAGATAGGACGATTCGGGAAACGATCATTAAAAATCCGTTCGGTCTCGTGAAAGTTACGCATCCATAAATAAAAATCGCTTCGATATTTTCTTCCAATGGACGAGAATTGACCATTTTAAAAATAAATATTTTAACTGTACAATGATGTTTGTTTTCGTACTGACATTCTTGTCACTGTCAACAAAAAATGACAAAACAGGTTTTTATCGCTGTTGCTGTGGATACGGCAGGGAATTACAATTATTTGTAAAGATATACGAGTATATCCAAGCATCAATTTCATTACCTCAAGTTTTAAGTTTTTGAATTGATCTGTTCAAAAAATCATAGGGGAGGAGGACATTAAAGAAAAGCACTGTATATGGATACTAATCGTGAGGTATAAACAAATAAAAAACTAAATTAGGGAATATTTATTCGTTCTGAGAAGTGAAAAAAAACATAAACAAACAAATTCATAATGGTTGAAGTGAACTTGTCGTTCTGATTTTGGATCTACCTAAGATTCTCGATACAATTGAAATAGGGAAACGGTTATATTAGCCAATTTTTTATGTATGAAGCTACTCGACTGAGCGTACAATACTTCATATTTTTTGAAAAATGTGCGAAAAACAGATTTTTCATTTGACTTTTATTAAAAAAGTAAATCGGAAGACTTTTTATATCTCTATACGAGGTGTTTTCAAAGTTAAGTCATTTATTTTAAGTGCTAGTAGGACTCATCAAAAGGAGTTGATATATCAAAAATCACCTATATAAAAGTTGCATAATAAAAGAAATAGTAAAAGATTAAACATTTTAAAAAATTCGTTAATCTAAATTTGCTAAACCTTTGTGTTATTGTATGGTTTTCAGTACGAATATTTGGTTCGATCAGTTGTATCAGTCTTTTAATTGTGCGTATACTTTTATTTTTCTGATTATTTTGTGCGAAGAAAGGGCACATGCTTACAAAAACTATGAACTAGTGGACATAATATTAACATACGGAGAGTGCCAACAAAATGCAGCCGCAGCATGTAGGTTGTATGTGGAAAGGTTTTCTTTAAGTAATCATCCGGACCCACGGCTGTTTGTAAATTTAGTTATTAGACTTCGTGACACAGGATATTTAAAAGAACAACGAGGCGGTCACGCTGGAAGAGCTGTTCAACCTCAAATATTACAAATTGAGAAAGACATTTTAGAAATGGTCGAAGACGACTCAACAATAAGTAGATACTAGAGCTACAGCAGCTCAAGTTGAAGTTTGCCAGTGGCTTTTAGAACAGTTCAGCAGAATTAAAGATTTTATGAAATTAATTTTGTGTACAGTCGAGAGCTCATTTACACGAAACGGGTTGAAAAATTTCCACAACAATGTTTGGCCAGTAGAAAATCCGCATGCTGTAAAAAGAACGAGTTTCCGAATAGATGGGTAGAGTGCAATGGACTTTTTCCTGTTGTGGAGTTGAGTGTAAGAGTAGCCGTCTGGCTGAACTTCGCCTCACTGCAGCTAATAAAGGCATTATTATTATTATTATTATTATTATTATTTCTTGGCCTGCTCGGTCCCCGGGTTTAACGCCTTTCGATTTTATTCTGTGGGCCTATTTGAAAGACTTGGAGTATCACGGTGGAGCAGTAAATACTCTGGAAGAGCTTCAACAGCACACTGAAAGTGCTTGTGATTCAATTCGTTGACACCAGGGTTTTATTTTCAAAGCTTGTAAAGAGTCGTGGATTTGCCGAGCAAGATTTTGCTTTAATCGAACAAATGGATAATTTTGAACAGTTTTTGTAAAAACGGTATCCATTTAATTTGATAATGATTTTTTTTTAAATAATTTTTAATAATGTAAAATAACTATCTTATCATGAAACTTTTATATAGGTAATTTTTGGTATATCAACTTCTTTTGACGAGTTCTACAAGCTGCTAAAATACATGACTCAACTTTGAGGGATTTTTGCATTCATCCTCCAGAAAACAATTTTGTTGTGGAATCTGCCTACACTTTTTCCAAAAGTTCTAGATATCTTGATTCAAACATACAAATCGTGGAATGAATGCAAAAATTCCGTCAATTACAACATACATTTTTATAGTATCTATTTCCATTGTTGAGAATTGTATTTCACTACTTTCGTAACCTACCGACCACATGTGGGATAACTTATCCGCCTGTCTCGTGAACCGTAGCGAAATGTAACACATCTGATTTCATTTGCATATAGTACTGAGTAACTGAGACTGGTGAACAGCAAACCAGACATATTTCTGTATGGAACACTATAACAGTACAACCGTAATAAATTGCGGCAGAGTAACGAGAACAGAAATAGCTATTATGGATAATTTTAACAGTTTAATCTTCTGGCGGTAGCTTTGGTATACCTATTTTCACTCAGATGGTTTTAATTATAACTTAGCAATTAATATAAACCAGCAAATTTTATTACATGCTCAGATTGAAGTTTAAAATTTAATGGATATAGGAGACCGGATTGCATTAAGTTGCAACGGACCAGAATCTCTTCCTAAAAAAAAACACGTGAAGTAGATTAACTCAGTCGTTCGGTCTTGAGAAACATTGATTTTGTGTTCTAATTTAGATGAATTAAAACAATGCCATGCATCATTAATGCACAAAATGCTATTATTCAACCCCAGTGACAGGTACTAAGCAAGCAAAGTTGTCAACGAATTTCGATCATTCTCTGAAAAAAAAAATTGAGGGGTTAAAAATTGGACGCTAGGGGCTGCAGGAGGTGGAGGAGGGTACATCTCAATTTTTTGGGGTTGGTTTATTCATAGCCTTCAACTCCACTAATTATACGCACATATTAGACATATTCCACTCAGTCGAGTGTCGATACGTGCGACGAGGTCTCCAGATGGACAAGCGTCGTCGTCGGTGGTCGTACGTCACAGTCGGCAATCGCTTCCGCACTGCTATGGGCTGTGGTGCACTGTGCATGGGAAGGCCAATATCCTCATTCACACGGGATTGGTCATCGCAACGATCATGAGCGCCTGCAGCAATTCATTTAATTTTTTGATATACATGTTCGTAGCTAACTTTTTCTCATACGGGCTAACTTGTGCCAAAATAATCATTTACGAGCTGATACAGAGTCAACTTACTTTGGCAAAGGAAACAACACAGTTCTGTTCACCTTGTATTATGAAAATGAAAATATCCTTGGTAGAAATTTATGACGCTGTTACCGACTCTCAGGCACTGACCTAACGCTATCATTTTTAACACCTACTTCTCACAGCTTTACATGTTGATATTATATGTAATGAGTGAGCTCTGTCTGGGTTTTTTATTTCGGAGGCAACCGCAAAACATGTATGATCTAGTTTATAATTATAGCTTTATGGAGCGTGCTAACATTAGTCACTTCGCCTGTCTGTTAGTAAGAAGAAACCATAAAGACCGTTCTATTGGTATTCTCACAACTTCTGTTGAGCAGGTGATTTCTGTATACTCTTAGAGACTGTAGATATAATCTGCACATTTTGAAAATAGTTGTTTTTGGAATTTGTTCAATGCTCCAGTGTATTTCCCCAGTTCACGATTGTTACTATCGCCTTTATATATACGGGGATGTCTTTTAAGTTTTGCATATGGAAATAAAACAACACGGTAGGTAGTTTTAAATGACTTTATTGTTTTTCGAAGTATTCTCCACGAAGATTACTACACATCTGCATGCGCTCGAACCAATTTTCGAAGCACTTATTCCACTCGTTTGCTGGCAGATCCAAAACGGCATTTTTGAATGCGTCAACTGCTTCTTCTGGTCACTGGAACCTTTGACCACACAGTCTGTTTTTAATTTTCGGGAAAGTAAAGAAGTCGTTAGGACTTAGATCGGGACTATATGGAGGATGGTTCAATAATTCCACGTTTTCTTCCGTTAAATACTGCCTTGTTTTTTGGGCTATGTGCGAGCCTGCATTGTCTTGGTGGAGGATGATTCTTCTTTCCGAGTTCATTTTTCGAAGCTCGGTGATGAATTTTGGCAAACAAATGGTGGTATACCAATCCACAGTAACAGTTCTTTGCCCATTAAGAGGAATTGTTGCAATATGACCCGCTTTTGACACAAATGTCGCGACCATCTTTTTCGAAACACTTCGAGAACGGGTGACTTTTGTTGGCTTTTCTTCACCTTGGAACACCCGAACAGCTGACTGTCGTTTATTTTCTGGTTCATAACAATAAATCCACGATTCATCACCATTAACAATGCTGTACACATTTTTTGAGTTTCCGGAATTGAAACGGTCAAGCGTTTTTTGACACCAATTAACCCTGGCTGCTTTCTGCTCCTCAGTCAACAGGTGGGATATTCAACGAGAAACTAATTTTCTTACTCCTAATTCTTCATGTAAAATTTTTTGAATTCAGGTCTTTGAGATCTTCAAGGACGCCTCAATCTCGCGATATGTCACCTTCATCTTCAATTATGAGTTTGCGCACAGCATCGACGTTTTCCTGGGTGACTGCCGTTTTTGGTGCACCCACCCTGGGATCGTCGCTAAGACTCACTTGTCCACGTTTGAATTCTCCATAAGAACGGGAAATTGTCGACTGATGTGGCGCTTCGTTACCGAAAACAGACAGTAACTCAGCAAGGCATTGTTGCGATAATTGTCTCTGAAAGTTGTAATAAATAATGGCGCGAAAATGTTCTCGGTTGAGTTCCATTTTTCTAATGACTTGGTGACACTTAAAAATTCACTGCACGTATTGTTGTGAAACTTTGAATTCAAGTTTACTAAAGAGTGAGGTTAAGATTCAGTACTGACGTTCGATCTGCGCGGCCTACTATGTTTCTATATGCAAAACTTAAAAGACATCCCTCGTAATATATCTTTAATACTTTTACTGTTGCAATGTCTTCTTTTTGCTTGTACTACAGAAGTGTAATATTTCTAAAAAACAGGTGGATTTACATGTAGATACTTTTGTTTTATTCAATGTCACACTGTACAAAATAAAATACACAGTTTCTCTAACCGACAGTTTTGTCAACGTGGGCGTTCCCCAGGGATCCGTCTTCCTCTTACATATCAACAACCGAAAACATATTTTCAATGAAAGTATTTCGGTATGCATATAACGTATGTACGCTTCTTGGGAAAAAGAATAGCACATGAAAATCTTTATTATAATTCAAATCAGGACCGCCTTGTGCGTCCAGTCACAGGACTGCCCAGCGCTACCACATAAAATTGTTCAACGAAAAGTCGGGACGCTATCGGGGTAGAGCTACAAAATAAATGTTAGATTGGTCAATTACAGTCAATTTCGGCTCTTTTAATTGAATTGAAAAATAAATGTTATTAGGTTCAACTACTGTGTTAATAAATATTGTTCACGTTCACTGTTATTAAGTAGGCAGTACTACAAATATATGAATTGTCAATAGTAGAGGAAAACGAGACATTTTAGAATAAACCGACCATATTCATTAGAACCATTACTACAGATGTATCTTCTCATTGGTAAATTTTGATCCGGATCAAGAATTTTAATCTCACGTTAGCAAGATCGGGCTGAAGACTAGCTAAGAGTTGATATTATCCTCGAAGACGTCACCACCTTCAGAGTTCCATGACCATTATCCTGGTGAATATATTTTCCTTGTAGACTGTCACGCTGGTTCCAAGTGCAGAGAGATTCCCACATACGAAACCGTGGGGTGGGAATCTCTCGTCTCACCATTCAATCTAGTTAATGTATAATTAACCAGTTATAGTAAGCTTATTTCCGGAGTACATACTCCTAAAAACCTAACATAATGACACACTTGGATCTTTTTGTGGAGAAAGAACGAAAGCGCTTCCAAATTGTAAAACTTCCGATGCCCCTGATGTCGGCGTGCTTTTGTTGACAAAAACAGGTGTGTTATTAATGTATTTACTGTTATTCAAATTGCCGGACGATAATAGCAATTAGAAAGGACGAAAATCAGAATATACGTTACAACTTTACAGCGTGTAGCGACTTGAAACAGGTCGCTACATGTCGATTACGGCTTTAGTACTCACGAAATTGATAAAAAGCCTAGATACCGTTTTAAATACTATTTATTACATGGCTGCACTTGATTTCGGTACTACTTGCATGTACAGAGTGCTATTGTTAGATATAATGGCGCAGAAATAAATATAGGTGTTCATTAGATGACATACAGAAGTAATGGAAATAGGTAGATTGACATAATCATTCCTACGCATTGATTTAAATCTATTTAAGCATTTCAAGTTACGTTGAAAGTCTTTTTTTGAATTCAGACTTATCTGAAATTTCAATTTTTGGTCATAATTCTGCCGTCAGAGGATTGACTTTCAAATTTTGTTCTTATTATAACAGTAACTCTGTTAAAATTTTTATAAATAATCATTTTTTGATTTTGTGTTCTACCGTCTCCGGAAATATTTTCAAAACCTGCAATAGTTTTTTCGCCCTAGATACGGCAGTAACCTTGGCAAATTCTGAATGATAGATGGTCAATCTGATCAATTTGAGAGTTGAAGATAATTCCAATATGATTATACGGCTTCTCTCCTGTAAATTTATCAGGGATAAACTAGCAAAAATGTATAAGTAACAATAGTGGAACGGGCATACCAGGAGTTTCAAATTCGACCCTCACCATTGGGATCTCGGAAACGGTAAGAGATACGGAGTCCTTCAAATAAGAGAAAACTTGCATATTTAGGTAACTAACAAACTGACACTTAGAATGCTTTGAAATTCAAAACACTTCCTGAGAGAAACGAAAAGTATAGAATTTTTCCAAAATCGTTTTAATTGTTTCCTTTATTTGTTGTGATTTTTCAAAAATCAATTGCGCATTAACATTGCCACTTTTTTCTTCTACAAGGTGGGATGATCAGAATATCAATATGATGTTTCGTCTATTGTCTTCCAGTATTAACTTTATTTTTTGTTATGGTCGCCTTACTGGACTTTTGCACAGATGAGGTAGGCATTGAAATTATCAGATAGCAATTTGTTGTATACCAGATTTTTTATTTTTCCTCACTTTATTTGAGATGAGATTTAAAAATAAAGTTCATATTGCCATTGCCACCTATTCTCCTGTACAGGATGGCCTAGACAATTTTAAATTTGAGGTTTGTTCATTCGACTTCCATCAACAACTCTGTTTTTTAATATGGACGCTATATTGGAATTGTGTACATATAAATACTACTAAGAATACATTACTCCAATCAAATATGTGAAGGTGATCGTGTCATAAATAACTGTAATATATTCATAACTAAATGCAAATTAAAAATTGTGTTCAATTGTGCAAAATTTTAATATGGAAAATAAAAAAAAACAAATTTGATGGTCGCAATCGAAAGGTGAAACGTCCAACTGAGAATTTAACTACGTCTTCTTGTAGAAAGAGTGGAACTGCTAATATGCAGTTTATTTTAAAATTCCATTTCAAATAAAACCAGGAGATGAACAACGATTTTGTGATAAATCCGGAAACAAATGAACATCTGATAATTCCAAAGCCTATCTAGGAAATTCTATTTTTTGGAAATAACTAAGGTTTGTTAATGTTCATGTAAGTATTATATATTTCTGGAATTAAAATTCAAAAGTCTCTTCGTCCGTGCAAAAATCAATATATGACGTCCATTTGAAAAATGAAGTTGATGCTGGAATACAAGAGGCGAAACGGCATATTGAAATTTTGATTATACCATCTTTTGGAGGATATAAAGTAGTGTTACTGTGCAATTTATTTTGAAATTTCAGTACCACTTTAGTCAGGACAAAATTAAAATTATCTTGGATTAATTCGGTCTTTACCGTCTCTCTCCGGAAGTACTTTAATTTCTAAGCTTTCTAAGTGGCATTTTGTTAGTTGCCTAAATACGCAACTTTGGCCTTCATTCAAGCGATTTCGCATTTCTCACCGATTCCGAGAGCCCAATGGTGAGTGATGATTTTGTAACACCCGGTATATTTGGAACTGGGGCTGTTTAACTTTTACTATTATAGACAAAGGAAATGCGTAGATCTTCTTTACTAATAAAACTTCTTTGGACTTCATTTTTCCAGAACATAGTATATTTAATGAGTTTTTCTATTTTCAGGTAAGAAAAAAGTGTTGAGTGCTCTAGTCTGCTTTCAGGTAATGTTTATATCTCTATTGATAGATCTATAACACTTTCTGAGAAATCCGTTATCAGTTCGATAAGTTTCACCGGAAATTTGGCAATCAGCTTTCATTTTACATGAGAAATTATCTTATCTCCAAAGCTTACGTTTTCGGTAAGAAGTATTATTCACTTATACCAGAGTCTGGAAAAACACATTGAGCGTTATGTTACGGATTTGATACTTATGAAGTACGTTTGCAAATACACCAACATTTTAATAGTTCTCTTGCCTTTATTGTCGAACGTCGATAAAGAATAATTCAAATATAAATGTTTTCTTTAGACTTTATTATCCTCCACTGCTATGACCGCCGTATCCTCAAGAGAAATTGCTAATTCAGTCACGAGTCACGACATTACGCTTAAGGTCACGTGTCAGGTACCGATACTTGCTTGTGATACCACATTACAAATTAAACTCTTGCACCGACCAGGGAAACAGTCTTATCTGCATGTGCTCGTATACAGGATGTGTTGAAGAAAGTTATTCTGGGCAAGTTCTAAAAAAAACACCCTTCGGGAAATGTAAATATTGCAAATTTTAGTAGTCATTGACCTTCATTTTTGATAATTTTGAGACTGTTAAAGAACTTTACAAAAAGTTCTTGGTATGAAACATTAGCCAAAATATTCCAGACTATTTATTGATAAACCAACAGTTATGTGATCCGGTTATCCGATGATGTTTAAGTATTAATGCTTATATGAGAGTCGTTCAAATGTTATAGCAAGAGTTTGCGCGACAGAGCTGCAAGTTCTTATAGCTAGTTATTTATACTCGATCACTTCCCCATCGATGCCAAAAACATCTAAGTTTTTTCTTCCTTGCTGTGATGTCCTAACGGTGGTACCTTCATTGATATTTTGCTGGTGCTTTCCCAGGTCTTAGAAATTGGTAAACATGTGAATGTTACGCTGCTACCACTGGCCGATGCTTTGAAAGTTGTAACACAACAGTACCCCTCGACATAGAGGTGAAGAAAAGTGAACTGCGTAAATGATATGCAAGGACGGATCAAGAAAGGTATTAGCCTGGATGGGGGCGATTGAAAATTGAAGAGTGAAGAATGAACATGCCCAGCCCATAAAATAAAAAAGTAGTGCATGCTTGGTGTTCGACTATACTTTCCCATGTACTTTTTCACACTGAACTCGAAGCTGAAGTCATAATTGGGGGTTGGTGGACAAATTTTTGGATAAAACGCATAAAAACAGGTCCACAAAAAAAAGTGACGGCAGGTTTTACAGGACATCAGAATTAAAATTTTTGATATTTTTGTTAGATGTGCATCTCTCAGAGACCCATGAAGAGATGCGTATCCACCAAAAATGCCAAAATGTTTGATCTTAACGGCTGAATTACTATAACATTAACAGTAATCTTTATTTACAAACAAAAATACTATACACAACCTGTAAACCACTTGTAATAGAAATAGCGTCCAACAAACAAAAGTATCGATAAAATCTTACTCTACAGAATATTCAAAAAGTCTTGAAGAAGTCATCAATTGTATATGGTTCTAGATTTATTAATATTTTGTATAATAGTTTTTTAAATCTTTGCTTGGAATAAATATAGTTAAACACTCTAGTGTTACTAGTAGGCTCATTAGCTGTGAAGAATTACTTATTTTTAAATAGATATATGAGGCACTCTCAAATAAACACCCCAAAAACTGTTAAAATACCGGACTGCTTGAATATGCTTCTACATGATTCATTTAACTTCAAACCTAAAATATTTATCAATGTGCCCTTTTGATTTACGAACACTTCATAAAATTCACTACAGCTTGCGAATAAGATAATTCCATACCTTAATCTAGATTCAAAACTTGAGTGATACACAACTTTCAAAGTTTTTCTTTACAAATACTTAGTTAGCAATAATTTTTATAAAATAACATCTCTTATTGAGCTTATTCCTTAAATAACTTATATGGTTGTTCTACCTGAGGTAGCTAACTAATTTAAGACCAAGAAACGTAGTATTGTCAGACATTGTAATTGTTGTACCATTAGGACAAATTGAATTTTGAAAATTTGCCCTACAGTGAGTTGTTCGAAAACATAGCACTAGTCTTAGTTTTATTAAGAATTAGCCTATCATTAAAATTTAATTACTTTCATTTTTGGCCACCGACCCCCGATTTTGACTCGAGATTCATGTTCAGCGTGAAAAACTGCATAAGAAGAACATACTGGAAGCACACACCACTTTCTTATTTTGTGAGCCTGTGATATTAGTGATCAATCTCGATTCCCCATGAAGCATCTCCTGGATCCACCCTTGGTGATATTAGTATGGATGTTTTAAGTTTGTCTTTCTGAAACGCTTCTATTATACCTACATACTACGAAATTATTATGCGCATTTACAGTATTCGGAAAAACTATAAGAATTTGAATTGGGGAATGTCACACATTTTATCAGTTTTAAGTACTCCGCGAAAAGTGATCATTAAAACAACGCAATTGCTGAGATAATTAAGGAGAAGCAAATATTCATCAGCCTTATGCAAATGTTGATTAGCTTTGATAAGAGAACCAGCAGGAAGTGTTTTGATATAAATCAAAGATATAATAAATTAAATATGTATGAGTAAATATACAGTCACACCAAGTCACACTTCCTTGCAATTTAGAAAATAAATCAATCCGATCCGCTTCGATGCCGTTATACGGATTATCTATCAGTAGACGCTCAACAGTCCTTACAGATTGTGGATAAAAATCACTATGATATTCAATACCCCAACGCATATGGCCGCTGCATTGCCAATCATATTGAAGCATAAATAGTTGACGTTTTGTAGTTTAGGTGCGAACAGACCGATGCGTGTGTTGCGACCTGTAGATGCGTAGCTTTACATAATATATGCTCTTTAAGGTAGTTTAACACAACTCAAATTGTGGGAAGTTATAAAAATCAGTAGAAGTATAAAAATATCTAGAATCGAATAATAAATTATACGAGTACTTAGACGAGATAAGGACATCCTTTTTTATAATCATATTTTAGATCTTAATGAGCTTTTATATCAGATTATGTTATAAAATGTTTACCTATAAGCCGCCTCGGTTCTATAACAGGTCTAATATAGTGCTATCAAGAGTGATAATGGTAGTGGCAAAACGCCAATTGAGACTTTTATTTTTTTGTTGTTTGTTTCAGCTATAACGTCTGAACTGTTAATCAAAACTACTGTTCGTATCGATACCTCACAAGCAACTTGATATCTTGGTTAATTGGTACAAGCAAACAATAGTTCAAAGTTCTTCTAATCCCAACTAGATCAGTAAAAGACTAAGCCACTAATATTTATGAATTATAGTTAAATAATATAGCACGATTTGATAGAAAGGTAACTTGGGAAATCACTGGAATACGGTTTTCAACTCATTTTGATCAATAACTCTCATTGCAACATACATTTTTATTGGTTAGTTTTGAATTGTGTGTCAATGAAATTAAACCAAGAATCATCAGTATTTACTGATCATTCCATCATTGTCAGTGGATTTCTACGTAAGCTTATACATAAATTAATTAGTGAGTTGTTGGCCACATGGTCAATAATCACTTTCCATGATAAATACTGACAGATCAGACTAAACACTGATTGTGTGATATTCGCCTTAGAATACAAGCAATAGCTCTTAGGATGATCTGGTGATACCAGTCATAAAATATAAAAACTGATATGAGATGCGCGAATAAAAAAAAACTCCCTAATAAAGAACATACCCTTAATCGAAGCTTCTGAAAACTAATTTTTCTTGACTCCGAGCATTTGAAAAAAGCTGAAAGATGGTAGAATGCCAAGCTACAAAAATCTATTATAACCTAATTATAAGTACATGCGCATGCATAAAAATCTTGGTTATCAACCAGCTTGCGGTATGAATGTAGTATTAATGGTCAATGCGTGTTTTGACTACAACCATACTTTCTTGGTAATGAAGTTTCACTAATGGTGCATAAAAGGAAGCAAACTGTTACTCGCGTTTATACACTTCGTTAGGTATTCCGGGTAACACCTTGGACGTGACTTCACCGACTATATTCGTAAGAGCAAATAAGGACTTTTGTCGGATCTTGTTTCATCGTGGTAATAAAGTGTTGCTGAAGGGAGAAAAACACGTCTACCTGTTCCCCGAATGCTACAATAAGTGACACATAAATCATCTTATATCAGAGGTACTTAAACTTATATCGTCCACTGCCCACTTTGAGAATCAATGGCTGTCTATCGCTCCCCAAAAATTACTTTAACTTGTAGTGTGTCATATGCCTTAGCCGTTGTATCTCCAGCCAAATCAGTTCATCACCTCATTACCCCTCCCCGATATCATCTGGGCTCTTTAACCTGTGTAGGTCTTAAGGGGGGACCGTTTTATACAGGTCGGAGCATCGAAAACGAAACAGACGCATTTACTGGCAGCTCAGTTTTTTTTTGAAAAACACTCAGACCCGTCGATTTTGTTTTCGAGGGGGACACAAGTTTAGCAAAAAATCACGTTTGCACGTGCAGCCCCCTAAGCGGGGGTGACACCATCCCCAAAATCTTAAATGCAAAGGGGAGTCGAGTGATACCTTCTTTTAAAGGTCTTTCAATTAGCTTTATAATGATATAAAATTAATGTACTTCAGTTCAGTAGTTTTGAAGATTTATTGATTTAAAGCTTAAATAAAACTAATACATCATCGTTAGTGGAGATCAATACATTTGGCCGCAAAGTAATTTAAAAATGAATAATGTTGAAAATGGCCACCATGACTCTCCATGCAATAATGAAGATTTTGGTCAAAACATTGCCGCACATTTTGCGATATTTGAGGAGTAATTTGAAGGCAGTCATTCACAATTCTTTGTCGCAGGTCTTCTAATGATGTTGGCTGAGTAGCATAGATTTTGCTTTTTAAATGACCCCACATAAAGAAATACAAAGGTGATAAATCTGGCGATCTTGGGGGCCATTCAATGGCACCTCTTCTACCAATCCATCGATCTGGGATTACGTCTGATCTAAATATTGTCGAACACGTAATGCGTAATGTGGTGGGGCACCATCCTCTTGGAACGTCAACCTATTCGCAATGTAGGTACCGCCGATGATTCTGATTTTCAATTATGGCTGTTAATGCAGGATCTATGGCGTCTTCCAGTAATTCCAAATACACTTCACCGGTCAAATTTCCAGGTAAGAAAAAAGGACCAACTAAATGGTCGCCAAAAATACCAGCCCAAACATTTAATTTTTGTGGCTGCTGTGTATGAACCTCATGATAAATTCTGGAATAAGAATCGGACCAATATCGGCAGTTATGACGATTTACTACGCCATTTAAGAAAAAGGAACATTCGTCGGAAAAGCAAGTGTTGAATAGAAAATGTTCATCGTTTATAATTCGTTCACTCATATCTTCACAAAATTGTAATCGCCGATCAAAATCGTTTTCATTAAGTTCTTGTACCAGGTGAATTTTATACGGATGAAAACTATGGGCCTTTAGAATCCGTTGGACAGTACGTCGACTAACACCACATACAGTCTCCAATTTGAGGGTACTTAACGTAGGATCTATATAAACTTGCCCTAAAACCCCCACTTCTATTGCCTCGTTCCTTATGGGATTTTCAATGTTGCGTTTTTTATTAGCGACTGACCCAGTTTCCCGAAATTTACTTTCTACAAGTTCTAGAACATATTTTCGATGCACGTTACTGTTCTCATGTTGCTCATTAAATATATCTGCTGTTCTATTAGCGCACTGATTATTTCCGAAAATTATTTCGATAATCTCAACTCAACTCTTTCTGCTGTGGAATATACCAGGGTTAATTTATGTAATAAAGCGTTACAAGTTATTTTAGCAACAAAGTTTGGTCAAATCAATCGCAAACTATGCACTGAATTTCTATTTAAAATAAGTACGAGATATTTCCTTATCTTTCTTCAAGAAATCACTTTTTTGCCACAAAAAACGATCCAATAGCTATTTTCAACAATAAAATGATAAACACACCATTGGCGTAGTGAAGAAAAGCATTTACTTAATAAGTAAATTCTTTTAGTCAAATTTCTTCTGAAAATAGTACAAACTAATTTGATGTACCTATTAAAGTCTACTTTAAGCTTTAAATCAATAAATCTTCAAAACTACTGAACTGAAGTACATTAATTTTATATCATTATAAAGGGAATTTAAAGACCTTTAAAATAAGATATCCCTCGACCCCCTTTCCATTTAAGATTTTATGTTTGGTGTCACCACCGCCCAGGGGTGATTTTTTGCCAAACTTGTCCCTCTCGACTTTCACTAAGAAACGTTCGAATAGCATCGGCTATCTATGGACGCGTACCTTTACGTTTCAGCGTTATCTTACTCCAGATCATCAATTCGTGAAAGTTTGTCGTCCTAGGCGTCTAGAATTCACCTCGGTGGACTGAAAATTGAGTTTCCGATGCCAGATGCTAGACCATGATATTCCCATATATTTTCCGACGTTGAATCTGAATTTGTGGTTGAAAAGACCTACAGTTCACCTCCAGGCCAAAAAAACTACCCCTAGATGGAGTGAAAATTGAGTTTAGGATACCAAATGCTACTTTTCCAAGCTGAATCTGAATTTGGGGTCAGAAGGATCCCTACATCTCTAGGGTTCACTCCCGGGTCTAAAAACTACCCCTATGTGGGGTGGAAATTGAGTTTTCGTTGCCCAATGCAGGATCATGGTATTCCCATGTAATTATCGACCTTGAATCTGAATTTGGGGTCGAAGAGATCCCTGCACCCACAGTGTTTCACCCTTAGGCTCAAAAACAACTTCTAGGTTGAGTTTTCGATACCAGATGATGGAGCGTGGTATTCCCATACATTTTTGAATGCTAAATCGGAATTTGAGGACAAAAAAGTCCACCTCGCTTGATTTACCCTCTGCGTCAAAGCTACCCGTAATGACGAGTGAAAATTAAGTTTCAAGTGATTGACGCTAAGTCGTTGTATTGTTGAACGCGTATTTTGGCAGTGTGATGCATAATTTCTCGCTGAACCCTAGATCCCGATGGTCCTGAAAAGACTAGGGTTGGGCCATACATACGTGAAATACCAAAAGGGTATGTCTAAAATTCTGTTTGAAGTTACATACTCATTCCAGTAGGTATACCAGCGCATGTATTCGGATTAAGCGTCGAAAAATACATGGAAATATCATGGTCTGAATCACTAATCTCGACCTTTAATTTTCATTGGGTGTAATCTGATCTGATAGCTAGACGGCAACCATTAAGGCACAAGTGCTTCCAAACTTCAGGCCTTGCTTAACAATTTAGTAGAGCAGCACTTATGGGAACTGGTTCAGACAGTAGGCCTGTTACTCCTGAGCCAGTATTCGGCGTCCTGCACAAAAATTCAGGAAGACTATAGAGAAGTGGGCTCCGAGGCAACAACTTAAGAGTTAGAAAAAGTATTTTTCTGGGCTTAAAAACTTCGACTCTAGAGCTGCATTGTTATAAGTTATTTACTTTAACTCTCCATGGGTTTTGAAAATTGATCTAGAGTCGCACAAAAAACGATAAATCAATGAAATTTCGTTTTTAGAGACTACCGCCCACTTTTAGAATCTTTATTTACGGCTGAAAATTGGGCGTTGATGGTTGTAGCTCTTCTATTTTTTGAAAACTTCCGACCCCAGTATGCTACGCACCTATTACCTGTTAGACATAATAGTCACATATTTTCCATACATTGAAACATGGCACATGTATTTCCTATAGTTCCAAATGTAGAGGTTTACGATAATAACAACTAGTCAAGTGTCTATTCCATTTGAGCCCTTTCTGGGCGTAGCTGAAAATTTTTTTTGAACTGGCACAATTGAAAAAAATACGTTTTACGAAAACATGTATCATTTATCACTAAAACTTATAGCTTGTTAAACAGGTTTATATCAATGCCTGCAAAGTACAGAGTCACTCTATTTGTCCGTATTTTTTGTTAATAATAATGATAATTTAGTAAGGATAGGCTATCAAACAAAGACGGACTACCACACCTCTGCCAAAAACTAATTGCAAAGCGTCTACGTCACACTCAAATACCAACAAGGCTTGGTTCATCTTCATACATAAATCCATGCAGTGTTTATTCACGCTCGAAGTGCACAGATGATGAGGGCTTACAGCCACTTGAAGTGTACTTTCCGACCGATTCAGATAATTACTGGCGAATGAAAATGTTCCAGACACAAGCAGTCTCGCTCATATGGGAATGCATAAGTGCGTGTGACGCAGATGAATACGAGATTGTGCTTTGAATAGATTGGAATTGATGGTACAGCTGCTAGACAATCGAAAATTGTAAATAGAAGTCCATATTTCTCTGGCCACTTGTGTAGAAATTACTGTTCACTGACGTTTCGGCCTTTTTCAAAGTACAGACTTGAGCGCCCGCAGGAGCTTTTCTCAAGGGGAAGGGGAAGGGTCATCGGCAAGAGATGACTTTTTGTGAAAGTGTACCTGCCTCCAAAACTTTTTGAAGTGCAGAAGTGTATTTGCCTCCAAAACCTCCTGAAGACCAAGGAGCAATACATTTTCTCAGGACTGGTCAAATTTTGGAAATCCCCAAAATAATACACAAACGAAATGCTAAATATGCAAATAGGTCCAACCGAGGGGACAGTTTTTTTTTTGCTGCTATACTGTGTGTTGCAACAGAAGTCTGAACGGTCATATACCACGTCGAGATCGCCCAAGGCCATCATTACCATTTTAAGATGGAGTCGTGCAAAATCAGTAAAACCCAGGACAGCCTGTGGTAGACTTACCCGCTCCCAAAGGACGTCTAGCCTTCCAAGCAAACATGATGTTATCTGTAGTTTTGAATATGCCAGACTCGTCATCCTCGCCAAACGGGCTTCCGAAATCCCACCCAGAGCTGTTATCGCAACAGACCGGTTAATTATTGAATATTTTGACTACCGATGCCAAAATTACATTGTTTATGTGTCCGAAATGCGAGGAATACCACTTAGGCACAATGTTGTTTGTCTTGTGAGAAAACAACAGTTTGGCCTTGACGTGACGAAGTAAAACATCTGCGCATTTGGGATACAACAACAAACCAGAAGGAAGAACCTGGAAGTAAAAAACTTATGGTCTATCAGTCGCAGTTTCTTTCAAGAATATAAATACACACTATATTGTAATAATTGTTATTTTGATCTCTATCATCGCGGGTCGAAACGTTAGCAAAGATAAATTTCTGCATTCCTGCGTTACGAACAATTAAATTACAATTACAATACAAAATCAGACTAAAATATTCTTGAGATCATTTAGGATACAGTTAGAATTTTAATTTTGATACTTGGCAACCTCAAAAATAATCATTTTTGATATAGCTTTTTAGCAACGAAGGTGGCCATTTTAAGCGATTACTTATAGCACTAATAACTCGAAAACGGCCAACTTTTAGAAAACAATACCAAGTACTTTTTCTAATGTATGATCTGAAACTTATCCTGTGGTTTTCATATTGACTATTTCTCTCGTCTTAAGTTCTACTAGTCACAAACGCGAAATTTTGAATTACATATGGTTTCTAGAGGGAAAATTGTATGACAGCACCTGTCAGCAGTTTTTTCGAGATTACTCGTGGCAGACCTTGACAGCTGTTGTTACCCAAAATCACAATACCTTTGATAACAAGTAATTATGGTCTCCTAGGAAACCAGTAAATGACGCTAAACAATTTTTCTGATTTTATTGTCAATAAATTTTGTTAGCTATGTGTATGCAGAATAATCTGATCTCATCAAATAATCTTGTCAAATACCATTTGGGCATCTAATTTTTTCCTGTGAAAAAATAAAAAAAAAAACACAATGCAAGTAATATTTTTTTAATAAAAAACATTCGTGCAAGTACAAAAATATCTTGTTGTCACCAGCACTCATGCTTCTTGTTAAAATATTACTTAGCAACGTGTTTTTTCGTATTTTTCGGAAAAATTAGATGCCCTTAAGATATCACTTACGATAATCTCCCAGGTTTATCTAGCCAATCAAACCACATGTTTAAAATTCTTCTTTATTGTATGAAGTTTCGGTTCCATCGGTTAAACATGGGCGGTTAGGACGTTTTTAAATTGGATTGGTCCGGAAAACAAACAAAATTTTGCCAGGAGCGAAACAGAATTCTTGCAATTCATTTAAAAATTTAACAAAATCGCCCTCTTGATTCATATTAAGGAACATCTAACAAACCTCGCCTTGCCAAAATGGAAGACGCCAGGACAGAGCATTGAGGATTGTTCTCCTGGCTATACTTATTGATGTACTACCGTCGATGGCTTACCAGCAGCCAAATAGATTTTTTCTTTTTTAATATTAATCGATTGGTGAAAAATTAATTTTAGAAGACTTTTAGATTTTTCTGGGGAGTTGATCATGATTGCAGGTACAAACATTTTTTTGCAGCTTTTCTGTAATTGTTACTATTGTTAGCCCTAACTTTCAGAATTCCTAAGAAGAATAATAATTCTTGTACCCCGAACCTTTTTTGTATAGGCAAACGAAACTCGGTATAATGGGGTAATTTGGAACTCTGATTCCGAATATGATGAAAAAATCATTGTTTGCAGCAAGTCTTTATTTAGAGTGGGAACATTTTCTTTCAGGGTGTTCCGCCAATCTTAGCGAAAAACTAACAACAAATTCGTGATCCATATTTTTATATGCTTCCGTTCTTGATTCCTTAACATACATTAATATTATTATAAATAGATACTATCTAAACTTAACAGGGAAACTGTCCACAAAAAAGAAGAACAAATGCCTATAATTGACTTCCTGCTATGATAATTGCTAATGTCATGCACACCATTTTTTGTACATATAATCAAAAGTCTAATAACTAAAACATTAGTTAGGCAAGTGGCAGCCACTCCACATTCTCACATCTAGTCATCAACGCGTGCCTAATTGACATTATAGCAGAAGGCGCAACGTCTAAAAAAGATGACGCCATTTGAATATGAACGACTGTAACTAATTCTCGAATTAACCACACTAGTGACCGAGTGACCTGCCCTCTCGATGCATTAACCTTTGACATGAAGACTCGCATGTGACGGTGCAATCGAGAAAAACGCGATACGGTATCTGCAACGTTATGGGGTTAATGACGTTAGATGTATGAATGACGTCATAGATGCATGTGCCATAAATTATTAGTCTAATACATAATACATTGTGCGTGAAAATTAATGGTTAACGCCTAGTAATTAATTTGAAAGTTCACTCGATTTTATTTTTGTGGTTAGAACATGACGTTTTGTCAAGAGGTGGGTCCAAGTGTTTTCTTGACGGTTTTGGGATCATTAACCTTCCAATTCCCAAGGTTCCTAGAGGGACCAATTTTCAATATCTAAAAAAAAAATCCGCCTTAAGTTGATGAAGATCGTTCTCATTACTGTGATGGAAGGAAATCTCGATTTGAAGAGGGAAAAATTGATACAACCCCCTCAGACTGGTAGAAACTTGACTAACGTGGTTTGATGTTGTTCTCTTGATCGCATTTCGTGTCTTTTTGAGATTGGCTTCTATTTTTGCTTACCATGGAAATGAAAAGGTAGGGTCCGTTCTGTCCATATTATGATTAGTTGTTTGAATGGACTTTTGTTCAAATCATCAAATGTTTACATGTTTTAGCGAGTAATTATACTTATTTCACAAGTTTGACACCTCAGGTCCTCTCCAGGGGACCTTCTGGGAGAGCACTAAACGTGGATGTGATTGTTTTTATTGAAACAAGACTTAGTATTAGAGATATTTTTACTGTAAATAACCACTAAATCCTAACTAATATTTGGAATAAATATAGAATAACTATTTTATATTATGTATAACATTTTAGTATAACTTACAAGCAAAACACTAAAACCAAATGGTTTGATTTTTTGAATTCATAATAACATTTATTATATAAAACAGTTCATGATTTATACAAAATTGTATCATACTTACGTCATTTATTCACTTCTCATGCCACGTTCCGCTATAAGAAACCATATATTATTTCATACTGTGCAGACATAAAAACAATAATTTTATCTAATTAGCTTCAAAAGAACCCATAATAACCAAAAAATCATCCAAGTAAACATTTGTCGGGCTATGGGCATTGGATAGTTAATAAAAAAGCAGGTCGACCTACCAACCAGGCCCTTTGGTACCACGATTTTTTTGGTTATATTCACATTCAGCATCGCAAGTTATTTACGTAACAATCTTAAATGAAAATAGAAATTTTGCCCTACAAGTTCTTATAAATTTCTGGATTGTCCGTGAATGTCTGTGATCTGGACGCAAACCTATTTCTTAGTGCACGCGTAGATTTCAAAAACGATGTCAATTTGACGCTAGGACCCACGGGTCGTCAGGTGCGAGAAATGTTCAACTAGGCCTCATAATACTTCCCCAGCCACTGGCGAAGAAGTATTGTAACCGCGAATTTCGAACATGAGATATCATGTTTTTTAGCTGTTATATGACATGTACACCACGAAAAATACTGCCACACCTTGTTTGTCCGCTAATCCTTGCCCCCTCTATAACCTGAAAAGTGCCGCTCGGATTTTGATGAAATTTTGACTATGTTAAGGACGAAAAAGTAGTGTTTGAAAATTGATTCTAGTGGCGGCAGAGCTACAGTCAAACATCAGGAAAATTGAGAATCGCGCAAACTTTTTTCGACGTTTTGGAGGCTCCTGATCATTCTCAACAACATTTTAAAAGGGAACTGGGTGCATCGAGGTGTGACCGACGAGTAGCTGGCGGGTGGCGAGGTTAGTCATAGCAATGTTGCCAGACGGTTGGTACTGTACGGTAGGACAGGGGTAAAATTCCTGGACAGCAGCGCTGCCAAATTGGTGGACTAATAGTACGGGTCCGTTTGACTGATTTGATCCATTTATTGTTTTGTTATACTGACTTGACTGATTTGATCCATTTATTGTTTTGTTATACATGTTCGTAGAGTGGGTAACTTGTGCCGAACATCCATTATGAATTGACGCCAGCGTTGCGAAGGATGTGCAGAGTGAACCTACTTGACGTATTTTTTATTTTAAGTGAGACTAATTTTCCAAAACGATAATAATGTTATCTGGACGAAAGCTTGTTCCCTACGTAAAACAGATGCGTAGAATAGACATCAGGGATGCACACTTATCGTATAAGCTTTTGCTATGGCAAAATCATTTTTCTGGTAAACCATCCAACGAGATGTCTCCTACACGTTGCGTACACTATTCAGCAACTTGCAGAAAAAACAGAACAACCCTGAAACCCAACTTCGTCGTACCTCGTACAAACCGACACGTTTCTAGTTGAAAAGTTGCTAGATAGTGAGCAACTAAAGTTGGCGTAAGATTATATTCTCCAAAAATTTACTTATGTTTTTGTAGATTTCTACCTGATACCAAACGTTCACGTAACAAATGGTTCTATGCGGGAAAATTATTGCTTTCAGCAGCTTTTCTGAACCCATGGTACGCCCCTGGGTTTGATGTTTACAGCGGTAACATCTGAACCATGAGATGGTTTAATTGCAGACGAAGAATGCCTTCTTCATACATATTCAGATAAGCTTAAAGATGTCTGGTATCATACGCGTGATTGCATAATCTCGTTATACATCTGTGTATGCAATGTAAAGCGTGGTAAAGACAAGTAAACATTCGTTGACTGGAATGTTTCTCCACGCTAAGCTACCCAGGGACGCTATAATGTTATAAATTATGTTTAATGTTGGTAAGCAAAGTAAATTATTACACACTGGTATTTGTAGTTACAGTTAAGAGTTTTTTGAAGGATTCACTGACACTTATCTCATTATTACAGTTACTTCATGAGTATTGTAAATAGGCTTTTATACGCGCTGAAGACCTTTGAGAGCTTCTAGTTCATGTGAGAACTGTTTTGGGGAAACTTTTTGAAAGTGGATAATTTTTTATACTTCTAGCATCTCCAGTGATTCCAGTGGGAAACTACACGTTTTGTATTTAAAAACAAGCTTTTTATATGGAAGTAACCGCAAAGACAGAGCAGTGTATTCAATATTTGAAAAAGTGTCAAGTAGACTGACTCTGCATTTTCCACGCAACGCTGTCATAAATGATTATGTTCGGCAAAAATTGGCGCCTCTGAGAAGAGACATAGCTACAAGTGTTGAAAATATTTCAGTATTTTTTTTTAGTTTTAGTAGAAGCCGCACAACTCTGAACCCTCTTGATTGCATTTTTCATCACTTTCTGGTAAGTTTCGGCAGGAATATTTTCAATCACTTCAGTAATATTGTTCTTCAGCTGTTCTACAGTATTTGTTTTGTTGGCATAAACCCTATTTTCCAAAAATCCCCATAAAAAAGTCAGCAGCCGTTAAATCCAGTGACCTTGGTGGCCAGTTGACATCACCAAATCGAGAAATTAAACGTCCCGGAAATATTGTTCGCCAAAGATTCATTGTTTCCCTAGCTTTGTGACTAGTTGCTCCGTCCTGCTGGAACCACATGTTTTGCAGGTTAAATTGTTGGATCTGAGGAGCCAGAAAGTTTTGCACCATATCACGGTAGCGCTCGTCATTGACAATAAGAGAATTACCTGCAGCTTCTTCCAAGGATGACACCTCCATACCAAACACAGCGCCAAACTGTGACTCAACGAGAATGTAGTGGTCGTTGATGGATAATAATAATAATAATAATAATAATAATGATAATAATAATAATAATAATAATAATAATAATAATAATAATATTAATAATAATAATAATATCGTCTTTATTTACAAAGATACAGAGTGCGATTCATTATGGCGAAGTTTAGCTAAAGCTACTCTTACACTTAACCATATGAATACGAAAAAAAAAGATGGTAAAGGAGAGACAAAAAAAAATAAAGTTTGGCTATTACAATGTCATAATAGTATTTAAAGCAGTTCAATCAAACAAGCAACTAATTTAAATGCCTACAAGCATATGTGCCCATAAACTAACTTATAAATGTATTATTAACAAAAATTAGTCAAAGAAGACGCATTATAATGTAGAGCTCTGTAAATATAGCCTAACATGCTTACGGAAACAAGATTCATGGTTTTGTAATCATCAGGAATATTATTGTAGCGACTAGCAGCATTATAGGAAAATGAGCGTTGGAAAAGCGAGGTGACGTAATGGGGTATTCTAATATTTAATGTTATGTATTTCATTAGAAAAAAATAAGTTTTTCTCTTAGGTATTTGGGTTTACCAGATGAGAGCAGCTTATGCAGGAAGACCAAATAATGAAAATTTGTCAAACACTCGAGCTTCATCCATCCAATACTGTTGTAAGCATGGCTAACATGGTCGTATTTTCCTAAACTACACGAGTATCTGAGGCAGTTGTTTTGAATCAATTGTAAACGTCTTTTAGTGAGCTGATCCAAGCAAGGCTGGTAAAGAATATTGCAATAATTGATAATTGGAGGAATAAGGGATTCAGCAAGTATTTTTCGCGAAGCAGAAGGCAGAACACGTCTATTTGCATATAAAACATGTAATTTCCAATAGGATTTTTGTAATATGCTAGAAACATGACTTTTGAATCTTAATATCTAAAATGACACCAAGTATTTTAGACTCATTACTAAATTCTACTCTGTCTGATCCAATTTTGGGATGAAATGTTAGGAGGATGCGCTCACGTTTAGTATTAGAGCAGAATAACATGATTTTGGATTTAGAGGAATTTATCATCAAATTGTGCTTTATAGAATAGCTATAAACAACATCAATATCCTCTTGTAACTCGACGGCTGCTTGTTGATCATGTGGATCAAAATGATAGAGCAACTGGGTATCGCCTGCGAATGACTGTATTGTAGAGTTAGCTACTACAGAAGGCAAGTCTGCAATATATATTAGAAATAACAAGGGTCCCAAAACAGATCCTTGTGGAACACCAGATATGCTATTGGTAGAGTTAGAAACAGTATTATTAATGACAACACATTGGAACCGATTAGCTAAGTATTCCGTGAAAAACGATATAGATATATTATCAAAACCTAAATACCCCAATTTAGCAAGAAGCAGCTGATGACTCAGTTTGTCGAATGCTTTAGAGTAATCGATCGAGACCAAAATGGAGGCAATATTTTTATCTTGAGTCCGTATGATATATATTTATATATAATATACATTTTGCACTTAATAAATTGTTGTTTAGAGCGCGGTGTTTTTCCAAGTGCTTGGAAGGAAGCATTAGTGCAACCTCTTCCAAAGATTCCCAATCCCCAGGTTCCTGGTGATCTCCGACCTATTAGCTTGCTGTCAGCTCTATCAAAAATTCTAGAAAAAATAGTTTATATGCAGTTGAATGAGTATTTACTCGAACGCAGCATTTTGCCATTAAATCAATCAGGCTTTAGAAAGGGTCACAGTACCACTACCGCTTTGGCACGGGTTTGTGACGATGTACTAACAGCGGCGGATAGGCAAGAAGCATCTGCATTAGTCTTATTGGATTTTAGCAAGGCTTTTGACACCCTGAATCATAAGCTGTTAGTTTCTAAATGTAAATACATTGGGTGTGACGACTTGGTTCTGGAATGGATAGATCGCTATTTAAATGAACGACATCAACATGTCGTCATACAAAATAAACTTTCAGACAAAAGGCCGATTTGTTCCGGCGTGCCTCAGGGATCCATATTAGGTCCACTTTTATTCCTTATATACACCTTTGACATTTCTAACACCCTTCAACATTGTTCTAGTCAATCATATGCTGATGATATGCAGGTTTTTCATAATTTCTGTCCGAACAGCTACCATTTAGCTAACAACCTTATCAATCAAGATCTGCAATACTTATGCACATATGCTGCAAAACATAATTTACGTCTAAACGCATCGAAATCGACAGCTATACTTTTTTGCTCCAAGAAAAAACGTACTTTCCTCAAATGAAAGTTAAATTTATCACTAAATAATAGTGTCCTAATATTTTCCCATTCTGCAAAAAAATTTAGGTTTGTACTTGGATGAAGATTTCAGATTTCAGGAGCATGTTGGCTATGTGTGTAAGTCTAGTTATTTTAGACTCAGGCTTCTATATGCAAGTAAAACTGTTTTAAATAGAAAAATTAAGAAAATGTTATGCGAGTCACTCATACTCAGTAAAATCGCTTACTGCAACATAGTTTATTATCCCTGTCTGGATGAAATCACAAAATACAGACTGCAAAAAATTTCAAAACTCATGTAGTCGTTACATAAACAATTTAAGAAGGTACGATCATGTTTCTCACTCAATATCTTCAATGAATTGGTTGAAAATTTCTGATCTTTTCAAATACAGCTTTGTTACATTTGTCGTAAAAATATTAAAAACTTCTGTTCCGGTTTATCTTATGCAAAAGCTTGTTCGTAGGAATTTAATTCACAATTTGAATACATTAATTTCCTGACAATGCCACAACATAGGACAGCCATTTTTCAACGGTCTTTTACGTATAATGCGATGAAATTGATCAACTCTTTCGAACAATGTTTCATCAGCAACTTTTCTAAAAAAATATAAGAACTACTTATTGAGCTCTTAGGTTATTGTCTTCTCTTTGAATCGTACGTATAATGTTTTTTGTTCTAATTGTACGCATTATGTCATATTTATTAATTCTTCTTTTACTATTATTCTTCTTTTTCCTTTTCTTTTTCAGTTTTTTATTTTATTTTTAAGGTAGTAATAAGCATTTACATGACATCTATGGTTAAGTACAAATGGCCATTGGCCAGACTTCGCCATTTGTAATGATACATAATTATGTATGTGTTACAATAAAGTCCATTGAATTGAATTGAATTGAATTTATTGTATTATATTATCTGTTATATTAAGCAGAGCGGTAGTAGTAGAGTAAGATTTGCGAATGCCCGATTGATTTTCTGGCAATACTCTGCATAATTCAACATACTTGATTATTTGTGGCTGAGCTAATTTCTCCAGAACTTTCGATAATAATGGCAGAAGGCTTATAGGTCTCAAATCAGAGAGAGCTTCCGGATTGCTATTCTTGATGACACGAGGGTTCTCTAATGTCCAGATATGACAATTCTGCTTATTAACAAATCGGTTCATCGCTCATTATCAGTTGTCGGTAAAAATCGTTATTTTGGGTATTTAGCTGCAATATTGCATGACTGTATTGTCCGCGACTTTCATGGTCACTAGGCTGTAGTTCTTGGGTTAACTGAATTTTGTATGGCCGCAAATGCAAGACTTTTTTTTAACATAGTGCATAATGATGTGCGATGAATACCCAGTTCTTGAGAACAATGTCTGGTAGACGTCTCAGGGCGATCCACTACACTTTCACAAACTCTCTCGAAATTTTTGGGAGTACGAACAGACCTTGGCAAGTCCATAACTTACCGGTTTGTTCAAATTTCCGCATCAAGTGGCGAATGGTGTTGATACTAGGCACATTATTTCGACCGAAATCTTCTCGTAGCTTCCAAATCTTTGCAAAAATTGACTCATTATTTAACAATACGGACGGGTTGTGAATGCGTGTATAAAAATGGCGCGCAATTTAAATCAGTCAGTTATGTATTGGCCACCCTGTACAAGGCAATCTGTCTGTGAAATATGTCTAATAGGTGCATAGAAATGTGGGAATTTTCAAACATATAAATAACGCAAAAAAAATTGAGATATATATCCGCCCACTCTCTACAAGCTTCAAAACCCTATTTTTAACGCTTACAAATTGATTCTGAAAATATCCAGGAGGCTCTGAAACGACAAAAAACGAAGTTTGCTCTTTGCCTACGCCGCCACTAAATCTAAACTTTTTTGTCCTTGGTGTGTGTCAAAATTTCGTCAAAATATGCGCGGTACTTTCCAAGCCATTGGTGGACCAAGGATTAGCGGACTGACAGTGACATGTGAACCGTAATATTAAATTTCCGAAACGAGTTTAATTATGTTACTCTTTCGCACACAGTGAGGTTAAGTTAGTAAAAGCTACTACACACAGTGCCGGCGGCAATGCCGCCGGGTTTATGCCGAGCGGCAATGCCGTCGGCAATACAAGCCGCGCAAAGCCGCCAAGCATCATTCCGGTTGTGACAGTCACATAGAACGCTAGTGAAGTGCATATTTTATGGTTGGTTGGTTAAAATGAATAAGGAAATCATCAGCACAGCCGCCGCAGTTGTAATTTTTATTTTAATAAGAAAAAAATACAAAAGGACGAGAAGGTTTTGGTTGCACCCAAGTTTACAAAATAGAAAATGGCGGAACGGTACTGTAATGATAGAAGAGTATAAAAAAGATGATGTGGGGTGTCAGCGTTTGTGCAATAGCATGTTTTTTGGGTTTCTGTACATCGTCTATGCCTGCACCAGATTTGTGCAACTGTTCGAACTTTTTTTTTCCCGAAAATAATGAGAGGTTACATTTTTTTAACTTTCTCCCTACTTCGCCTTTATCAATGTCAAATACACTTGCAATTATGTTCAATGCGTCCATTCGATTGTTCCTATTCTTATAGTCTGCATTTCTGGGATTCCATAATATATAATTTTCATGAAATTTTTCAATTAAGAGCAGCACAGCTTCGTCGTCACAATTAAACGACATTTTAATTTGTTTAAACACACAAACCGCACTACCGCTTGAATGCCAGGAACGAAGTGACGCCGGCAAGCCGCGTAACCCGCCGGCACACCCCGGCGGCAATGCCGGCTTCTCCTTTGCGCGGCAAGGCCGCCGGGTGTACGAAGGCTTAGCCGGCGACTTGCCCGGCGGCCCTGCCGCCGGCACTGTGTGTAGCAGCCTTAAGAGTAGCCATTTGGCTAAACTTCGCCACACTGATGTATGTGTATTAATAAAGACATTTATTATTATTACTATTATTCGCGATTAAAATAGATAATCGCCAGATGCGTGGGAGGGAAAGGATATCGCAAAAAATAAATTGAACAATTTCCGTTTTTTAACATTTTTTGAGCCCCTGTTATTAACATTTCTAGTTGAGGTATTAATTAAGGGACTAGTTCAGAGCTTGGTGTTCAATGTAAAGAAATATGCATGCTTCTTGGGAGACTGCCCAAACTGTTGCTATTTATTCGAATATTATATTTTATAAAGCCTCACAATTTAATGTAGAGTGAATGATTATTCCCAAAGCATTTTATACCTCAATTTGCATGTTAATTTTTCACTTACCGATGTGAACCATAGCGATTCAATCTTTTTAAATAAAGCTGTTGTGCAGATGCAAAGTAATTGCGTGAACGCTTCAAGCACATAGTTCACATGACGACGATAATGATCTCAGATCATTGAAGTAGTATTTGAAAAGATGTGATTAACTTAATTTTCATATATTATGTTCAACTAACTTCCCACCAGTCAATCACAAATATAAATCACTGGTTAATTGTTTTTATGAATATGTATACTGTAGGAATTTCCCTCATGCTTTCTATGCAGCAGTATAAGAAAATTGCCCAAAAATGCGCAAAATATAGACTAAAGTCTAGAACTGATATACAATAATTAAATATAAGATATTTTTTCAACCCAAAGAATCTGGAAGTCGTTCATGTCAAATTCAAACATCAAAATCCTACTGTTGTTACTGAGAGTACACGATTATATAAACGCTATCGGAAAAGTCGACCCACTTGAAAATCACATTCATTTGAACAGTTTCTGCAAATAACTCTACAGCAGTTCATAGTAATTCCTTGAAAGGTCAAAATCAGTAAAGGTATACGAGAAATAACAAGAAAAAATCTGATTCTTTCCGTAAAAATGATTCCACATGAAATAACTGGAGGTTATTAAGTACGTACTAGACTGCCACCTAACATGCAATCCGTAAAAAATAGTGTTCAGATATAGACTAGGAATATTTCTGGTAAAGTAAGTCACAAGGCTATTTTGTTATAAAGCCATAATTTGCCAACTACTTAACTAACATGATTCAAATTTCATACTTATGATGTAAACATGATCCTAGTGGTTTCCTGCATCACAGAAAGGGCAAACTAAAAAATTGACAAAAATGTCATCAGTATGCTATATTCTGAAAAGTTACTCGCTTCTGTATTTGTGTTTATTTTTCTCGAAATTGAGGAAATTTCTGTTTTTTTGAATTTGCGATCAAATTACTACGGTCTTCGTATTTATCTTCTGCGTCAAAAACTGTTTCAGTGAACAGTTATAGGAAGAATAAATGGAAGACTTTCAAAGCCAAGTTTCCAATCTAACAAGTTGTACATGTTGCGCCACATATTGCGGACCATTGTAGCAATGGAAACGCGCCTTCCTTGATGCAATATGTTTCCATATGAATATGCACCCACCACACTTATTTTGATATCTGCAAAATTTTCGCAGTCTAACAAGCTGCAGACCATGTTGCGCGCCGCAGTGAGGACTATATTTTGGCCCCACCATGTTTTTAGCAATATCTTGCAGACTTTCTAAATGATAAATATAATAGACCGAATTATCGTGAAACATTATCAAGTTCAATTTATATATTTCCCCGGTCACAAGTATACGTAGATCCTGGTCGTCTGGTATCGTAAAATCGTGCGGTTTAGTCGTGTCGGTTGTACTAGTCAGACAGTATGTGATCCTTTACGGAAGAAAAGAAGAAAAAGAAACAAAGGAAGCATAACACCGCGGTTCTTGCAGCCGCAAGTTCCCTTGTGAACATTGCTAGACCACAGTCATCTTTTCTCAGTAAGGCTGCAGTATGGCATTACTATAAGCAGCCAAGCGAATCATAATCTCTATACAATTGATAATGCAATTAATGAATGGACTTGTAAATTAAAATATTGAATTTTTAGTCATAAATATATCGAAGTTTTTCAATCTGGCAACGATGCATTTTACATCGTCCCGTTTGTCGGTATGTGTGTTGCCGTGTTTGTCACCGATAATCTCAGTGGCCGTTGCTGAGACTTTAAGCGCAGTATCGTCAGTCGTTCCTACAATAATTATTATTGTAGGATGCCATTATGGCTTTCTTGATTTTCATAGTCTTTCCGTCTTTCCGTCTCGGCGTCAGCACTTTCCTATTGTGAGCCTGTTTTCATTTTACATTGTAGGAAATTTCAGACTAATATAACAGATGATATAAATCAAAAGCAAGAATAGTTTGATGCAGATTGTTATTTGTAACATAACCTCAAAATAGAGCGCAGACACGGAACAATAGCAAACTATAAAAATCAAGGAGGCCATAAAGGCATTCTACAATTATAGTTTTCTACTGTTTCGTGTCAGGGCTCTATTTTGAGGTCAAAATATCTATTTGCATTACATTCTTCATGCGTTTTACATTATCTGCAATGAACACAATACAAGTCTGAATATAAACACTTTTTTATGAGAGACAAAATTATGTAGACAAATTCTTTTCAACATTAGTTTAGTACAGTCTCGTGTCAGAAGAGGATTAGTTTGTGTTCATCCAGTATTGTGGAGTAAGTTGAGTGATTTTAAGACCATGCCGCGTGGTCTAGAAATTTCTTTCGATGTGAAAACTAAGATCATTGAGTTATACAAAGATGGTCAACGTCAAGTCGACATTGCCAAAAATTTGAAAATGAACCGTAAAGCAGTTTGGGCAAGATTGAACAAATGTAAACAAAGATGTATCTTGGAAGCCTCTAAGAGAAGTGGTCAGCCTAGAAAACTAAATGCTAGATCAGTTAGATTAATAAAAGTAATTTCGTCCAAAGATCCGTTTAAAACCCCAAGACAAATAAAACCCGAAATCGAGACAAAAGGAATTGTCAGTGTTTCTACGAAAACTATAAATAGAAGATTAAATGATTTGAAGTTATTTGCACGTCGCCCGAGTTAGAAGCCGCTAATCTCGGGGAAAAACCGTAAGGACCGATTACAATTTGCACGGTTGCATCTTGACTGGAGCATCTGTGACTGGAAGAGGGTATGTTTTAGGAGGGATCCAAGTTCAATATGTTTTCATCAGATGGTGTTCATTACGTTAGACGTCTTAGTGGACAAAGATTGAACCCCAAGTATACTTTGCCCACTGTCAAACATGGAGGCGGGTCTGTTATGGTATGAGGGTGCTTTTGGGGGTTTGGGATGGGACCTTTACACTGAATAGATGGCACTATGGATAAGTTTGTACACACAGACATAATAAAGCATGTCATGTTACCCTATATGGAAGACAATATATCCCTAAGATCAATCTTCCAGCAAGATAATGACCCGAAGCACACTTCAAATTCGCAAAGAAATTCTTTCTGGATGAAAAAATACCAGTTCTCAAATGGCCTTCATTGAAAACCTATGGGAATACTTAGATAAGCAAATTCGAGATAAAAATTATTCAAACAAGGATGCACTTTTTGCCGCTTTAGAGCAAAAGTGGAGACAGATTGATGAATCTTATATCAAGAAACTTCTACAATCTATGCCGAGACGATGCCAGGCGGTGATTGATAATAATAGTTATGCTACAAAATATTAACACAAACATGGTTGGTTTTCTATAATTCAATGAACTTGGCTTCTTTTTTCTATAATTGTTTTGCTTTGTCTATATATTTGTGTCCTTCATAGTTCCAGTTTTTTCAATTAATTTTTTATTGAAGTCTAATGAATTTATTCATTTATAAGTGAGTATTATGCTATAGCGAATTATGTATACAGGTTGGTGTATTAATAAAACAAGTTAAAAAAAATACAGCACGAGTTGTTACTGTGGATTAAGGCTTTTCTCACCGGGAGGTCTTTCTCTGTGCGCGTCAGTGATAGCCAGTCTCACCTTCATCATGTAGCAAGTGGAGTTCCTCAAGGCTCTGTCTTGGGGCCAGTGCTGTTCCTTCTGTATACAAGTGACCTGCCCGCATTGATTTCCTCCACATGTTCAGCTTATGCCGGCGACACCAAGATTTACAATACTGCCGTAAATTCTGTTATGCTTCAACGAGATCTTGATATTGTTTGTCAATGGTCAGTCAGTTGGCTTTTACCCTTAAATCTAACTAAGTGTTGTGTCCTTCACCTCAGGAAGACAAATCCGCGATTTACATACAAGATCTCTGACCACAACATCGAAGCAGTTTCGAGCCACACTGATCTGGGCGTTGTAGTCAACGATCGTCTTTCCTGGTCAGAGCATATTCACCACGTTACATCAAAAGCCAAGAAACTTCTATATATGCTGGAGAGGTCTTTCAAAGGATCCGATGTCAACACTTGCGCCTACATTTACAAGGCATTCGTGAGGCCAATTCTTGAATTCGCTGGCCCGGTATGGGACACTGTGCTTCTGCGCGATAGAAATCTCGTCGAATCAGTACAGCGTCGGGCTACTCGTATCCCTTTTGGAGCACGAAGACCAAGCTATGAAGATCGCCTTGAATTATTCAACCTGATCTCTTTCTCTGAGCGAAGACATCGTGGCGATCTTATAGTTACGTTAAGGATACTTCATGGTTTGATGGGCACCAACCTCATGCATCTATACCATCTGTCGCGCAGCAATCTACGCGGACACAGCTTCAAACTGCATAAGGAGCCATTTAAAACAACAGTCCGACAGTGGTTTCTTCCCAACCGCATACTCAACACCTGGAATAGTTTACCTGAAAGTGTGGTTGGTGCTACTTCAGTCAATAGCTTCAAAGTGCAGTATGATAGCTGGAGGAGTGTACAAACTTTATAGCTATGAACTGTATTTTTTTTATTTTTTTCTATTTGATGTATTTGTATAACGTATCCGTACACTATATTTACTGCATGAGCTTATAGTACTGTGTACTCTGCTCATCTCAATTATCATAATAATAATAATAATAATAATAATATTAATTTGTCTATATACTTTTGTCCATTACTGTATATCATCTGTTTTATCAGCCTAAAATTTCCTAGAATTCAATAAGAAAACAACTTCACGCTAACGAAGACACGGAACAGGTGGAATCTAGTAATCCCTCAGCCTTTCTGAAGGAGAGAAAATACTATGAAATTCAAGGAGGCCATAAAGACGCCCTGCAATAATTTGTAGGGACGACTGACGAAACGCCCTTAGAGCGATTAGTTGTAAGGTCCATGCGCTTTTCTACGATGGAAAGTGTATATGGCGGTGATCAGCGTAGCTAGAGCCTCGGGGGCCCTGGGGCAGCAAGGAAATTTGGGGCCCCCCTATACGAAATTTTTGTTCAACTCTACCCTTAGAATTGGTAAATAACGTTTAAAATTCCCGCACATATACGGATATCGAGCACTGTTCGACGCGATCAGCTGCTGATGTCTGTGTCAGACTCAGCAGTGTTACCAAGAGTCAAAGTTACTAGAATCAGAAATAAAAGTTGTTGTACTCAAACGAAAAAATGTTATTTTGTAAACAATCTAATAAAACTACAAAAAAAAAGTTATTCAATTTGAAGTATTTTCAGGGGCCCCTAAAATCTTCGCCGAGGTAAGATTCTTTCAGGGCCAAAAAAAGTCCCCAGACGAAAAAAAAGGCCCCTGACGAAGAAAGGCCCCCAACGAAAAGGGGCCCCTTTTTGTCGGGGGCCCTGGGGCACTGCCCCGCCTGCCCCTTGCTAGCTACGGCGCTGGTGATCAGTCAGCTTGGTTCTATCTTTTGGTGATACCAGAAAATATTTCATCAAAATCTCTGCATGAACTACGCGTTATAACTAATGCGTCAGATCTTCTTCATCGACTAGATACGTCCTTCGTAACGTTTTTCAACTTTTCGCTTATTTCAACAAAGCGTGAACTTTTTTACAGACTGTTGAGTATATTTTTCAACATGTTAGGACTAATACCCAGTAAAATTTGCAAACATTGTTATCCGCAATTTCATCATAAAAAGTAGATTACATCAATTGCGATATGTGTTTGTTAATATCCGTTGTTACTATTGTAATAAGTACTCAACTCACCGTATCCTTGATAATTCATCACAATCATTTCACTTTCTATCACAAAATTACTGTTGTTTTCACACTTTTTATAATCTAACATTCGCAATTCACGACCCGACACAACGATGTACTCGTAAACATTGCAACTGAAATAGCCCAAACATATCCAGTCAGCGACACGCAAAAATATTGAATACTGGATGGACACAAAACCGGAAAAAATTTCGCATTATCTCGCGTGCTCCTCGCTACTTGCAACAAAAAAGAGTATTTCTGACATGCAATACGAGGGGTGTCTTTTAAGTTTTGCATATAGAAACATAGTAGGCCGCGCGGATCGAACGTCAGTACTGATTCTTAACCTCACTCTTTAGTAAACTTAAATTCAAAGTTTCACAACAATACGTGTTCTCACTACAGTGAATTTTTAAGTGTCACCAAGTCATTAGGACATTTTCGCGACATAATTTATTACAACTTTCAGAGACAATTATCGCAACAAGAACGCCTTGCTGAGTTACTGTCTGTTTTCGGTAACGAAGCGCTACATTAGTCGACAATTTCTCGTTGGTATGGAGAATTCAAACGTGGACGGGTGAGTCTTAGCGACGATCCCAGGATGGGTGCACCAAAAACGGCAGTCACCCAGGAAAACGTTGATGCTGTGCGCAAACTCATCATTGAAGATAGACATGTGACATATCGCGAAATTGAGGCGTCCTTGAAGATCTCAAAGACCTCAATTCAAAAAATTTGACATGAAGAATTAGGAGTAAGAAAATTAGTTTCTCGTTGGATACCCTACCTGTTGACTGAAGAACAGAAAGCAGCTAGGGTTAATTGGTGTCAAAAAACGCTTGACCGTTTCAATTCCGGAAACTCAAAAAATGTGTACAGCATTGTTAGTGGTGATGAATCGTGGTTTTACTGTTATGAACCAGAAAATAAACGTCAGTCGGCTGTTTGGGTGTTCCAAGGTAAATAAAAGCCAACAAAAGTCATCCGTTCTCGAAGTGTTTCGAAAAAGATGGACAAAAGCGGGTCATATTGCAACAATTCCTCTTAATGAGCAAAGAACTGTTACTGCGGATTGGTATACCACCATCTGTTTTCTAAAAGTCATCACCGAGCTTCGAAAAATCAACCCCGGAAGAAGAATCATCCTCCACCAAGACAATGCAAGCTCGCACAGACTGCGTGGTCAAAGGTTCCAGTCACCAGAAAGAAGAAGCAGTTGACGCATTCAAAAGTGCCGTTTTGGATCTGCCAGCAAACGAGTGGAATAAGTGCTTCGAAAATTTGTTCGAGCGGATGCAGATGTGTATTAATCTTACTTCGAAAAACAATAAAGTCATTTAAAACTACCTACCCTGTTGTTTTATTTCCATATGCAAAACTTAAAAGACATCCTTCGTAAATGTACAGATTTTATTTTTTTCAGTGCTTTTCTTTAATGTCTATTTACTTTTTGAACAGGTTAAGTGAGCAATTTGAGATCCGGGGTGATGAGACTGATTCATAAATACGGTACTTTAGGGTGAGCAGTAGTCAACTTTATACTATATTCCGACATCCAAAAACCTTGAAATAAGGTACCATGTCGTCGTCTGTGAGAATTTGTCACAGCTATGTTGCTTCTTTCAACAATAATTAGAAATGTCATTTGAAAATGTGTGTGTGTTCATAAATGGCGCTGTAGCCAACCATATGCTTATATAGCCGTATTAGGTTGGCTATTTTCAAGTAGGCGATGGGGTGGATTTTTTTTTAAATGGATTATATGGTGATGTAGCTAACAACTTTGAAGCTCCTTATATTTATTTGATAACCCTAGGAAATAAAGTTCACTGTTATGACGGACTGTAAAATTTGAGAGATTTTATACATTGATACCCTATGCTTGACTGGCCAATGAAACCTCATATATTTGAAATATTGTCATAAGTGTCATGTACTGAAGAAGGTGACAGTTGTTATCGAAACGTACACTACTTTAAAGAATTTCATATATACAGAGTAATTCACAAGTCGTGACCAAAGGTGAAACATCATATCCAGGACCGCATTTTAAGCGGGGGTCTTCTATGTAACATTTTTTCCTCGAAGGCATCATCAAAAAGATACGGGGTGTTGAAGTTTAAAAATAAAAAACAATTTTTAAGATATTAAAAACATGTTTTTTATTTTTAAGCTTCAACCCGTATCTTTTTAATGAAGCCCTCGAGAAAAAATCATGCATAGAAGACCCCCCCCCCCCCTTAAAACGCGGTCCTGTATATGATGTTCCATTCTTTGTCATGACTTATGAATCACCCTGTATGTGGTTTCCTTGGCCAGATAAATATGGGGGATTATCGACATAAAACCACAGGATAAATTTAAGATGTTACATTTTTGTACATTAACTTATAACTAGACAACTAATTGTCAAAACGCATCAATCTTCTTATGTTAGGTCTATCCGAATATGCAAGAAAAAAGAGGTAGAAAATTTTAGTTTAAAAATGACAAATTTAGAAAGTGGGAGCTAGAATGAATGATAGCTTTCCGAGTTGCAAATCCTCTGCATTTCAATTAATAGTTTTTTATAACTCGCATATTATATTTTTTCTTGAATATACAATAACGATGTAACAATTTTAGCAATTCATGTGAGCTTAATTTAAATATAATATTGATACATGGCAAGTGTCGGATCAGTCTATGTGAAGGTATGAATGATGAAGCGGACTTATGAAAATAGAGGTCTTACTATTCTTATTTTAGCTACATATATTATCATAAATTTGAATAGGTCAATGGTAGGATGACGAACAAAACAATACAAGAAACGTCAACATCTATTTGTACGAAATAACTACCACTTTTCTTCCGTTACAAACCGAGTGTATCGTGAGATACAAATGACTATTTTTGAATTGGTAATGTTACCATGGATAGTGCGATCCAGGTACATTAAAGCGACCATGAAAAAGCGTCTTTTCCGTCTACTGGTACCATACACTAAGACATAATGAGACAAATTTTGCAGAATATCGTTGGTTATGCCTTTTAACATTAACATATTTTTGGAGAGGAAAAAAGTAGGTATGGAGCGAAGTAGATTATAACCTAATTTCGATGTGCACCACTCAAAGAAAAATTGAATCCACGTTTTTGAAAGTTTTGGGCAGGACTTGTTTGTTGAAGTTATTCTTCACGTTTTTTCAAATGACAAGGATCACTGTACAAAATACGTTTACTGCCAATAGTGCATTTAGATAAGAGTCTATTCCACAATTGGGTATTGCGCGCTAACTTGCACCGTCATTATTCGTTGAATGCAGACATCAGATTGAAGGCATTTTTTTTTAAAAAGCAGTAATAAGCGGGCTTTCAGTCATTAGAGGAATTTTGTGAATAGATTTTAAGCGCATGTTGTTAGGTGTATGGCAAGCTTTATCGCAGTGCCCGGAGCGACTTCTGCGAAGCGTCGTTGACACCGACAATGATAGCAGCAGCCAGCAGGATGGTTTTGAAGATAGACAGGGTTGCCAAGTTAGGAAAATAAAAAGGTGGATTTATACGAAAGATGTTGAATTATAAACATATAAAAACAGCATATTAAGAACATATATTTATATGCATCTAGCATCACGACTTTTTCCAGCTTAAACATATGTGGAGCAGATTCATCAGCCATTTGGGGAGCCTCACATTTCATTGCAAATGCCGTCAGCTTGTTATGGCATACTCTTGGGTAGTCTCTTTTTAGACCACTCAGAGGTGACTTCAACATTGTTTCCCCAGACGTGGAGAGGATGGGAGTCGGGTTCGCCCACAACGCGTTTTAAATTCCGAAGCTATTTTTACTCGTAATGGGATAACCAATCTTGCTAATACACACGTTTGGTCCTTTGAGAATCCTCATGCAGTGGTCCAGACACACTTCCAACATCGTTTTTCTTTAAAAGTGTGAGCAGGTATTGTCGATGTGCGTGTAATTGGATTCATACTGCCAGATCGGATGGATGGGCAACAGTATTTGGTACTTCTTCGGAATGATTTGCCGGTCCTTCTTGAAGATGTGCTATTGGCGGTCCGAGCACGGATGTGGTTTCTGCACAATGGGACACATCCGCATTTTTGTTTAGAAGTTCGTGATTTTTTGAATGTGGTATACCAGATACGCTGGATCGGAAGGGGTGGACCAATTGCATGGCCTCCACGGTCTCCCGATCTAAATCCTCTGGACTTCTCTTTATAGGTACACTTGAAAAACGAGGTATACCGTACTCCGGTTCAAAATATTGAAAAATTGCGTGACCGAATCACAGTGGATGCCGATAATTTGAGCCTTCAGGGACAGCAGGAAGGAGGTGTATTTGAATTAGTGCGCCGAAATTGGATTAGACGCGCCCAAGCTTGCAGACAATGGAAACAATTTTGAACAGCTTTTATAAGTAACTGAACTGTTAACCTGTATTATTTCATTATCTAGATTTCTGTAGGACTATTATTACATTTTTTTTTTTGAGAAATTAGCTTCTTTCGTAACAGTACATATATGGTTAAAATTTGTCGGATAAGTTGTGAAACACCCTGTATAAATCTAATCGCTGATGACACGTTGGTGTATTCAGTCTGGAAAAACCGGGATCAGGGTGAGGATAATGTAAAACGTGATCTTACAAATATTGAAGCATATCTAAAGATGAAATAATTAAAGGTAAACAATCAAAATCAATGAGAATATTGAGAAGAAACAAGAACAGAAATATAATGCAAGCTAACATCTAAATCAAAGTTGAATATCTGAGATTTATGTTTGACAGAAACCTAAATTTTAACATCCTTAGCGAATACATTATTAAGGAGATTTCAAAGAAACTTTATTTTTTCAGAATTTCTAAACGGCAGTCAATATTTGTAATGCTTTACGGATTATAATGCAATAATAAAGCCCCATTTTTAATACTGTTTATTTTTACTGCATTTCTTCAGCAAGAATAAAAGAAGCACATTACAAAAACTACAAAATAGGGGAATGCGGATAATTTTACACAAGAATTGAAGACATGTTAAATACTCAACAGTGGTTGTCTTTGCTTAATGACCATGACATTTATATTCAAAAATATAAGAGGAACTTCACCTAATTGTTTAGCTGCATCCCTGCGAAGAAACAATGGAATTTATACCTATTATTACACCATAACCAACTCCCATTTCCATTTGATTAAAACCAATAAACTGTGCACAGCGGAAGCATTCAAAGGTCTGAGGGAATATAGTAAGTTATCAAATCAAATGGAGGATTCAGATGCTTACGAGAAATAGCAAAACTTAAATTTAATATAATTAGACGTACTTGAGTTTTTTCATTTTGTGAGCTGCTGTGAGCCACCATTTGTTGATTATTGTTATAAATTAGGACTTCTTCTGAATAAAGGTTTTACTTTCTTACTACGAAGTTACAGGGTGTTGTGCATTTCTACGCCACTGATCAGATTGAATAAGGTCAAAACAAATTTCAATGTCAAACTTCACTCGCTCTGGCGTATTTTCAGAGTAGAACGCGGGTTGCAGTGTTTTATAAGTCAAATATCTGAACCATTTTTTCTCCATAATGAGTAGTCTGATGAAATAGTTGCCTGTCTTCTTCTATAGGAGCTAAAATTTTCTGCGTTACTGATATAATCTCGTGCACGAACATTTTTATATGTATTGGTTGTGATGTCAGTGCTACAAGTACAAAAACGTAAGTCAATATCATAGTCCACTCCGATTTCAAAATTATAATTTCAATTCCCTGTTTATCACTATGGTAATAATTTTTGATGGATAGGTATTCCGTGTTATTTTTTAATCTACGTTTTTCTGAAACGCCTTATATGATTTAGGACCAATCTGTGGTATAATACGTTTCAACTTCATTGGAAAATGGAAAGGACATTATCCCAATTTTTAAACTCGCTTGATACTTAAAATTCTTGTATTTAAAGTAATTTCCATAAGTTTGGCAACATAGATTATGAGTCACCAAGAACTGCAGAGTACCACCATTACGCGGTGCCGCCGCCGGTTACGTAAGGTGACTACTTTCATAACTGCACCGAGAAAAAGTCGCTCGCAGAGCGAAGAGAACGGTTCTGAACGGGCTCGCTTTGAATTCGCCGGTTCCTGCTGCCACAGGTACTGCTTTCGGATCAAGTCAGGTGGCCGTGAATTACGCTGCTATTTCATTTACATAATGGAGGTAATTCCGGTACAAAATATATCAGCTCGATGGAGGAGAAAGCTTTCTATTGTCTGACGAAAAAGCGTGTTGGCTTTTATCTTCTCTCTAATTACAACTAGAAGTGAGTTACTTTTAAAAGTTTTTGAAATGGGTGGTTCCTGCATCATCCTCTACCACAAGATTTACTCCCACCCAGGAATGCAGCACGTACTTTTGTTGCAGATCTCCTCAAAGATGTAGCCCGTGACCTTATGTAGATCCCTGGACAGACAATCAACAAACACGCAGCAACATTATAAACTATGAGATCTCATGGAGTTTACTAATGTCAAGTTCTGGGAAGCTGGACATCTGACGAAAGCACGGTTGGAGTATAAGCAAGCTAAGAAGTTCATAGCACGTCAAGGCAAGGACTAGATATGCTGTGACTATTATGTGTAAAGAAAAGCTCGACTGTCCGGATGACTTAACAATTTATGTTTTATAAATGCCCTAACAACGTTTACAGAACTATTTCTATAAAACAGCAGTGCTGCTATAAACGTTCTAACAAAGTTATAAGCCCAAAAAGGGCGTACTCTTGCGCAGCATTCTTGTTCTTTAATTTGTTTATTATGGCTCCGACAGCTTTTACCGGATAAATGCTTAAATATTTTTCAACTTATTATAAAACATAGTATGCAACAATTATAAAATATTTTATTGAAAATAGTTATAGAATTAGAATAATACAATTTTCTAATAGTTGTTTTGTTATCCTAGATGCAGCTTTCTTGTTTTGCGTGAGAAGAACTTGTTTTTTAATAATCCTGGATACGACAAAAAGGCAAGCAGTAGATCTTTTTGGAAAATAAAATACGTTTGATTAAATACATCAGCCATGTTGCATTTAGTTCTGATATGTACACCCAATACCAGGCAGACAGATATTCGATTTGTGTAATATATGGGATATATCCAGCAACATTTTCAAGTGCCTTACGTATATTAGTTATTATTGAATGTTAAGAGAAAAGGTCAAAATTTTGTCAGTGCAAAAATGCTTTTGTGTAATACACTTAAAAATGGCCGCCGTAAATTGACGTTCAAATAACACAGAATATGGCTCCAATGTTATAAAATAATTTTACCACCTCCAGAGTTAATATAAAATGTTTTTGCTTGTTGAGTGATTTTATTAAAATATTTAATTTTGGTGTGGGTGCTACAAATTCGATTCATTAACGCTAAACGTACGTAAATTAAGGCAAAAATGTGGATATCAATGTTTGTTGGCAACTAGCAAATATATTTTATGATCATCATCTGTCCGTGCAATTTTATTTTATATTTGATTTATTACTGCTCTTAGAACGCAATTTTGTTTCAATAAAATTGCCAGTCAGACAATTGAGATTTTAAGAAGTATTCTGCTTTATAAGACAGTCATAAGAACGTTCTTAGAGCAAACATACAACACAAATTTTATACGACATTTAGGGCCGTATCGTGCCTTCTTGATTATCATAGCTATTCCTGTTCTTCAGAAAGGCAGGGTTGTTTCTAGATTTATATTGTTTCGTGTAAGCGCTCTATTTTGAGGTTGTATTTTCTTTTCCAGGCTGATAAGACTCGACTTTTATCATCTGTTTCATCAGCCTGCAATTTCTTAAAATTCAAAAATGAAACATAACCTCACAATAGGAGAGTACTAACGCTGACACGGAACAGTTGAAATCTGGAAATATCTAAGCCTTTCTGAAGGAGAAACAAGAAAATCAAGCATGAAGGCCTCCTATAATTTTAGGAACGACTGAGCTTACTAGACACATTTATCAAATTTATTTATTAATATTCTCTTTCTGATGCTATGGCTCGCTTAAGCATATTGGCACTCACCTGAAACCTTAAAAAATCATAATATAATTATCATAAAACAGAAAAATGTTTGTGAGGATGTAAAAGCATTTATAAATACATTTACGAAAATGATGCATTTTTCGATAATAACGTCTTTAAATTTGTTTAATTCTAATCCGGGGAAAGGCTAAGCAGTCAAATCTTCTTCTTAAAATATTAAAATTATAAATCTCTATCTTTCCTAGTGGGAACTAGGAAGTGCAATATGCTTTAGCGAGCGACAATATATCTATTATAAACAAATTAGTTCAGTAAGCTTAAATGTGGTATAAAATTGTTAACATCCTTACTACTACTAGAAAGCAAAATACTTCTTAAAAGCTTAATTGTCTTACTGGCAATTACATTAAAACAAAATTGTTTTCTAAGATTAGCAATGAAACAATTATAAAATAAAATAGCACGGACAGTCAAAAATTATATATATTTGCTAGTTGGGCATTCGCACCTTGCCAGTCCTAGCTGCAGGACAAAGCATCCTTCCACTTCACTTCCCTTCGTACATCAAAGACTCATATCTGAGAACAATTTACTGTACCTGTAGACCTTCACTTTTGACTACGGAATAGATAGAATGAGCTTTATAGCAACATACACATATAGGATCTTTTAGCTGCCATTTTCCTATCACTTATATATAAAACAGATGACTACTAATGCGTATATACGTGCATTATTTATATCTCGGTAAAATGTAAAATAACGTTTTCTATCTCTTATTACGGAAGCCAAGTGTATTTTCTTTGATTCTCAAAATAATATCGGTTTTGGCAACCAGCGACTAGCAAAAAACGAAATAAACCAAAAGAAAGACGGCGCTGTTTGCGATGCGTAATTCTGGCATTTCACCAGAAACACCTGCACACTTAAATAATATTTCATATTTTGTCATATTTGTAAAAATACTTTTCATGGTGTGTTGAGCCGTAATGAGTCTCCGTTGACATCAGATCCTCCGTAATAATTTTGGTATATTAACACCAAAGCTTACAACTGTGAAGATATTTACGATAATAAAGTCTTACATTTAAATTTTCACAGTAGGCAAAACGCTTACAAGTTTCACTACCAATACAGTCATTGCATTGCATATTATAATTAATACAAAGACAGTATAATTCCAGAACCCAGAAATGGATAGATGATGATCAGTCATGTAAATAGTTCTTTTGGAAAAGATAAGCAGAAAGTAGCTAGCAAGCTTTTGAATACAGTGCTTGGTAATTCTTGTAAGTATATTTGTCTATAGTAAATATCCATCTTATATGCCGTTTTTACCTTGGTTATCAAGGCAGGAATGCCCAATTTTAAAATATCCTTACTTACAAAGAAAATGATGGTGCCGTGCAGGCTACAAAAAGTACGTTTGTTGAACAAAGACATTTTTCTCTAGAAAAAACCGTGAATCAGTGACTACCAATCCTGCGTTAATAAATTCTTAAAATAGTGAATTTATTTTGGTAACTGACAAGTACAAGGTCGCTATCCCGATTAAGTGAAAATACTGAAAATAAACATTGCTGCCAATATTGTGTTTTCATTTGGTATACTTATACATAAATATAGTAGCAACCAGCTATCTTTTTTTTGAGCATGGATAGATGTCATAATATACGTAGCTGGATATTGGTCTACACGAAACTTGTATCACTACAGAAATTACTTTTGTTAATATTACAAAGGCTTTCACATTTTCATTGTAACACTTAATTCCAAGTATTTGAATCGACCTCATTAAAAAACTTTGGCGGATTCAAGTCCGCCAATCGTTGTGGCAATGCGATATGGCTGAGGCACCAGATCCACCTTTATGGATATTTTTGATTAAAATGTGCCCCGACTAGGCATGTTTAGTGTGCCTAGCTGCAGTCACGTTTCCAACAAATGTGCTTACAAATATTGGCTTAATATAAATACACTAGAAAGGGGAGTATTCTCGGACGCCATTATTGAATCCAGTCGCTGGGGCACAGAACACATAACACTAACGCTGAAGGCATATTCGTGTGACAGTTGACAAGATAAAATTGTTTTAATTTTCAAACGGTGACAGACAAATTTAAATAATTGTTTTTGAGAGAATATTCATAACCAAGAAGATTGGAGGAAATTGTTGACAAAACTAAATTCATGTCGGGCCATCAATTTAGTTTCTAGGGAAAAATGGTGCTATTGAGCAAGTGCACAGGATTTGGAATAAAATTAATGCAGCACCTACGGACAATCACAACATCCATAACCAAGAGAAACATTTCTCCTGGGACGGGATTCGAACCCGCACAGCGCACGGCGACTGATCAGGAGACCGAAGAGTCTACTACTGCGGCCACCGCTGCTGCCTAGTTATTGTTCTGCTGCCTTTCTAGAGGTATCTCGACAAAGTTTGGCATACAGGCGGTTCCAGAACAAAGTCCAGAGAATGATCGTCAACGCACCATTCTATGTTTGCAATGAAGTGATTCAGCCTGATATACCTCTCCTTATCATAAGGGAAATGATTCACGGGTTTAGTGATAGATACAGTGATAGGATTGGAACACACCCTAATGTATTAGCAAACCTATGTATTTAATAATGAGCTAGTTAGTGAGTAGGTTAAAATGCCCTTTGATATGTAACCGTATATATGTTTTGTGCTCCAACGCCTGAGATCCAGCATGGAGACGAGTATACTATATATCCCTAAATACACTAAAAACCAAACTTGTCCAAAAAGTTAATAAGTATAGAAAACGCGGGTCATTTCTTCATAAAAAATAAATACTTATAAACCCGTAAACTATTAGACCTTTACTGAAACAAAATTTTGTCATACAGTACCTTCTTGAAAGTGCTGGGAGGATTATTCTTCGTTTTCTGGACTGTAACTTAAAGATAGTAATTATTGTGTTGAGTTTACCTGACATCATGTCCAGAACACATTGATCCGGGAATAGCGTGGTAGAACAGCAAATCTTTAGTTACATCCCTGAAGCAACTTGGTGTAATTTAAGATTTACATGCAAGCCGAGCATGAATGGACATGTAACATCCGATACACCCCATGGCTATAACGGAGCCACTTGTTATCTAGATGCTTCCTAGATCATGACTTAATTGCAAACAGATAGAGCAGAGTTGTAGGTACTCATTATTTTTGCCGTGAGGATCGGTAGTAATTATCAGTGAATTATTTCTGAAAAAAATATTTAACAGCCGAGATCTGTAATACAAATACTATATACCGTTAAATGTCATTTTATGAATACGATAGGTACAGGTACAGCTTCTGGCACTTGACATTTGAGTCCTTTGGTATACATCTTCAACCATCAAATTTCTTAATCTTGAAATATGAAATGATGAATGAACACGAGAGAATAAACATAGGTACCAAATTCTGAGCGGCAACATATCAATAGTAATTAATAGTAGAAACATGAACGTCTAAACGTAGGTACTTGTCATCCTATTCAAGTGCCCAAAGTAATACTTGTAATATGCCGAATTTACATCTGTTAAGATATGATAAACATTTTGTGGTGGTTTGAGGGATCCCATTCAATTAAACTCTCTCTAGAATATCAACAAGCAGGTGCACTTTTGCCATTATGCTAATGTGCATAATCACTCAATTATTGTTAGAACCTTGGCATCAATTGAATTGAACCATTATTTTTAGCGCACTTACTCTAGGTCAGCCTTATATTAGTATCAATTCATTGCGTTACTATCATAGTCATTCATGGCATTTGATTTATGTTCAACTTTTTATTACCAATTGACATCTAAATGAGAGGCTGGTCATTTGACATTCTTGGAATTTATTCGATATACCTCTGAACTTATCAACAATACACATTATATGATGTCTCAAGTACCACCGATCCTTTTATCAGGAAGCAGTAATTCTGTAACTTAAGAGTTTTCAGACAAATAAACTGCTAATGAAATCGTAAGTGTCTGCCAGGAAAGCTTTGCACAATACGGTTTAAGCGGGCAGGTGTCCCAGCATTTGTGAGGTCTTTCTACATGCTATTGACATTGCGGTGGAAAAAGTAGTGGAATGGACAGATCTTTTGGTGATAAAATTTTATCATAGGAAAACTTAGGCCATCTACTGTAGAGGCGTCGCGCCAGAGATCTCTAATACCATGGGAAAACTCCGCCAAGTGCCTTAGGGTTATCCTAGATAAGGGTGTGACTTGGCGGAAGTATGAGGAAACATTGAAAACAAGATTCTAAATTACGTTCCGGTAAATTCATCGTTTGTTATGTAGAAAATCAAAATTAAGTTTTGTTTAAAAAACTGGCTTTATATTATTATATTATATTATTATGAGCAAACCGAATTGCATTGCAGCTCCTTGTTGCGTGAGCCAGTGGACTACACAGTGGAATACCTAAGTTTGCAAAGATTCCAGGTCGAGGCTTGCACTGCGAATAAAATTAATGGAACTTTTTCAGTGGTTTCAAACACTACTATTAAAACATTTCCTCTTCAAAATCATTGAAATCATTTCAATAGCGCCTAGACGTTTCCTCTACCAATAGCTGCATTTTTTCTCTTTGCTCTGTCTCTTCCCTCATTCTTTCTTATTCTCTTTCTCTTTGTCTTTGTTTAGTTCTTGGAAAACCAGGCCGACAGATTGACAAACTGACCGACGTACTTTGATACAAAGCCATAGGTCCTACGAACCACCTTGACAGACAATGTCGAAACGACTGAAAACTTTTGTTTTGTATGCTCGTCATTTCGCATATAACACTTTACTTTTTAAAACAACGTTAATTGTGTTTGGACTGGGTACAAACTTATATACTTTATAAGCGATACATTTAACAGGTAAGTAATGTCTTTTTCACCTCTGGTCGACCGCACGATCGATTGACAGATCCGCGAGCTGACGCGTTGTGTCCAGAGGATCAAGCGTGAGTGTTTTTTCACTCCTGGTTCACGATTTCATCGACGGGTACCCGGGCAGATACAACGAAATCGAAGCACCAGAAAGTCTGTCACGCTGTCGTCACTTGAGTGTACATGGTGGTGTGGGCTGATTGTACCGGGATGTACAACAGCTTTTATATTTAACCCTACGAATCTCAGAAATAATATTATCTTCTTCTTGATTTAACGTTCTTCTTCTTGTTTATCTCAATATTTTTCTTCTTCCTCTTCGGATCTTTTATTTCGTGATTCAACTTCCGCGATACCCCAGTATAAAAAGGACAAATGGAGCAGGTTTAGTTTTTCGCTTTACCAAGGAGCTTTCCCCTATATAAAAGATATATTCACCCTCACTTACATGACTATAAACTTTTTCCAACAAACAGGGGCCTTAGTAACACCTCAAAATGAATATTCACCAAACATCCCTACTAATCCACATTGTTGACTCATACAATGCATAAATCTTATTGCCAGCTGATAAGCTATATGGCCTAGGGCCACATGTGATTCTATGCACTCATACTGGGTGGCCAATATACTGACTGAGTTATGTCTCCAATATTTATAATATGAAATGAAATACATATAAAGTACCTTCATCTTAATCTTTCATTGGAAATTTGGAGTCTTATATGCAAAAATATTAATGCTTGTAGTATGTCACTAGCGAGCGTTAACGTGATACGATGCGAAACTTCATCACTCCTAAAATTCGACAACCTAACTTGCAAAAGATGTGCTTCCCTCCGGGCGGGGCAACGTGCCACCCAACTACATTAACGATTATTTTGATTCGGAAAATGTTTTCTGGGTGTTTGATTTTCTCTTTAGGCGGTGCTGTCTGATCCCGAGTATCTCAAAATTTAATAGTCACAACCTCGTTTGTGTGAGGATTCATACCAACAAAAACTATAGAGCAGCTGAAGTGCAATATTCGAGAATAGTGTTCAAAATATTCCGCACTAAAATCTACCAAAGAGAGATAGAAATAGTAATATACGGTTTCATAGATAATTTCAAATACTCAGTGAAAGACTAAGACATAAATATTGGATGTCTTTCGTTTCATTATACATATATTGCAGAAACAAGTCCGTTCAGTTATCTATTGGTCACCCTGTATTTCCACCCCCAATATATGACGTTGCATTCTTACCCCCTGGCATAGGACAAAGGACGGCAGTAAACGTTCTTTTGACCTCGGTTGGAATTTGAAACGGAGATAATCAGTGAAGGTCTCAGTTGGCCGGGGGAGAAACAAATGACGTAGCAGGGGTTCACCGAACGACAAGTGATTGGTTCCAGTGACGGAGTTACTAAATGGCAATTTTTTCTACTGTAATGAAGAAAACTTGAAAATAATTTCTATCTGTGTATAAAAATGATAGAGAATCCGAAAAACAGAGAAAACTGGTAAAATAGGATATTTTTCATAAGCTGCATGTCTATGGTATATCAATATTTTGTCTCCAAAAGGTGTATTAGGAGTTTGTCACTTTTTTCTGAAGATGTTGCAAAACTTGCCGTCTAAAGTTTAAACGTAATGAATTCTGGCACACACGTACTATCGAAAAGATGCCTAATACACAGGCTAAATATGACATTTTTGCTTTCCGTCTCTGTGACCATAACCATCCGTATTCAACATTTTCTGTCTCCAATGATGAAACTTATATCGTACTGATGATTGCTAAAAATCATGAGGCAATCTTGTTCCTGCTTGATTGGCATCGTATTTCTATGGATCATCTTGGACCTCTTTGAATTGCTTCTAAACCTTCTTCTTAGATAACCTTGGATCTCATCACAAAATCTCCGTGATCATACGAGTTTAGCTCAAACAACCATATACAAAGACAGTATCCTCAATAGGAGTTATAGTTATGGTAAAGCTCGTTGCGAAACATTTTCAAAATAAGGTGTACTAATCGAAGCTCTTTATTTCAGGTATGCAAACATTTGAGATGGAGCGATCTACTTCTATTCCTGGTAAAGTATTACATGTGCAGTGTTTTAATTAATCAGACTGTTTTATTGGTGATCAGTTTTTAATTTTATTAGAAAGTACCTCATTCTTAAATTTGTATTAACCACTTAGATACACAATGATATATGTTGTAGAATATATATATATATATGTATATATATATATATATATTGAAGCTTCACGACATAATACTCTAATGTTTTCTAAATAATTTTTAATCTGTCTTTAACTTGTCTTGTCATATTTTATATAATTTTAACCATTGTACCATGTATCCAGCTCTCACCATGTTACTGGACGTTTCCCTCATCCTATACGAAAACAACAATTAGCAACATCCTCACATACTACTCTCCTGATGATGATGGCAAAGTCCATTGAAAGCTAGAGAGAATTAAAAAAAGTATAAAGAGTCCGCTTTGCTTAAATTTTGTCGAAGTACCCAACAAAAGGCGGAAGCTTTAATTTTTCACCTAACTGGTCTAGACGACAATGACCACGTCTCAAGTTATATGGCAGCGCGTTGTTCTCTTTTATTTCGCCAATTGTTGCTGGTTTGTTGGCATAACATTGGTCTTTAATGGCACCCCATAAATAATAATCTAATGGGGTCAAATCACAGCTCCGAGGCGGCCAAACAACATCAGAATTTCGGCTGATAATGCGATCACCGAAAACACTTCGCAGAAGAGCAATCGTAGCGTTTGCTGTGTGACACGGAGCACCGTCTTGTTGAAACCAGATGTTACCGACATCAACATCTTGAATTTGTGGAAAGAAAAATTCATTTATCATGGTACGGTAACGCTCACCATTCACAGTAACTGCTGCTCCGGCTTCATTTTCAAAGAAAAATGGGCCAATGATGCCACCAGCCCAAAATCCGCACCAAACAGTCACTCGTTCTGGATGCATTGGCTTTTCTTCGATTGCGTGTTGGTTCTCTGAACCCCAAATGCGGCAGTTTTGCTTATTAACATAGCCGCCAAGATAAAAATGCGCTTCATCTGAAAAGATGATTTTTCGACCAAAATCAACATCTTCATCAAGTTGATTGCAGGCCCATGAAGCGAAGCGAAAACGCATTGGATGGTCAGTTGGCTTCAATTGCTGAACCAATTGAACTTTGTACGCCTTCATACCAAGGTCTTTATGCAAAATTCGACCTAATGATGTGCGTGAAATGTTCAATTGTTGAGAACGTTGGCGCGTTGATGTGCTTGGAGACTCTGCCACACTCTCAGCTACAGCATCGATATTCTCGGGTGTACGTTTTCGGTCTTTCACGTGTTGGTTTGTCAATAAGAAGACCAGTTTCACGAACTTTTTGCACAAAATACCTCACATACGGTGCTGACGGTGCTTCATTTCTTCCCATTTTTGCACGTAATTTTCGGACACAATCTGCAACATTACCACCACTTTCGAAATATTGTTTTAATATTTCCCAGCGTTGTTCAAGCGAGTACACAACCATTTTCGTTAATCGGAATGATATGACTGATGTTCTGTCAAATCAGATGCGCAATAAGTCTTGACATATCCCAAAAAACCAGTAACTCAAAAAAAAAACGATAGATGGACCACCCGGTATATATAAATCAGCTATATAATACAAATGAAATGAATAACAATATAAATAACAATTAATATAAATATAGCAATTCATCTAGATGTTTAATTCCATGTACGTACTCAAATCGGATTCAAATATATCACTTGTGTCGTTGGAGCAGCTGTCGTCCAAATCCATATCCGTCATTCCTCCTAAAAGACTAGAATCTGGATGCATCTTTTAAGACAATGGTATCTATTCGATGACCCAATTCAGCCGTTTTCTACACCAAGCTAGTTGATCACTTCGGTGCCTAGGATTGAGAGTTAGGACAAACTGAGAACGGTATGAAGTAAGTCCAAAACTGTTGATCCGGCGATAAAAAAAAAAATCGCGTCGTAATAGGCTTTTCATCCTCCCCAAACCATTGGTCGCAATTGACTTAGTGGAGGCGGCGATACAGGTATGTGGCCGTTCTTCTGACACGACGTGTATACCTCTAACTCTTGTGTACGGCTTTCCTGATTAAGTGGTGGTGGCTATTTTTCCAAAGGACCAACCAGCCTCATACAAGTCCACAATGAAACAAAATTGGGTACAAAAATATTTGTTTTTGTGGAATATTGAGCCATATTCATAAAACAAAGGGTATCCTTGTACTTGCAATTTTGAAGGAAATCCTCCAGATGGTATTTTTTGAAGTAAATGCTTTTGCTTTTTGAGTATAAGCATATCCTTCAAAGCAGTGACATAAGTAAAAGGACTTGGTATAGGAAGCATATCCTTTAACAATTCTGGGTGTGAGCAGTATCAGACTCAACTTCGTAACGAAAGATGGTCAAACGATGATGGCGGAAATTGTGGATGTTAGGGATGTTAAAACGAACAAACCTCGTTAACCTTCACTTGCTCGTGACTTCAAAAAATTATATGGGTTCGACGAAGCAAATGTACAAAGGCTTGGGGACAGATTTTTAGTTGAGAAAGAGGAAACTCGAGGAGGAGCACTTGCATGTATTCATAAAATGAAGATATGTCTACGCCATCTCGGTGATCCTGGATATCAACAAGGTATTGGTCAGGAACTTGGTGTTAGTCAAGCAACGGTATCTCGGACTGTGGATAGAGTTGTGAACAGCATAGTTGCACAGTCGAACGAATGGATCAAGTTTTCAACTACCAACCATGAACTGATGAAGGCCAAGCGGATATGGCAAAGCACGTATAAATTTCCGACAGCAATTGGTGTAATTGATTGTACACATATAGGCATCCTGAAACCAAATCGCCATAGAGATGAGTATATCAATCGAAAAAGGAAACCTACTTCAAATGTGCAAGCCACTTGTGATGTCAGAGAGATGTTCACAAGTGTTGATATCAAGTGGCCTGGATCATTGCATGATTCCAGAATATGGAGAAATTCACAGACTAGATTACAACTAATAAATAAAGCAAATGTTGTACTACTTGGCGATGACGGTTATGGTATTGAGACATGCCTTATGACTCCCTTCAGAAATCCTACTCCAGGCGCAGAAATAAATTATAATATGCTTTTAAAACAAGAAAGAGTTGACCGCTGTTTCGGCCAACTGAAATGTCGGTTTCCTATCCTACAGTATGTTTGCCGCGTAAAGTTGGAAAATGTGCCGAAAATAATAATTGCTTGTATTGTACTCCATGTTGTTGCGAAGAGCTTGGGCGATCCTGACTTTGAGTTGGTTGAACAAGACCCAGATGAAGATGAAGAAAATCATGAGAATGACGAACTTCCTCTCAGCCAACTAGGTCAACAAATAAGAAGAAACTTTAGTATTATAATAAATAGTTTTACTGATTAAAGTGTATTTATAAGTTTTATTTTCGTGAACATCATAAGTTAACAGGTGGCTTCTGACGCTGCATCATTTCTAATTACGTTTTATAATACTCTTGATGTAAAATACATACCTGTTTGATACTGCTGTAATAGTACTAGACGTTGCAGTTCTTTTGTAGTTAACCCTTTGGTTTCCTCAGTTTCGTATTTCTCTGTTGCTAATTTTCTTTTTGGTGGCAATGTCTTCTGAATTGCTGGCGCTGTAATACTAACTGTTTGCTCGCTGCGCTCGGTACATAGTTCACTTCCTTCTTCTTGAACACTACCAACCTGAATGGCACGTCTAATTTTCCCAATTGTAGGATTACAGTCACAATTGCACAATTTAATTGCTTTATTAGCAGTTTTTTTAGATCTGTTTTTTTCTTCAATCTTGATTTCATGTATTTTTTCAACATCTTCTTCAAGGCAACGTCCTTTCTCATTTTTATTTTTGGAACTTGAGCTGCAGATCGTTGCCATTATTTTCTATAGTTTCTTCATCACTTGAGGATGACATGTTTATTAATTTGATAAAACTGTATTCAGTAAAAATACGGAACGGTCTGTGTAAGCTCTGGAGTACAACTGTCAGTAATGCTGAGTGAACGAACTCCCACGTCAACTACAAGCTGGAACAAGTCCGTACATGTCGCTCAAGATACAAATACCAGTCAGCCTTTTACTTCTTCTTGGAGGATATCCTCGCAACTATAAGGTAATCATTATGAATATGAAAACAAGGATATGCTTATACTTCTACCTTTTTCACCGAAGCAAGGCCTTATACTTTTACCTAATGCTTCCGAGGATATGCTTCTCTTTTATGAATACGGCTCATTGTAGTACTTCTACTACAGACGTAATCGACAACTGTAACCAGTAGTGCAGTTGGGTGCAACGATTGCCTATATTCAGTATTTTACTTCTCGTTATTGCGCTGTAATTCGAGGAAGGAAAGACATTGTTATTTTGCATTTTTTATTAATGTTTAACACACGTAAACCAAATTGTTCCATCGAAATGCTAAATGAGGCCTCAAAGATAAATCTTTCTGATAGCTTGTGATGACAACTGCGACAGCCTACTGTGAAATGTAAATTTAAACCATCCCTTGACGTCATTGTTTCAGTGTTTCCAAGGAGATATCTGATATCCATTGTTTCCTAGGAAGCTTCACGCTTCAAGGAATGTCTATAAATCTGACTCATAGTATATTATCATAATTATAATGATATTTGGGATGTTTCTTATTTATAGTAGTTATTTTGCACCTTGAACTTTTCCCTAGTTACGGATATGTGCACCAGAGGCAAGAGTAGCAGCATCCACATCTCACAGCTGGGCGTTTTGCGTTGTCGCTGCAAGTGGAGGATCAATACTGGCAAAGGCTGCCACCGCCACCCCTGACCTAACCCATCCTGCTGACCTTCACCCCAGCATCAGGGCTCTTGTCTGCCATTAGACGCATTTTTTGCAAGTCGTAGTTGTCTTTTATTGATTTCCAAGCATATTGAGGGGTTAAAGTGATCGCAAATAATTTTGAAATCGATTCATGATGTCATCACCACAAGAAACATCGCAACTAATCTTGGATCTAGAATAAGAGGGGTGCAATGGGGGGCGATGAAATAATAAATTCATCATAACTTGCTCTCTCTAGAGGAGAAAACTACTCAAAACTGACCCTAGCAAAAACAGGCGCACATCTGAAATCAGCAACAGTTTGACTATGATGCTTTCCCTCGAAACAAATTAAATGAACAGGCTAACTGACGCCTCATCGAAGTATCGCGATAAACAGTAAAACGCACGATCAAATTAATTCCAGTATCGACAAGAATTGAAGCTCCTAAGGATTGAAAGTATGGCAAATAAGCTAAAAGGCAGTACTTCGACACTTGAGAAATATGATATTCATCCCACGATGCCAACGCGGGAGTTGCAAAAGGATCGGTCTTGGTTCCGACATTGTTTCTATTATATATCAACTATTTCCTTTCCTGCATGATCGGTTTGATCCACAATACTATACCTTGACTAACAAAAAGGCCCCTAGAGGTCATCATCTGGTTTCGATGGATGGCCGAGTTCTACCAAAGGGACGTTCATATCGTCAGGTCCGCCTCCACTTCACCGAGGAATTGGTATGGCATGAACATCCTATCTTGTTAATCGCGTCAGCAGTTGGGAAAAAGTTAGGCTAGCAGGTCGAGTATTTTTCACCCGTTTGGCGTGCTGTGCAGAAGAGGGCTGTTCAACTTATCGATAACTTTTCTCTAATGGACAGTCTCAGGACTCTTTCGCGCCGATCCGTCTTCGATCTGGCTCTCCTCTACCGCTATGTCAACGAGCTTTACTCCTCAGAGCTCTCCTCCATAATACCGCAGCGCGATGAGCCTGCCAGACAGACCCGCCCGACTTCGGCATCCCATCCTAACTCGACTTTTATCCGTAGGGCGTCGAGATTGTGGAACAATCTATCTGACAAGACTTTTCCCATTTCTACAAGTATAAAATCGTACTAACAAAGTGTCTTTAAGCTCGTTATAACAACCGACGTGCCCCGGTATTTAGGCTAATCGATTGTCTCCCCTAACTTTTTTAAGAAACCTTGTATAATGTGTTTAGCCGTTCCACAACTTTGATTTCTAATTAGGTGATGGACTCGTTGTGATTCTTCAGCGTGTACAACGTCTGATTTATGGAAATGGAAAAAGGAGATACACTTCCTGAATCTCATCAAGAAAACCGTCATTGGAAGGGCGTGTCCCTCATCTATGAGGTCTTGTTGTTACAAACCATCACCAACGATGAAGTGTGCCGGCACATCGGTAAACAAATAGAGCTGCTAAATACCATCAAAGAAAGAAAAATGCAATACTTTGCCATGTGCTGAGAGGTGAGCGATACGAGCTAGTTCGTCTCGTAACAGAGAGTAAAATACAGGTCAAAAGATCAATTGGAAGATGCCGAAACTCATGGTTGAAGGACCTGAGGAGGTTGTTTGGCCGCTTTTCCACAAATTTTTGTGAGCTGCAGTTTCTAAAACTACAACTGCGATAGGATCGCCAACCTTCAAAAGGAGACGACGCAATAGGACGATTGGAAGAAGGGTTTTCCCCCAGGCCTCATTGGGCCCCTCATTGCTTTCTATCCTAGGGCTGCTAGGACCAGATTTGTAACGAAAACACAGTTTTTACAAATTAAAGTCTAATTTATTACATTCACAATAATGCATTACAACACTTGCAATTAATTTATCACAAATTGTCCAGACTGACTTACCATGTCCTGTGTGTGTGTATTTATTTGGTGAATCGACGGTTCCCGATGCACTCCCGCGTTTTCCAGTCAAAGCTAAATTCTTCTTTGAAGCTGGTAGATGGCAGTCGATTGCTCTTGAAGCTTGTCGAATGTTCGCGGTGCGCGGTCTACATTGCCGCCTTGCGGCGCAACTCTGGTTGCCTGCGTCGATGTTACGAGCGTGTCCGTTGTCACCCTGAACTACTGAAGATTATAACCCGACCCAGCAGTTTAATCTTCTTTTGGACATTATATGTCATTAGTTGCTTATAGATACTTCCTTAGCTGATAATACCCAATCACAAACCGAACCGCAAAAATGAGAAATTTTGACGCGAATCGGCAGCAATAGGTAGCCGAAGATCATTCCAAATGTTTTTAGAAAACTTTTTGATTGTACTCTTTTAACATGAATACGATAGATAGAATGCAAATAAGCTCTCCAGAATTCTGGTTTCATCAGCACTTTTTGCTAGTCGTTCACCAAGTAATACTGATATACAGGGTGTCATGATAGTCATTACTGAAATGGGTAATAGGGGGGGGGGGAGCTCAAAACAAGTCAAAAAGTTCATATGACCCACGGTCCAAAAGTCAATAGATTTTTGTCTAAATGGCTTTATAGTTTACAACTTTAAGTGCTACACAATCACCACAATCTTACTAATTTTTATAATCTAATCTAAAACGTTTTTAAATTGAGTAATTAACAAATAAATGGCTTTAAGTTTTTCTAAGTTAAGCCAAAATTTGTAGTCAGTAAGTACGTAAGTTTCATTAAATTAAATATTTAAAACACACATGACAACAGCGCGTCGGTCACCATCACTCTTATCAAACCGGCAATCGATCGCAAACTGTAACAGTGGTTAGTATGTTGTTTTCTTTTTGTTCGCGTACCTCGAAAAAATTTTAATGCGGCTGAAATAATAAATGGACAACTTCGAGGACCTAGAGTAAGAAGAAACTAGGTTCGTCGCAATGAAGCTTGTGTGGAAAGTGGAGGACGACATTTTTAACACCTTCTTTAAATACAAAAAAGTGCAGTTTGGGTTTTAAAAAGAAAAACAATGTATATATCAAAATTGTGTTCCATATTTATAGGTGAATTTTTTTAATACGTTTAATAAACTTTCACACACCAAGTGAACCGCTGAGACAGTTAGTGGTAAGTCCGTTTTTTTTAATTGTTTTCATTTTACGAGTACATTATCAAATAATGAAATAATACCTAAGAGCCAAAACTAACAAACTCCATCTTTATTTACACTGCCTTCCGTCGTAATTTGCGTCTAGCATTGCGGCGTTGTCGGGTTTTATTTTACTTTAAAGTCGCTTTTCCCTAAAAAAATGCCGTTTTGACCCACATGTTATATGAAACTTTTTGCTTCTTTTAAACCCCTCTATCACCCATTTAAATAATGACTATAATAACGTTCACACCCTGTATTTGAGTTTGCAACACTTAAGAGTCAATCAGTAAGTTACACTGTTTTCCGGTAATACTTTTGATCACCCTGTTGTAATAACTACATAATTTTTATGATTGTGTCTGTGCGGGGTGGTTTCATGAAAACGAACAGTTGTTGACTGCCTCTACTACACTTCCCCATGAAACTTTGTTATTATAAGGATTTTATGTAGTCGTAAATAGCTGTAACTGCCTCTTTACCTTCGTTTTCACGCGCCCGAAACGAAATACGTACAATGCGTTGACAGCGGGTCCTAAGTGGCGTGATGCACTGATGCAGCTTCCGCCACGTTATTGCGTCCGGTCTCGTAAGCCATGACGATGGCGCATTGACGGGCATACCATCTGCGCCTCTTTCATGGCCTACAGAGATTATGGGTACAATGGAAGCTTAAGCCGATGTCGTTTGTGGAGAGAACGTGTGAACCAGACAAATTAGAGATAAACTTATTTTTCATACATAGGCGTAACTAAAGCTGAATTCTGTTAATAGATATAAACCGAGAAAACATTGGTATCCAGAATACTTTTTATGTACTAAGGCAGAGTAACAGAGCTTTTCAAACAGTTATTCTTGAAGTGGTCAAGTTAGCAGGCTAAAATTTTAGGTGATTAAATTGATGCCTGAATACTATATTCTAGCGTGGAAGTGCCAGTTGAACATTTCAAAATAGCGAACTGGCAAGCTGTCAATTTTGAGATACAGTATGTTGTATCAATCTTCATCTTTTGGAAGGATATATCCGAATATAGTATGTAATAAAATATGGAAAATTCCATAGAAAATCCTTAAAATCTGTCAATTTTTTTAACCGATTTTCCATATTTCATTCCACATTCACGTAGACTCTTCCAAAAGAAAAATACTGATATAGCTTACTATAACGTTCTGACGATTAATTGTTGAGTTGTTTCCACTACGTCATTATCCCCTCCATAAAAAATGTTACAACATGAGAGCTAGCCGACTGCAAGACGTTACACAAATGATCTAAAATATTTACATATACATTTTAATGTCTTTTACTGTCATTTTTCAGTCGGCATAGTGATATTTAAAGCTAGTTCACTTACGATTTCGCGGTATTATACTGAAAACGGCTAGACATATATTTTACTATTCCGTAAAGTTCTAATTTGTAGTGAAATAAGTTGGAGTAAAGTGAAATAAATTATAAGTACAAGCGCAAACTTATTCCACTGAAATGATACGAGGCGATCGACCTAATAACCGTTCTCACACCCTTCTTTGAACTCGGTGACTTTTCCAGATGACTTACACAGAACAAGCACCTCACTAATGCAACTCACCAACCATTTCTCGCCCATACAATGCCTCCTTCAAACGCACTGCAAGGTTTGTCAACGAAAGATAATTAGATACCTCGTTAGTGCATTCCTAGACGGAAGGTACTTTGAAAATGTATACAAACCGTGATAAGTGAAGTCACTCGAAGAAAACTTTCCATGCTTAGACTTTCAAACGGTGCCGTCAATCTTATATCTTGGTTATTACGTAAAATGCAAATATAAACATCTAGCAGTTACGATTACGGGAGGGGAGCATCATTGTACATAAAAGCATACTAACTATGCTAATTTTAATTGCGTGAGTCTGTCTTTTCTTATGTAACTTTTTTTCTGAGAAGGGCTAACTTATGCAGAACATAATTCTTTATGAACTGATGATAGCGTTAGGTGGCAAGTACAGAGTTAAACTATGTGACATCAATTTTTGAATTATGTATTTTTTCTTATTGTCCACTGTTATTTCACTTTTACATGTTGTATAAATATCTTTGTATTTGTATATGTAATTAAAATCTGATAATACTTACCTGCTATTATTTATAGTTTTAATGACTGAAACAAGCATGTTGCTTACATAACCCATCCTCCAGGAACTTTAGGATAATGTCACCATTTTTTCTTTTTCTTGTTTTTATTCAGCTTCCAATGTTTCTTTTGTTTATTACCTTATACGCCAATGGGCGAGGAAGTATTGTAATTGCGAAAAAAATCGAAAATAAGATATTATGGTTTTTGGATGTTATATAATATGTACATCACAAAAAACCATGTCAATCATTTCCGTCGGTCTATATGTCTGTCTGTCTGCCCGATAATTCTTGGAGCGCCTATAACTTGAGAAGTATCGCTCGGATTTGGATGAAATTTTACACCCAAGGTTACTATGCCAAGGATAAAAAAGCTGTGTGATATTTACAGAAAAAATAATGTTATGTTTATACCCTGATTTATACACTTCCAGCCCGGTAATTATATACCCCTATTAGATATACTTCACACGTCATAGGTTTCCCCGTACATTTGCCTTTAAAACGAATGGTAGAGAAATGTTTTCAATCCGCGTACTCCTGATAACTAAGCTCACCGCCCGGCCTACCGGTGCGGTTAACTAATCTATCCGTGCTGCAGAGCACAAAACATACACACGGAATGAACAATAATCCGCTGCAGCGGTGCTGCGCTGGGCGCTGCCGCGCAGATGTGGGAAGTGTCAACGTTTTCAGATGGAAAGTGAACTACCGGTAGAGTAGAGAATTAATGACGATGGACTAACTGTATGGGCCTGTTTGACTGACTTGATCCATTTAATTCCTCTGTTGTACATGTTTGTAAATGATTTTTTCTCAAATGATTTAAATTGTTCTGAACTTAATCCTTTATAACCTGATGACGGCGATGCGTTGGAAGTACAGAGTCAACCTACTTGACGCCATTTTTTCTTCTCGTTATATACATTTTTGTCTCATTTTTTCTGGTTTTACAGTTTTCCTTCTTCTTTTATGTCGTCTAGGCAATTGGCTATCTGTCTCTGCTTAACGTTGTTTTGTTTGTTATCCATTTAAGATTACAATCACCTGAATAATCGTCTCATAATATCAGTATAAAAAATGTAAATATAATTCCGTTCCCTGTTCAACTACTGGAACAGAGAAAAAATGGCTTCTACTTTAAACGAATGGGTGTTCATCTACTGCATAACTACCCTTCTCTGGACCCAGTGTCCAAACAGCAGATTAACTGTTTAGACGTCTATTCTACTTATGCTGATAAACTTTTCGCAAAGGAGACAAAGACAAACCGATATATGGAAAAAAATTGATAAACCTATCAGTACAAACAATGACTTTAAATCATGTTGCAAAATGTAAAATCTCCACATTCACTCTTGCTACGAACCGTAATTCGTGAAAAGCTTGCTTTGAATAACCATGTTTGTCAATTTCAAATCCAGGTTTATCGAAACATCTAGTATCTAGTAGACAATGCTTCAACCAAAACTTGCCTAAAATATGTCTAAGTAACATTAAGAAGGCTTATTTGAAGCAAATTTCAGAGGAGTTTTCGACCACTGGTGTCAGTTCAACTACAGCTGCCTCTATACCCTATATTTTTGACAAGATATGGGGAGCAAGTATGAAGGAGTATGAGGATCATGTCTGCGCAACCACGGGCATGTGCTGTTTGAGTCCGATGTGTGACACGTATAATGCTGTTCGTGAGCTGGCAAGGTTTCGGTGATCGGCAAAGTAGATCCCATCTATGGAGCAGTGTCACAATCTCTACGAAGGCAACAAACTACAAGTGCATCACGTGATCGGACTCCAGAACGCCGAGCTAACGTTAACGCCCAGCGAGGCTGCATGCACTGCCGTGTCGTCTCCCACCCCACCTTTCTGGTTTGGTATTGGTCTTATACAGGGTGTTCCATAATTATTGCGACAAAATGATAGGGGTTGTAGAGGGCATCAAAATGAACAATTTTTCCTTATAAACCCCTGTTCGGAAATATGCCGTTTGGGCTGCAGCAAAAAAAAAAGATCAGTTTCTTGAAACAGCTTACCTACAGTAATTGCTCAAAGTGTCCTCCACCTTGCTCAATACACAGCTGTGCACGATTGTTCAATGATCGGCGAACTCTGTGGCATACCCCCGGTATGTCCTGAACATGTGCGGACGCGGCCATCACTCTTCCCAGTAGCTCTTGTTGGTTGGGAACAGGAGTTTCGTACACTAAAGCTTTCAGATAGCTCCAGATAAAATAATCCAGTGGGGTCAGGTCAAGTGACCGCGCAGGCGAAGGCACAGGGCCACCTCGGCCTATCCACCTATTTGGAAATTTGTCGTCCAAATACTGCCGCACTTGTAAAGAAAAGTGGACTGGACCGCCATGGTGTTGAAACCACATGTTGGCTCTTATATTCAGTGGCACATTTTGTAATAGTTCCGGTAGCACACGCTGTAAGAATCGACCATAAGCATGCCCATCCAAAAGTGGTGGAAGCAGATATGGCCCGATGATATGCTCGTCCACAATGCCGCACCAGATGTTAATTGAAAACTGATGTTGGTCTCTATGGATGGCTATGGCATGAGGGTTTTCTTCATCCCAAATGTGACTGTTACGGCTATTAAAATAACCGCCCTTTGTAAAACAGGACTCGTCAGTGAACAAAACGTAGCGACCAAAGTTTGGTTGCCTCAACTCCTGCTGCAGCCACCAACGACAAAAACGTCGACGCGGCAGATAGTCTGCTGGACCCATGGCTTGGACTTTTAAAAGGTGGTACGGGTTTACGATAACAAAAATGTAAACACAGCAGGCTTTTTTTACAAACCGGCGAGACCATGAAATGTGCTAGACGAACATTTTGCAGCTGGTGAATTTTTTGTTTCTCCTATGAGCTCTTAAGGTAAAATTAACTGTGGTGCTCAAACGGCATATTTACGAACAGGGGTTTATAAGGCAAAATTGCATATTTTTATGCCCTCTACCACCCCTATCATTTTGTCGCAATAATTATGGAACACCCTGTATATAGACTCGACCGATTCAGCCCAATAACATGCGTTATTGTTTTCTTATTATAGACCATATATATGAATTTTGCAAAAACGCAGTCTGACACAATAACGCAATTTGACACAAGGAATTGTAATCCGACAGTTACCGATAGTCTGCTACCGAAAAGGAAGAGAGAGGCAAATCACATTGCACGCCACTTCGGTACTCGAGTATAGTAACGGCGGAGGTGTTTCTTTCAGCGGCGGACTGTCCGCACACTTCATTGCTTTTACAATTTATTAGTTATTAGAAACTGCTATGACCGCCGAGCAACTCTACTTTTCGAGGTCTGTATACTTTGTGTCAACTGCGGCAGCAGATGGGAAAAAGAAAGGACGTTATGCAGGTTTGCTGCACTTGCGGGAATCCGCGGCCTTCCTTCGTGGCCTCTAAGGAAAGTACACTTGGCGCTTACGGTGATGTCCAATTAGGGAACAGTCGCTTTTTGAAAAACTACATCTACATGTCAGCAAGGAAATGTGCTGTTACGCTTGGTTTGATGTATGTACCTTAACACTTATCTGCGGCCCCCCGAGAGAGAATTCGAGCCCGGGGATTCAATCCATATAAAGATTTGAAGAGCAGAAAACGTTTTACAATGCATACTTACGGCTCAGGTATCATTATTTTCAATTGTGGCGCCCTCTTTTGCTAAGACGGTCACCCCTTACAGTCTTGAGCCCTTGAACCCTTTTAACTATAAATCTAAAGCGTTTTTATCATGAATAATAGTAGCACCGTTGTTTTTTTAACTATGAAACTAGTTAATAACACTTTAACTGGCGTCAAGTAGATTGACTCTACGTATGAAACTATATAAACATACTTCTGTTTCCATGACAGATCTAGGAAAAACATGTGACTCATTATGCCTAACAGATGCATAATAATAGAAGGTCTTCCACTGACATAAAACAATATACCGCATACAGTTTGCAACCTACGATATTCAACCCCTTTAAACAATGCCCGAAAACGAGCTGGTATGTCTGAAACGCTGTAATACTATATTCGAGCGATTTTTATTTTTTTGTCCGTTATTTCGCCACCACTGAATTAATTTTCAAAATCTACGACTACCTGAACCTAACCGATATAGGTATTGAACTCGCAATGATATTCGAACTTCAGTTCACAAGTCTTCTGTTGCTTAAAGATAACTGCACCACGCAAGTTCGTGTTTCTCATTTATGTTGGCTTGTCGTTCAGTATCTGTTGTATGACAATGCCTAATAAGTATTTAGTCAGTCTACTTGACGAATTATTCAGAACCATCATATACTAAGTAACAAATTAAAGGTTAGGCAAAATGGGCGGGCATATTTCAAAAATTATATAAAAACAATTAAGTCATCATTTAGAAAAGCATCGCAGAACGCTAAAGTGGTAATACTAAATATTCCTAAAATATGTAAGTATTGCCCTGTCGACATCGAGTCCAAGTCAGTTATTTATTGCGCTTGCTTACATCGCCGACTGAAAGTTATTTTTGAACACATTCTACACCGGACCTTTATCATTTAATTTTCGCGTTTTTACCGGGATCAGAAGCTTTTTATAGATAGAACGTCCTTGAGTCAAATAAAGACGTATCATTCAGAACTCCCCCCACCTCCTACAACCCCAAATCCCGAATTTTCAATTCAGTTCATTCAACCCTTATAAGAGTTTCTCGAGCCTCTGAAGCGTTCAAAAATGAAGTTTGACTGATTTTTATTTTATTTTTTTTTACGTTTTGTCAGTACTTTTTATCAGCCCCTATTCCACCGATTATTAAAAACTAAAAAGTTTTTGCGTCCTTGGGATAGTAATAACGATGTGTAAAAATTTCATCAAAATCCGAGCGGCACTTCTCATGTTATAGGCGGTTATCAGATTAGAGGACAGACCGACAGAAATGAGCGACATGTTTTTTCGTAATGTACACATCATACAGGGTGGTCCATAAGTCCTTTGAAATTTCAAATTTGAATAAAATTTAACGGGTGAGCGTGAGCGGCGCGGGCGAGGTGGGGGCAGTATCTTCAGTGTCTGGGAATTCAGTCGCCATAGAGTGTTTCACTGGAGCGGATCGTGCTTTTTGTGTGCGCGCGTTTAATCAAAATAATGATTCGGCAACCATTGCGCGGCATAAATATCGAGAATACCACAATTTACACAATTTTACAAAGTGTCAAACAGCTCAAACGATTAAGAACTGGGTTGCTAAGTTCGAAGAGACTGGTTCGACGTTAGATAAACAGCGGTGGGGTCGACCAAGGACAACTGGTATTGAAGAAAACATCAACATTGTGGCACAGTCTGTTCGTCAAAATCCTACCCAGTCTACTCGTAAGCGTTCCAGTGCACTAAACGTACCCAGAACATCTTTACAGCGGATTTTAAGTAAAGATTTACGTCTGCACGCTTACAAAATTCAGTTAGTGCAGGAATTAAAAGATAATGACGCTATTCAGAGACTAAACTTTGCGAATGAAATGTTGAATCGATTTTCTTCGCTCAATAATGTGTTGTTCTCGGACGAGGCTCACTTCCATTTAAACGGGCATGTAAATAAACAAAATTGCCGTTATTGGAGCCCCGAAAATCCAAGGCGTAAGTATCAGAAGCCCTTACACAGCCCTAAAGTTACAGTTTGTGCTGCTTTGTCAGCGCATGGCATCGTAGGCCCTTATTTTCTTCGGAGCGGTATGTAGCAATGATAGAAGAGTTTTTGACACCAGCGTTGCAGAATTTTCCAGGCTATAATACGCAGACCTGGTTTCAACAGGACGGAGCAACTGCCCACACCTCCAACACTTCTATGCCCGTCGTCTGTCAACTTTTTCCCAGCAAAGTAATTTCTCGAAGAGGAGACATTTCCTGGCCACCACGTAGTCCAGATTTGACCCCAATGGACTTCTTTTTATGGGGCTACCTCAAGAGTAAAGTGTACGACACCACTCCGCGATCAGTTGATGTCCTGAAAGAAAATATCCGAATAGAAATGGCAAGCATTACAGTGTTGACTTGCCGCGCAGTCATCGACAATTTTAGACGTCGTTTATATGAGTGCCGTGATCGTAATGGATTGCATTTAGACGATGTGGGTCATATGGGCCACCCTGTATAACATGATATCTCATTTTTGAAATTTTTCGCGATTATAATTCTTCCTCGCCCAGCAGCCTAAGAAGTAAACATGAATTTATCAAGTATTAATCATCGAAATTTTACATTTTTCATATAATTTGTCTTGTCAACAACAGGAAAAAGCTTTGCATGTTTTGACCATTGGTTCAGCGGCAATGAAGTGATAAAACAGCGAATAATTCGGATTATAATGAAATTTTAGCTTAAAGCTATTTCAATGACTAAGGCGAAGAAGACTCTGTATGTTTTGAAAATAGGTCCATTGGCAGCGGACGGAAAACTAAAATTTTCAAAATCTGCACAACGTCAAAAGCGAAAATTATTTTTTTAACTTCCATACGCGCATCATTTCACAAGCCTGAAAATTATAAACTGGCCTGCCAGATGTCACTTCTGCAATAGCTTCTCGCCATTTTCTATGAGATTTGTCGAGTGTTGATCCTATCGTCCAAAATGTATTTGTATTTTGTCAAGTTTAATGAGGTAATGTAGCAAAACCTTTTTTCGATGTTATCTACTTTGTCTGTGCTAACATGTGCTAGCTGGACGTCATCCTCTAGTATAAATAACTGTGATATTTTAAAGTTAATCCGTTTCCAAAATTAACATATAGGTGCAGGATCAAAAACAGACGATACCGCAGACTATTAACTGTGATTCCTTATAGTGCGCTTTGCTCATAAATTTTGAGCTAACGTACACGTTGAAACACTATTGAGCATAAAGTTGCTCTATACGCATATGCTAGGAAGAGCTAACTAAATTTAGCTACCGTATTCTAGGATTTATAGCGATGACGTTGCTGACAAAGTGAAGAAACTTTATTATGTACACTTCCTTATTGGTGTGGTGTCTTGATGAAGCATCTATAGGTTAAATTTTAAGCGAAAATATACTAGTATATACAGTCCCCCTCCACTTAGATTTTTTGAACGGATCAATTTAAAAAATTGAAACTTAAGCTAACGAAACTGATGCGTGTATACCATATTTTAGAGTAAAATTGACAGATGAAAATGTCAAGATGGCCGCTGGGCGCCATCTTGGAAGACAATTATATGAAAACGGGGGTCTTGTGGCACATCATTTTGAAGCTCCTGACGAGTACTTTATAACCCTAGAATATAAAGTCAATACCTTTACCTACTACAAAATGGTGGTACATTTAATAATTACTTGAACACAAACCGCCTAACATGCATATCTCTACAAATAATTGTAATTCCCTGCCGTATCCACAACAACAGTGATAAAAACTTGTTTTGTTATTTTTTATTGACAGTGACAAGAATATCAGTACGAAAACACCATTGTACAGATAAATATTCTTATTTAGTTTTCGGTTTTAGTGCCAGATACTGTAACTATTTTTAAAATGGTCAATTCTCGTCCATTGGAAGAAAAAATCGAAGCGATTTTTATCTAGGGTGCGACGCGTAAGTTTCACGAGACCCGAAGGATTTTTAATGATCGTTTCCCGAATCGTCCTAACTGTAGAAAATATTTAAGGGAACTTGTATCTAAATTTACAGCTATTAGTAGTGTAAACAACAAGAAGCCTCCAGGTCATCCGACCATCCCGAAAGAAAAGCAAGTTCAAATAATTGGTGAGATCAGAGTAAATCCTCAACAGTCTACTTCCTCCATTGCGAATGTATGTGGGGTTTGTCCTTCTACTGCATGGAGACTTTTGAAAAAGAATAATTATCACCCATACAAACTTCAAATGGTACATCGGCTAACTGAAGATGACTCTGATCGAAGAACAGAAATCTGCGAGACTATGACGGAAACCTCTGCACGGCATCCTAGCTATATCCAAAATATTTGTTTTTGTGATGAATGTACATTTTACGATAATGTGCAGAGACAAAATTGTCGTTTTGGAGTGACACCAATCCTCACGTCTTCCGGGAAACAAAAAATTAACGTTTGGGCTGGGATATTAGGAAATCATCGAACAAACTTTAACCGGGGAACTGTATTTGGATGTGCTAGAAAATACTATTGACCCTCTAATCACCGAAATCGTCGAAACGAATCCTAATGAATTCGATACTGATATTGTATTCTAGCAAGATGATGCTCCACTGCACTATTACAGACAAGTTAGGAATTATTTAGATAACAATTTCCCCAGTCGTTGGATTGGCCGTTGGGGTCCTGTGGAATGGCCAGCTCGCTCGCCAGATTTGACACCTTTAGACTTTTTTTATTTGGCTATTTGAAGCAAAAGGTGTACGAAACTGAATCTGCTTCAATATTGAATATACGGCTGAGAATAACAAATATTTGTAGAAATATCGATGTTACTATGTTTGAAAATGTTCGACGCGAAATTACGGACCGGCTGTTACTCTGTCAAGAAGTTCAAGGCAACCATTTCCAGCATCTTCTAAACTGAACTCAACGTATTTATTCGAATTATCAAGTTAAATGTCTATGTATTCAGTTAATTATTAAATGTACCGCCATTTTGTAGTAGGTAAAGGTATTGACTTTATATTCTAGGGTTATAAAGTACTCGTCAACAGCTTCAAAATGATGTGCCACAAAACCCCCATTTTCATATAATTTTTTTCCAAGATTGCGCCTAGTGGCCATCTTGACATTTTCATCTGTCAATTTTACTCTAAAATATTGTATCCACGCATCAATTTAATTACCTCAAGTTTTAATTTTTTAGATTGATCCGTGTATAAAATCAAAGGGGAGGGGGACATTAAAGAAAAGCACTGTATAATAAGTTAGAAAAGACTAACTGGGTGCTTCTCCTGGCATGCAAGTCTGGCTAGAGAATAACACGTACAATGCAAATTATTGGATGCAATAGGGTTAAGATCGGAAATTCTTTTCTGTCCACATCTTATTGGAACTGAGATGATACTTGAAAAGATCAACTTTCAAAAAGCAAACCTTGCCAGTAGTTAAACAGACACCAGTAGTTGAAACCTGCTTGAAGTTAGACTTTTTTAAATACCGAAGCGGCAACGTAGGTAGAATAAGCCTGACTACCGGGGCACTTCGACTGATATACGGAGTTCAAAGATAGATTGTTAATCCGATTTTTGAACTGGAAAAATCACCATCAGGCTGATTGATAGATTGTGTTGTCGCCCTAGGGACAAAGGAAGGGTCGTATCTGTCAGTCTTGGATGTATTAAGTTTTACACTGTTGTGATGTGAGGCCGGAGTCTGGCAAGGTCTCTCTGCTAGGATCATCGTGCGGCGGCATTATGGCCGTCGCGTCGGTGCGAAAAGGTGCCGGGACTGCCGTTAGAGAAAATTTACCGATCAGTACCTTTGAACAACATCGAGTATGGATAATCTAGTCAGTGCGGTAGCACTGGAAACATGTGCTGTCATTAGCAAACCTATGAATTGGATTGATCGTACAGGAAAGGTGGACGTCAATATGTAATATAAACAATGTCGCATCCTGGACCGATCCGTGGGGAATACTCGCGTTGGCATTGTGAGAGGAAGGGAAGAACCTGTCAATTACGACGGATATCAGTCAAAGCTTCCCTGGACGGCTTTAGCATGGAAGTTTGTATAAAAGGGCGAAATGAAGTGTTATTCAGCGGTACTTTCAGTTGCAAGCCATTCATCATTTAGGCTTCACAGTGAATCTTAAGATCCTACATTTTTCTAACATGATTTATAGGGGCCTTTATTGATATGTTTATGGAATTCCCTTAAGGCTTCAGGTTCGAACACTTGGTACATGAGGCGAGTAATTACCTAGTAGGTTCATAGCTCATTTACTGTAGAAGCCAATTCTTCTTCCTTTCCAGTAAATGAACTACTTACGAGGGCGGTTCAATAAGTACCCGTGTTAGAAATGAAGACACCATTTTTTCTAAAACATTTCTTTTTATTTTTCAACATAATCCGCTTTTGGAAAGATACACTTTTCCTAACGTTCCTGCCATTTTTTTAACCCTACCAAAAATAGGATATGTCGATCTCTTCAAAATACGTTTATCTCGGCGATGACTTCCTCGTTTGAGCTAAATGTTTTCCCCGCAAGATGTTCCTTCATGTCAGGGAACCGGAAAAAGTCACACGATGATAACATTAACTTCCCTCAGGAACGCCCCAGAGAAGCAGAAATAATCTCAATTTTATCGTACCTAGGCATAGAACGCGTTCCTTCCGATTATCGTTTGCCTATGTGGCGGTTCACTTATGGAATAATTTACGAACTACAGTTAAAAGCTCATCGTCAAAAACATTCTCAAAACTGACAAAAACGTTGTTACAGAATCACTTTAGCAGCGTTTGTGTGAGCAAAACTATCGTTTTTATATTCCTACTCGCTGACAGGTTGTATAGATTTGTTCTTCGCGTCCGTTGCCAGCTCCCGGGGGTTCTTTCTTCGTTTTTGCCTTTTTGTGTTTCACCGCCGCTTCATTTGCCTCTTTATTGTTTTTTTTTTGTTTAAGGACTTTTAGGGTGTTCAGGGCTTTCTCGCATGGACTCTTTGTATTAAAGGGTCCAATGTATCGGTTTTATAATCGAGAGACTGTCCTTTTTCGTCATTACTCTATATGTAGAATTTCTTTTGTTTATGATGTTTATTCATGACGAAATAAGTATTTTGAATTTGAATTTGAATTTGAATTTGAAAGAATTGAAGTCGCAAAAACACCTTAGACAGAGATATAGTATATCTAATACCATACATACATAACAACCACCGTGTGTCCTAGATTAGTTTCTTTTTATTTTTCAACATAATCCGCTTTTGGAAAGATACACTTTTCCTAACGTTCCTGCCATTTTTTTAACCCTACCAAAAATAGGATATGTCGATCTCTTCAAAATACGTTTATCTCGGCGATGACTTCCTCGTTTGAGCTAAATGTTTTCCCCGCAAGATGTTCCTTCATGTCAGGGAACCGGAAAAAGTCACACGATGATAACATTAACTTCCCTCAGGAACGCCCTCTGTCGTTAAACACGGGTACTTATTGAACCGCCCTCGTATTCGCTAACCAGGAAATACTACGTGGGTTCAAAGTGGTTGATACTTTTTTCTGTCATTCTTCTCATTGTATAAACGTAGCAGCATACGGCTACGCTGTAAATCACTGTTAACAATAGCTTAATTATAAACAACCAAATTTTATTGCTGTTCAAATGGTAACAAGGAAACTATTTTGGTTACAACCTCGCATTCTCTCTAATCGCTTTCGTCATCGATATATTAAAGCTTTTAATTTTTATGTACTGGCAAATTTGTTTTTTGACCATCATTTTTTTTTATACTCCAACTACCACGAAGGCCTAAGGCCTAAACACCCATTGGGTACCGTGGGGCTATAGGGGGATACAGGGGAAAGGGGGAACGCCACACGGACTCTGGCGAGGGAACACGTGTGCATGCAACATGCACACATTCTGGCTCCGCCTACGAGATCCGCCGGGTGGTACCTCGACGTTCGACAGTCAGAGACCGTCTACCACCTACGGACAATCACAACATCCATAGCCAAGAGAAAAATTTCTCCTGGTATGGGACTCGAACCCGCACAGCGCACGGCGACTGATCAGGAGACCGAAGAGTCTACTACTGCGGCCACCGCTACTGCCACAAGCATTGTGTTTTGGATATTGTATGACATTTACATAACAGAAAGCCATGTCACTCAGTTCCGTTGGCCTGTCGGTCTGTCTGCCGGTCTGTCCGTTAATCTTTGACCGCCTATAACTTGGGAAGTACTACTCGGATTTGGATGGAATTTTCACACAAGGTTAATACTATGCGAAGGCCGAAAAAGCTTTTTTTTTAAATTCGGTCTAGTGGCGGCGGAGTTAGAGGCTCCTGATCAGTTTCAGAAAATACTTTTGAGGTTGAACATTGGGGGTTGAATCATAGATGATAAATTCATGTTTTCCTAAAACGTATGATATGATGCTGCAACTGCTGCTGTGACTTATTATGCTGATCTGTTCTTGATTTTGACGGAAACAATCTCGAAAGCTCCATGCCATTTTTTGAATAAAAAATACTCAATCTACAAGAATTATCCAACAACTGTTACTACTAATCTACTGCAACAAATCAAACTTTCTCAAGACTTAAACTTTTTCAGCATCGTAGCTGTGGAAACAAGTTAGGGTATCTTTTAGAATTAGCCATCCAACCCCGCAGGCTCATATAAGATGCTGCCTGGGATACTATTCACACTCTGCTCCGACTTTGCTGACTACTCTTGAAGTGTTCAGAGCAGGGCTCTCTTCTACCGATATAGCTACAAACTTTACTCCTCTGAGCTCTATGATGTGGACGCGGATCAAGCCTGCTAGATGGGCTCGACTGAGAAATGCTGGCAATGTGACGAAAGAAGATCCACTTTGCCAGATCTATCTGAGTGAATTGATGATATTTTACAATACATTTTTGTTATTCTAGACTCCATGAATATAGCTGAGGAAGTATGATTTTATTGACTGTGATTGCCTCTAAACGTATGCAAATTATGCGAGACTACATCGTAGTTAAATCAGATGAAGTATAAAATGATGACAGTAATGACATATAATTTAAATGTTACCGTGTATACAAGAAGCAACTATTTTTAGAATACTCATAGCTGAAGGAGGATGTTCATTCGTTTTATTTGAAGGGTAATGATAAGGTGGAGTCGATTTTTGCTGGGATTTATAGAGAAAAAAAGACTACAGATCCTCCTGCTAGGTTAAAGAAAACTAATTGGCCACCATTCACGAAGTAAATAAAGAAAGAAATGACTTACCAGACACTGCTTCCCAAGAATTAATCAATTTTTACAAAAACAATGTAAACATTAACGATTCTCTTATTTTTCAACTGTTAGACAGCCCCAGTCTAATCAAAATTGTAACTAATATCTCATCAAATGCCATTGGAGAGGATGGTTTCTCTATGAGAGACCTAAAGTTATGTATCCCATTTTGTACGAATGCCTTGCTGAATATAATCAACACATGTATTTTGGGGGGATTATTTCCAGAAATATGGAAGTAAGCTATTGTTAAACCCTTACCAAAAATAGCAGAACCTAAAGAATTTACAGACTTGAGGCCTATTAGCATATTACCCGCTACATCCAAAATTTTAGAAAGGCATATTTATAATCAAATTAGATTTTTTTGTGACACAAACGATATCATACCTGCTAGTCAATCCGGTTTTAGGAAAAACTTTAGCACAAGTACATCATTAGTTAATATCTTGGATGATATCGGACATCATCAAGAACAACAAAATAGTACGTGCATGGTTCTTCTCGATTTTAGTAAAGCGTTCGACACTCTGAATCATGAAATGTTGATAGCTAAGTTACATTACCAGGGGTTTTCGCAGAACAGTAAATCTAATAAAAACATACTTAAGCAACCGTTCAAACTGTGTTATGTTAGCAAATGATTCTGCTATTTACAAAACCGATTTTAAACCTATAAAAAGAGGAGTTCCTCAAGGATCAATTCTATCTCCTTTGCTATTTTCAATCTACATATCTGGAATGGTCAAATCGGTAAAATTCGCAAAGATAAAACAATATGCAGATGACTCACAAATATATCTCTATGTCAATGAAACTACAATCCATATTGCACAACAACAACTAAATTCAGATCTCCAAAGAATTGACAGATTTGCAAAGCATCACAATCTTAAACTAAACCCCTCAAAATCGCAAGTAATGGTTATGAATAAAAACAGTACTGAAAGAGAACATTTTGAACAAAATTTAGTAAATTCTATTAACAATGACAGACTCCCCATAGTTCAGGAGACAAAAAATCTAGGCATTATATTTGATTGCTCGCTTGGGTTCGGCAGTCATATAAAAAACAGAACAAATTTAGCTTACATGCGACTAAAAAATATAAACAAATTAAAAAAAAACATTTATCAGCCAAACAAAAGTATTATTTGTGTAATAATAATAATAATTTTATCACTTTTTGACTATGGAGATGTCGTCTATGGTGATTCGCTATCATCGCGAACCAAAAAATGCATACAAAAAGTTCAACATAGTTGCATGAGATTTGCGTTTGGAATTCCATATCGAAACCATATCACTCCTTATCTGAATAACTACAACATATTGAACATGACGAATCGCAGAAAATATCACATGTATTCTTTTATCTATAGGGTTATAAAAACAGGTCAACCGCCCTATTTAAAAGAAAGATTTGTGCCTTTGCCTAGTCCCCAGAGAAGCAGAAATAATCTCAATTTTATCGTACCTAGGCATAGAACGCGTTCCTTCCGATTATCGTTTGCCTATGTGGCGGTTCACTTATGGAATAATTTACGAACTTCAGTTAAAAGCTCATCGTCAAAAACATTCTCAAAACTGACAAAAACGTTGTTACAGAATCACTTTAGCAGCGTTTGTGTGAGCAAAACTATCGTTTTTATATTCCTACTCGCTGACAGGTTGTATAGATTTGTTCTTCGCGTCCGTTGCCAGCTCCCGGGGGTTCTTTCTTCGTTTTTGCCTTTTTGTGTTTCACCGCCGCTTCATTTGCCTCTTTATTGTTTTTTTTTTGTTTAAGGACTTTTAGGGTGTTCAGGGCTTTCTCGCATGGACTCTTTGTATTAAAGGGTCCAATGTATCGGTTTTATAATCGAGAGACTGTCCTTTTTCGTCATTACTCTATATGTAGAATTTCTTTTGTTTATGATGTTTATTCATGACGAAATAAGTATTTTGAATTTGAATTTGAATTTGAATTTGAAAGAATTGAAGTCGCAAAAACACCTTAGACAGAGATATAGTATATCTAATACCATACATACATAACAACCACCGTGTGTCCTAGATTAGTGAGCCATCGAAATACTTGTTTTCATTGTTTCACGTGATTATTGCAGTCAACGTCACGATACAGTTGGGCCACTGGTCAGAAGTGCTATCGCTATTTCATTAGTATTTGTTCCACTGAACTGAAAAATGCGTTTCATTATCTCACAATATAAGAGCCTTGATTTAATAGTGCCTACCTAAAGTAGAAATATATGGAGCATTAGAAATTATAAAAGAAAGAAAAATGTTGTGTTGTAGACCGAAAATTACGTGAATAATTGAAGTTTTGCAAATAACAATAATAAATAGAAGCGGACTTATCTATCGTCGTTATGGTGCGGTACAGAATACAAAGTCCGTAAAGTGATGAGACTGACTTTCAAATTTCTTGTAATCAAATACGATTACAATTTTATACAGGGTGTCCGCAAAGTTGGGGTTGTCCTTTTCAGAAACAACTACCCTTGAAATAACAAAGGTAATGTGTAGTGAAACGAGGGCGACCAAGTAAAAAAAATAAAGGAAAAAGTACTCACTCTCCAGTTGACGAGAAGGGCTAAGTACGTCTCTGCCCGAAATCATACCGCTCCAACAGAAAATGAAATCAGCTGATGCGCTACCGAGCAGACGCAGGCGGTGGTGCAGACCACGAACAGAGGTAACAAATATGACGGCGTTGCCGCGTTTTCAGTTTTTAGGTAAACGTGCTTTATAGGTATTGTTCGAAGTTATCGCCGTTTGATTCAAAAACACAGGTGCGTGCATGACGTAGCCAAGCATCGGTGCAGGCATTGAGAATGGAGCCCCTCCCCCGAATGAAAGCACCAGCTTGTTCAATTCTGAGACGAAGTTCGTCAACCGTATGCACTTTAGTTTTGTACACTAAGCGTTTCATTTCTCCCCAAAGAAAAAAATCACATGGTGTTAAGTCTGGAGATCGCGGAGGCCACGCTACGGGTCCATTACGTCCGATCCACCAATTCGGAAATAATTAATTCAAAAACTCACGCACTTCGCGTCTAAAATGGGGCGTTGCACCATCGTGCAGAAACCACATTGATTGTCTTACACTTAATGGCACATCCTCTAACAAGGAAGGCAAAATGTTGCGTAAAAAGTCTAGGTATTGCATCCCGTCCAATCGATTTGGGAGAATAAATGGTCCAATGATCATACCGTTCACCATGCCAGCCCAAACATTCACCGAAAGTGTTTGTTGAAAATGTGCCCGACGGACAGCGTGCGGATTTTCTACTGACCAAACATGAGTGTTGCGAAAGTTATTCACCCCATTACGCGTGAACGTAGATTCGTCTGTCACCAATATGCACTTCAAAAAGTCCGGATTATTGTCATGTTGATGCAACAACCACTCACAAAACCGCACTCTTGCTGGAAAATCGTCAGGTTGAAGGCCTTGTACAGGTTGGACGTGAAACGGATACAGCCCCTCTTCACGCAGCATTTGCCACACTTTATTTTTTGATACTTGCTCTTCTCTAGCCACGTCTCTAGTGCTTGTTGAGGGATTCTCGTCTACGCGATTCAGTAGTTCTTCCTCAACTTGCACCATTCGTGGTTGTCTAGGCTTCCCACTGAGCCCACCTCGAAATTCCTCCAAATGGCCCGTATCCCTGACTCTCTGGACCAGGTACACAAATCTGCGGCGCCTTGGATGATGTCGTCTAGAGAAACGATCTGCATTCACTCGCGAAGCCTCTGTAGCATTTTGAAGACATTCGCCATAAATTAACAACATATCAACGAGTTCATTATTGGTGTATGAGTGTGCCATTATAATTTTTTTTGAAACGCAATCGATTATACGGGTTCGTTTACCTCTACACGCGTGACCGTAACCTTCGGTTGAAGGTTGCATACTGACCTGATACACTGACCCCGACCCAGTTCTGTCGTCGGGTTGAGCCAGTGACCTTGTACCACTCGGTGATGTCGCGGGTCGCGGCTACAGGACGGTATTCAGATATTTTTGATGTTGCAGAGCCCTTTATCTCGGTTCCCTTAAGACATTGGTGTATATGGTACTAAGAAAAATTGCTTATGTTTTCAAGATATACAGGTCGTGTAAAGGAAAACCCCAACTTTGCGGACACCCTGTATTGTCAGCCTCATAATAACTTCCTTTTCAAGGCACAAAGCGTTGGAGACGGTACTCCCACTCCTCATACCAGTGCTAAATTTCATCCATTCGAAATGAAAATATTGCCAGAGTTAACCGAAGATGTTTCGATAGGCGAGTTGAGTTTTGTGAACAAATGACTGCAGCGATTAATGATAATACCATTCATGTAAAGAATATCTGCTTCAGTCAGTGATTAATGCACATTTTATCTAAATCGATTTGTTAATAGGCATTACTGCAGGTATTGGAGCAATGAAAATCCTCATCCCTTTGTAGAACGTCATACCCATAAAAATTCATGTATAAGCAGGCATTTTAGGAAACAAAGTGATTGCGCCATTGTTCATTGATGGAAATTTGAATGGAGACATTTATTTGGATATGTTGGAAAATAGCATCAATCTGCTTATTACTGAAACCATTAAAAACCAAATCGAAGGATGGAAACCCTATACTTGATGAGGCTGAAATATATTTCCAGCAAGACGGCGCTCCTCCTCACTATGTTCTTCCGGTTCGGCAAGAGGACGAGTTTTCAGATAACTGGATAGGGCGAAGAGGGCTCAAAGAATGGCCGGCTAGATCTCCTGATTTGACGCCATTAGACTTTTTCCTATAGGGGCCATTTGAAATCTATTGTGTTTACTCCCCAACCTGAAAGTTTAGATGAACATTTTGAACACTTATTGAAATAATATGTGATATTTTCCTGTGTTTTTATTCTCTATCTGAACAAATCAAGATAAATATTTTTCTAATTTTCTTGAAAACGAATCGACCGATTTAAAAAACTCAAACGTCAAAATAAAGGACTTTGGAAGACCTTTTAAAGAAGCTATTACTCGATACCCCCTTTCATTTAAAATTTTCAAGGGGATGACCCTTGGGGGCAGAGGCTGATAGGGGGTGAAGTAGTTTTTGGTTAAAAAGTTGTTCCCCTTGACAAATCTTTTGAGGTGTCTCGGCGTTTTTTCTTTTAGTCAGTGGTTTTCGATAAACCCGTGGTCGGAAGTTTTCAAATGAACTGTATGTTACGTCATCATAGACGGAGATTTCGGTAACACTTGCATTGGTGACATTCAATTACGCGAATCTGGGCGACCCATGCTAGTGTCTGAAGATTGTTCTGGATTAGTAAAATAGTATTAACCATGTTTCATGTTTCACACGCGATTACTCCAATGAAATTAAACTATTTATTAGATCAGATAAGAATATTATCCACTGATTGCAAACACCGTTGCTATTCTACAAAAGTAACTGAAGCCTGCCAAGCAGAGATTATTCGGTTTATTGAAGCGAATTGCGTACATGTCATGAGCCGGTCACTAAATTAATTGTGTAAATAAACCGAGGAGCTGCTCTAAATGTATGTTAATTATATGAATAACAAATAAACAAAATTGTTTTCACGTGTACAACCAGTTCGTGCTCTAATTGTAATGGAAGCAAAGCTTACAGACTAGTCGGAATAGTTGGATCACTGAAGGGAAACATTTACATGTTCGCACATTTTTAGCGTTGCCGGATTCATCTGAAGGAATAATCGTATAAATGGATCGAAATTATCGTACATTATTGTATTTTGGGATAATTATTTCAGAAAGGGCGCTGTGGTGGTCTCAGGATTCACGTTGCTAGTGTTAGATGAAACTTATTTGACGACTGAGTGACCCTACTATCTGTATTCTGTATACGCTTATTATAATGGAGGCATAAACGCGGCAAAAAGGCTGCAAAAAGGAGGCGGTGTCGGGTTACCAGGACAGTTATTATTCAATTAAACGGTTGAATCACTTTTATTATTATTGTTTTGAGACGTGATACTTCCCTTAATTACAATTATACGTACGAGTAGTCACGCGATAACGTATCAGTAGGTAGAAAAATCAAGATCTGTTTATTGAATTATTCCGCTTAAATGGTTTGCTAAGATTTTCCTGTTAATTTTTTCTAATTGCTGCTCAATTTATTTATTTATTTATTTATTTATTTATACATTATTGCCCAACAGAACTATTCCAATTAAAGGACAATATCATGGTGACTTTACTTATAATTCATACATGTAATGTATACCTAAAACTAATTTAAAAAATAGAACTAGCTATTATAATAGTACCTGAAATTCGACACGATCTTACTGATACAATCAAAATTAATGTCAGAACTGTCTGCTATGGAATTATAATTGTTGCATATAGAATGTAGCGGAGAATAAAATAATACATTTGTACGGGAGGTACTGCAGTAGAAAGTTAGAGTTCTTCTCGTATTTAACCGTGGAATATAGAAATTTAACCTCCGGAGAAGTTCTGGTGCATCCACTCTGTCGTGCAAAAGATTATGAAGGAATGATAGGCCAGCAGTGGAACGTCTTAACTGTAGAGACTCTAGTTCAAAACGACGCAGCAGAACAAATTGAGAGACCCCCCTTTCTGGATATGTGCCATCGATTTTATAAACACAGAATTTAAGAAATTTCCTCTGCACATTTTCTAAGATGCTTATACAGGGTGTTCCATAATTATTGCGACAAAATGATAGGGGTTGTAGAGGGCATAAAAATATGCAATTTTGCCTTATAAACCCCTGTTCGTAAATATGCCGTTTGAGCACTACAGTTAATTTTACCTTAAGAGCTCATAGGAGAAACAAAAAATTCACCAGCTGCAAAATGTTCGTCTAGCACATTTCATGGTCTCGCCGGTTTGTAGAAAAAGCCTGCTGTGTTTACATTTTTGTTATCGTACACCCGTACCACCTTTTAAAAGTCCAAGCCATGGGTCCAGCAGACTATCTGCCGCGTCGACGTTTTTGTCGTTGGTGGCTGCAGCAGGAGTTGAGGCAACCAAACTTTGGTCGCTACGTTTTGTTCACTGACGAGTCCTGTTTTACAAAGGACGGTTATTTTAATAGCCGTAACAGTCACATTTGGGATGAAGAAAACCCTCATGCCATAGCCATCCATAGAGACCAACATCAGTTTTCAATTAACATCTGGTGCGGCATTGTGGACGAGCATATCATCGGGCCATATCTGCTTCCACCACGTTTGGATGGGCATGCTTATGGTCGATCCTTACAGCATGTGCTACCGGAACTATTAGAAAATGTGCCACTGAATATAAGAGCCAACATGTGGTTTCAACACCATGGCGGTCCAGCCCACTTTTCTTTACAAGTGCGGCAGTATTTGGACGACAAATTTCCAAATAGGTGGATAGGCCGAGGTGGCCCTGTGCCTTGGCCTGCGCGGTCACTTGACCTGACTCCACTGGATTATTTTATCTGGAGCTATCTGAAAGCTTTAGTGTACGAAACTCCTGTTCCCAACCAACAAGAGCTACTGGGAAGAGTGATGGCCGCGTCCGCACATGTTCAGGACATACCGGGGGTATGCCACAGAGTTCGCCGATCATTGAACAATCGTGCACAGGTGTGTATTGAGCAAGGTGGAGGACACTTTGAGCAATTACTGTAGGTAAGCTGTTTCAAGAAACTGATCTTTTTTTTTGCTGCAGCCCAAACGGCATGTTTCCGAACAGGGGTTTATAAGGAAAAATTGTTCATTTTGATGCCCTCTACAACCCCTATCATTTTGTCGCAATAATTATGGAACACCCTGTATAATACGCATAGAAAGGGTTCCATATCAAACAGGCATACTCAAGTTTTGGTCGCACCAGTGAAATAAAAAGAGCTTTTAGTGCCGCTTCGTTGGAAAAAGATCGGCAGTTGCGCATTATGAAACCCAGAATCCGTGTCGCTTCGGAAGTGACGCGTGCTACATGGACAGAAAAGTCCAATCTACAGGAAAATGTTACACCAAGATCTTTAGTCTCTGTTGTTCTCTCCAAAACCGCATTATTTATGGAGTAATCAAACATAATCGGGTTCATTTTACGACAATATGAACATACTTTACATTTGGAAATATTTAAGAAGAGAATATTATTGTCGCACCACTGTCTGATGGTATGCAGATCGTCCTGAAGGGAAATACAGCTTTCCAAATTTGTAATTTTGGTGTAGATTTTCAGATCATCAGCAAATAGTAGACATTCACACTTTAGTGAAGCGACTAGGTTATTTATGAAGAATAAAAACAGCAAGCGACCTAGGTTTGAACCTTGCGGTACTCCAGAGGGAACAGTATAATTTGCTGAAGAATAACCATTATAGTAAACATATTGCGTCCTATTAGAAAGATATGAGCTTAAAAGACCGACTAAGCTTTTTCCATCACTCTACAAATGTTTGTTCAAAATATGTACGATTTGGTGCTAGACAGAAAAAGTATCAAATCAAATTTTTGGATTCAAGAATAAAAAGTTAGGGTTGCAGCGGATACGCGGGTACTTTTGCAATTTATTGCTCGGCCATAATCGAATACCAGATTTGGTATCCGATAGTAATGAAGCAAAAACCGCAAAATGTACGAATTTATTTTTACTGGTACAATCAGCCTTCAGTCAGTTAAACATCAAAGAAAGTCACAGGGTATTTCTGTTTCAAGTAAAACAAACTTCAAAAAGACAATCCGTCATTACCACTGAATTAGTAAATAAACAGCAAATTGCGGTTTATGAATGCGAGTTTTTCTGAATTTAGAAGACAATGTCTCACAGTGTATGCTGCTACAGGGAGACCAAAGATTTACTTTGACAAACCTTGCCAAAAGTGGATATAAGTGGAAACAGTGAACCAATCCATTTTGACTCCAGGACTGAGTGACTTTTTTGACAAATTGTTTGCTCAATTGAGTTTAACGGTTGCACACCAATTGAAAATTGTTGCTAGATCATGGCTTTTGCTTACAGTTGACTGTCCATAATGCTTATGAATTATCAATTCGCTTAATTCAAAGCATTTTCAGTTACACGTCAAGTTCTTTAGCAATAGTATTTTTTGGAAAAAAATTTATGATCGCTACCTCGTTCAAACAGTTACAAAAAGGTTTCTTGCTAGGTGGTGGCGTATTCATTGTTTTTTGATAACATTCAAACGATATTGTATAATTTAACCCGGAAGAAGTACAATAGACCAAATCTTCTTACTACAAGAAATTCAGCCAGAAAGCTACTATCACGTGCAGCCGACATTTGCATTATTCGTCTACGCATACGATAGAGCAAATCATAAGAACATGATTGAGGCCTTGAGATTATTGGGAATTGAGAAAAAAGTTATTGGAATAATGAAGATATTAATGAAGAACACAGCAAATAGATACAAAGTCAACAAGAAATTATCAGATTTTTTTGTTGTTAGAGAAGTAGTCAGATAAAGGGATCTACGTGCTTCAGAGAAGGTCTACTATATCATAAGAAACACCAACCACCTTAGCATTCGCTGACGATCAAGTGATCATAACCAGAAGGTTAATGGGATTGAGTTTTAATGAAGACAAAACTATGAAATAGACAGAGGAAGAATTTAAAAATCAGAGGTCAACAGAGAAAACAGTCAGTGGCAAAACTTAACAATCTGAAGAGGTTGAACACGTATTTAGGTTTTTTTTAACAGAAGACCAGATATTTGCTGAAGGAATTCAGAATAGGCGGATGATGGGTAACCGGTGCGCTTACTCACTGAATCGACTGCTAAAGAGTAAAATAATAATAATAATAATAACGCCTTTATTTGTTGTACATGTGAGGGACAAAGATCGAGAAGTTTAGCCTAGGCTACTCTTACACTTAACTATCTTTGTCAGTACATAGAGCACGATGTAATGTGCTTTGCCTAAGATGTCATAAAAAAATATAGTTATAACTAAACTATACTATAAACTAAAATACACAACTATATACAGTATGTACATGATGCCCAAATATATACACACATATACATGTATATACACACATATATATACACCTTGGGAAAAAACATTATTATACATTATGATGAGGAAGAGAGATGGAAATACACAAAAGTATGTAGGTGCGTGAAAGACACTCGATTGTAGGATCCTATGTGGCAGCGTCGGAGTGTGACGGACAACGGGGTAAAGTAGAAGAGTGATAAAAGAGAGAGATGGCAGAACGGGCGCTGGCGCCTACCGCTTAGACGGATGCGCTCAACAAATGCGATTTGTTTCTCCCATTCGCAGAGTTGCCGATACCAATATGTCATATTTCTAAGAAATCTAAGTCTACCCAAATTTCGGGAAAAATAGCTGCGGATTCCACATAAGAGTATTCCAAAAATGAAAAAATTTCAAACTATTAAAATTGTATTAATGTTTCATGGTTCAAATCATATTTTTCATGTTTGTATATTGTTGTATAAATGATTTTGTAATCCCTATTCTTGTTGCCAGTAGAGATACAACAGTATTGAGAGAAATCATGGACCGCTAGATAGGGCTACAACTACCATATGACTATCAAATAGTAGTGATAAACAGGGTTTGTTTATAGCACAGTTGCCTGGTGTGGCGAATTTGCGCCATAGGGGCGATTTGACAACTTTGAAGGACAACTATAACGGTTACTATGGTGCCCGGTATTCGGGAATCTGGCAATACCTGATGATTCCTAACGTTTATTACGCCAGATTGTTTGCTGACTTGCGCAGTACAACATGACAATCAACGTGACTGAGCACCTGGTAACCCTGGTTTAAGGTGTTATATTTATAGAGCTTGGGGCAGTTAGGTATCTAGGTCACATTTTTTAATGTATTTCGAGAAATCCGTAATGTTGAGTAAATACTAGATCACGTTTCTTGCTTAGTTTGCTGATAATTCTATAATAGACGTACATTTTGAGAAACAGAGATTTGGTGACAAAATCGTAAATATATATAATTTTCGTAAAATAATTTCTTTGTTGAAAAGACTGTGGCTTGATGACCCATTGAACGAGTATAGTGTCCCGCTCCGCTTTGAATATTCGAAACACTATACTCCAGCAGCATTCAGCTTCAATGTTATCTTTACGAAGTTCTAACGTCTAGGCCATGCTGATTAAAAGCTTGAATGAATCAACACTTAACTCTAAATTCCCCACAATTCGGGAAGCTCTACTCAAATTGGCAACTCAGCGTATCTGCCTATTATTCTCATTCATGATACAGGTCTGCGGTTAACGGTAGGAAATATGTACGAATTGCGATGAAAGTAGACGAGCCGATGCGCTGTTGCCAAGAAATGATTTCCCATGTATAACAATTGTTTTATTTGTTTACGGAAATTGGTAGAAGACATTTCCTTGTATTTACCTGGCAAAGCATTGTAAAGTATGGCAGCATTATACGAAAAACAACGCTTGAAAAGTGACATAGAGTGAGGCGATATTCTGATTATTTTACGGTCTTTTGTGCTCCTGCTATCAACTTCATGACTAAATATAATCTTATCTCTCAAATAAGCGGGCCTTGACGTAGCTATCAACTTGTTCAAAAATATTAAGTACTTGTACTCAACTAGCTTGCCAATTTTTAGCTATTTCATACGATGGTACTTATCGCTAACATGGTCAAATTTTCTCAGCCCATGGATAAAACGGATGCAATTATTTTGAACAATTTGCAGCCGGTTCTTCATGAACTGGTCGAGACATGGATAGTACAGAATATCACAATAATTTAAGATTGACATAACAAGAAACTCGCACTATTTTTTCCTTAATTTAAAATTTAGAAGATGGGGATTGGCAAACAATGGTCTCATTCTGGCATATGTCTTTTTAGTTAGTGACATGGCATGTCCCATAAACCTTAATTTGCTGTCTACTTCAACCCCTAAAATCTTAGCTGAATGTGTTAGTTCTAACAGTGAACCATTTAGATGCACTTTAAATGAATTTTCCAAATTTATTCTCCTTGCTTCTGACCAAAATAGTAATATTTGAGTTTTACCTCGATTGCCTAATTGCTAGATTGTGGTCACTTCAATATTTTTTTTACACAAAATCGTGTCCAAAAAGGCTAAACTGAGGTTGTATAGAACTATTATAAAATATATTGTCGTCTATGACAATGAAGTATGGGCATTAAATAAAGCAGAACAAAACAAAATAGCTGTTAGGGAGAGTAAAATCTTACGCAAGATATTCGGTAGGAAGCGTGAGAACTGTCAATGGGTGCGAAGAACGAGCAAAGGACTGCATATATGGTGAACCTGATATACTCGTACTAGGAACAGTGAAAGCTCAAAGATTAAGATGTTTGGGACATGTTCAAATGATGACGGTAATCAGAATAAACAAAGAGTAATAATAAACAGTATTGGTGGAAATAACATAGAAAACCAGAAGGAAGTGGAAATAAATTAATATCCAAGAGGTAGAAATTAATAATTGGAAGGAGAAAGCAGTAAACAAGAAATGATTGAGACAAGTTACCACTACACCAGTTTAACAAAATAATGACGGCGTTGAAACCAATTGGAGCATCACATGATAGCATTTATGAAAAACAATTTCGTTTTCTGGTTCAGTTTGCCAGCGCTGCACTAGATCTAACGCAATAATGCTAATCTTTCACACCCTGTACAGTAACGGCTCTGAAATAATATCTTTTGGAAGTTGTATTCTTTAGCACAAAACGGATTATTGTTTGGTTTTGATAAAATTAGTTGATTTTGAGATGAACAGTCTCATCGACTTACATAGCAGCCGATCCTAAAAAAAATCTAACACTTGATTAAGTATCCTGAAAATTTATATCTTGCGATTTTTCCAGTCATTACTTACAAGTTATTTTCGAAATAGCGAAACCTGTGTACTGCATCTAGGAGCAAAATTAATTGCCATGTTATTCTGACACCCTTTATATAATCCTTACGATTTTGGTATCCTGCAACCAAATGATCATTAAAAATCTGGACTACATTTCGTTTCACAAGTGAGCTGCAGAAGTTTATCTTTTAGAATAGATTTTTGTTAATGAATAATTAACTAAAGAGGAGAAAAAATAAAATAAAAAATCCCCATGAATATTGATATAAACTGCATTTGAATCAAGGACTTATTAAGGTAGACATGCTGTTATGAAATCATCTGTGCCAAATATTTAAAAGGGCATGACTCAATGTTTTTGACATATGAAACCAAGGAGAACTAGACAAATTTGATCCTCGCAGCAATTTTGATTTTTATTTTAGTGGCATTTACTTCGGATATCTACTTACCCAATTTTACTGAATTGTTCTTATAGCCATCCTACGAAAAAATGTTATAAGTCGAAAAAATTGACTTATGCCCTCTTAACTGTTTGCCAAAGATCTGGTCCTTATGTTATTGTAGTATGGGATTGGTCAATCTACTTGACTCTATCCTGTTCCATGCTTAGTCGGACATATGAGAGTAATCCTGTATAGAACAAATAAAGCATATTTATAAACAAAAGTCGGATGATATCTCTCAAACCGGAGAGCGACTGCGGGCATGCGGCATGCACCGCGATGCATACGGATATTACAAAAACAAACAGCATGTAAGTCACGAAGTTGTCTCTACTCTAGCTCAACAAAGATCGGCGAGACATGCAGATAGTCCGATCAACAATATCTCTACAACAAAAGGCAGTTTCAAGCTGTTCATTTTAGAAAGTTCGATTTTTCATTTTGGAGATTTTCCGGTTCCCTAATATTTGTAATTCGGTTACAGAATTTTACATTCTTTATAGTTTTTCACTCATCGATACTTAGGCCCGTATCGTCAGTCATCCCTACAATTGTAGGGCGCCTTTATGGCCTCCTTGATTGTCATAGTTTTCTACTTCTCCGTGTCAGCGCTCTATTTTGAGGTTATGTCACAAACATCTATTTGCAACAAATTGTGCTTGCTTTTGAGTTATATCATGTTTTGTCAGCCTGATATTTCTACAATTAGAAAAGAAAACATATCTTCACAATAGAAGAACGCTGACGCTGACACGGGACAAGTGTAATCTAGACATTTTTGAAGGAGAGAAAGGAGTACGACAATCAAGGAGGCCATATACGCGCCCTACAATTGTAGGGACGACTGACGATACGGGCCTAAGGCAAATTTCAGGCTGATAAAACATGATATAACTCAAAAGCAAGCACAATTTGATGCAAATAGATGTTTGTGACATAACCTCAAAATAGAGTTCTGACACGGAGAAGCAGAAAACTATGACAATCAAGGAGGCCATAAAGGCGCCCTACAATTAATTGTAGGGACGACTGATTATACGGGCCTAAAAACTTCTGACTAGTAATATAGACAATGTTCCTTATGCTGGTTTCTTACCCATTCTTTGAGTTGGTTCCTTTTTGTGCTTTTTGACACCCTCAATGCAGGTTCTGGTACTATATAGGGTGTGGATGATCCTTTCCTTGCGAGCTCATCCACCCTTTCGTTTCCTGAGTTACCTGAATGTCCTGGCACGCACATCAGAATCACTTTGCTGATATCACTCTAGGACTTCTTAACGCTATGCGTAATGCCTGACTGTCAGTGTATATGACAATCTTTTTATTGTTATAACCTCACTCATTATTTTCACTTGCACAGTGCAAGATTTATACACTTCTGCGTGAAATACAGAGGTGTGTTTTTCAAGCGGTATATTATGCCCAGGATCGCACCTTTTTCCATATTTATATAGTTGCACCTGTTCCCTGCTCAGTTTTTGACGCGGTTGGGTACCAGCTAATTTCACCTTGCAGATGGTGCCAACAGATTGTCGTTCTGTTCGATCTCCTATTTTGGTCTCGAAGTTCTTCTTGAATACAAATCTGGGAAGTATGTGGCCTTTCCTCGCATCAAGTATGTCACCTCCCACTTGTTTGCTTATTAGATTATGTTCAAGGTCCTCATATATTCTCTTTAGCTGTAGCTGTAGCCTAGAGTAGCCCATTCTCGCCACTCCATCATTACATATTGTAATCGGTAGGAGGTCCAGCATGGAGTGCTCTTCATTCAAGTCTTTCTACATTGCTTAATTCTGCAATGGCAGACCTTTGTCTGATCTTTGGCCACTATACCAGAGATGCATAAAGTTTCAGGTGTTACATTAACCAATATTTGATATTAGACTAATTGCACTGCTTGTTAGTATAGCACAATCAAACTGTATACTTTCTTAGAGTAAACGTACATGCCTTTAATTGGTATGATAGCGAAGAGAACCGTCGCGAAACTCTTTCGTTGATTCTTTTACAGGCGATCAACATCAGTGATTTGAAGATGCTGATGTGCTGTAGACTATCACCAAAACGGAGGTAAAATTATTTTACCACGAAAAGGTGATGATGGAAAGAATAAAGTATAAATAAGAAGATTGTTTTAGAAAGATAATCCTAAAAACAAAAAAGTCCTTGTAGGGTAGTTTACTCCAGTAGACAGATGTAAACCTTTAGCTTAAAAAAGGGTGCAAAGCCTAGCTGATGAGACTAGGCGGTTGACTCAGTCCAGGAAGAAGAAAATTACCCAAATAGTTATTGTCAAAATATGGTATGCATTAACTGATGAAAATATGCTATTGAACAATATTGAAAAACCTCATCTTGAGATGCTACTTAGAGTCCTATCTGACTTTTTGTTGAGTTTGTAGGACAATTATTGATATGAATCAATTCGAGGAAAAATCTTTTGTAGTAGTTTGATTCAATATCCAAAACCTTACACACAACAAACTTTCTTTCTGGCCTTCTTATTTTCGATTGCGAACCTCAAGACTTCTATTTTGCATCTTGTTTAGTCAACCAATCTCATGCTCCTTCTGATCTCAGTACTTTAATTAATCGCTGAGATATGACGACTGCACAATCATCAAAACACACTTGCATGCGCACCTTTGCTTTAATAACGCTCCCGCTTTCGCAAAGTCTAAGATGCCCTAAGAAGTATATAAAATATCCTCATAGTAAATTTCCCAAGCTTTCGCATTTTTTAGAATACAAAAAAAACTACCACTTGTTTACTTTTAAACGAAGGTATTTTTAGAATCTCAACTACTTCAGATGAAGCGAGCATTCATATTTGTTTCTAATACTATCAACTACTGTCACCACGCCTCCCAACTAACAATTGTCACTCCTATTAGAGTTGCAAAATTGATTATACAGTATTCCCTACACAGCATTGTATACTGTAAGGACATTGGCAAAACCCTCTTAGAACAGCTATACAAGCGGAATGGGCACACCTAATAGGACAGTCCAGTCATTTAAGAGGTTGTATAAGGGCTGCAGGTAACATTTATACAACAAAAGTGTAAGCCCATTGCAGCCGCTATAGGACATTTGCGTCAGTGCAAGATTCAGTTTTTGTCAACTATACAACTATTCTGTTTGATTTTACTTTATTGCAACCAAACTATTTCTTATGTATTGCATAGACGAAGTGAAGAATATATAACTAACACATTACAGTCATCTTGTTTACTTACATATCGGCGATTGTGAATTTCATACACAGGTATATGATAAACTTCTACACTGTGATATAAGGCTATTGAATTACTTGCGCAGCAAATTTTATTGTGATTATCGTGCAAAGTAGTTACGCAATTTCTACGAGCTTCTTATTTCATGCATATTTTGATAATGATCAAAAGTATGTCTAGATTTTTAAGATGGAAAAGTGAACTTATCTGCATCAAATCTTCCAATAATCCTATATTTAGACACAATTACACTAATGTTTATTACTTTATATCTGTAATTTCGAACTGAAACATAATTATTTAATATTAAATAGAGGAATAAATGTTTGCCCAATATGGCTGGTGGTTGTGTATAATCATGGCATCGTCCATGTTGTCTTCAGTTTATTAGAATATTTAGGTGTTGCCTGCAGGTGTTATACAACAATTTGACAAATGTCTGAAATGAAATACCGACAGACAGAGTCCAATGATTTACCCAGAATTTGTACCAGATCTATATCTTCTGTTTGAACAGTTGACAAAACCTTTTGAACCAATATGCATGCGTTGTTTGTATTAAATCATTGTTTATGGCATTTTAACAAAAATATGACAGCAGAAAGTTAGGTTATGGTGATGTTGTATACCAACATATTTAGCATATGTGCAGCCTTTAACAGTTACTAAACAACAGTTGTATAAGTGCTTCCGTTGGGAGCAACTTGTTGGCTAAAGTAGTAATATGTACAGCAAAACAACAAGGCTCGGGTTTGCTTTATAAACGTTGCCATGGATGCCACAACAGAACCATTTTGACTAACGTGCAAATATGCCGTATAAAATAGTTGTATAAACGTGTATGCAACAGTTAAAAATTTGTCCTATAAGGGGTTGTATAACTATGCTAAAGAATATTTTAAACACCTCATTTTAGAGCAAATATGTTGCAGAAAGCAAATTTGCATTCCACACAACATTAAGCCAGCATTTTGATGTTCAGGCAACAACAATAGAGAGCTTTTATGGCTGAATGGTTCTTTTAGCAAAAGCTTATAGCAGTACTTTGCTAGTTGGGCTTTCAACCGGTTATTACTTGTTTTGGGCATTCTGCAGTCGTGCATATTACTATAACGTTGTGAAGTCGGTGGTAGATGATCTCTACCCAACGGTATCCGCTGTTATTTACTGGCTTACTCTTCGTGCTTGCTCAAGTATAAAAAGGTACCTGTCGACCGTGCTATAAATGCAGCTGGCGCTCGCCCTTCGCGCCAGGCTAAAGCCAGGCCTTCTTGGTTTCCTATCTAGCAGGATTTACGATGGGCGTGGAACGATGCGGACGCAATGGGTGTGCCGCAGGGCTCGCTCCGCAGGGCGACAACAACGGCACTTTGATCATTGATGCGGGCGGAGACAAATGCTATGTAAGCATGACATATAGATAATGGATCAAGTGAGAGCTGTGACATTTTGATAAAACGTTAGTCGAAAAATAATACTTCCACGATATCGTGATGGATGATAGTCATGTGAAGGTGAGCGTGGGGTGTGTTGATATCGGAGCAAAGGGTGTGAAATATCTTGTACAAGGAACTGGGGATTAGAAGGCTTGGAGCTGTATCAGTGCCGCATTTGCTGAATGTCGATCAAAATCGGATGCGTAAACGATTTTTACAGCAAAGTCTATACCAATTCAGAAGGGATTTTATGAAGTGACTCGTTCATGTATGAGGGAGCTGGGTAGCCGAGTGTTTAGCTCGTTAATCCGCTGACTGGGAGGCTCGCAGATTCGAATTTCCACCTCGGAAGTTAATTTCTAGCCATCGATGTTGTGTTGCCACGTGTTGTCTGTAAGTGTTACGCACCAGGTCGGTGCAAGATCAAAATAGATATACCGCATCGCTGGAGCTGGTTGATCCACTAATCAGTTACCAGGGTAGTAGTACAGTGTTGATATTACGGGGTTGGCAAACAGGGCCAAAGGTGTCATGCTTCACCTCCCCACTAATACAAATAGAGAGATGGGTCCCACTACTAAACGCCAGAAACAAAGCAGCTGCTGAAGCAGTGGGTGGAAGCTGGTGATTCATCGCCAAGGAAGAAAAGCGGATTTCATCTGCGGAAAAAGCCATGGCCAGTGTGTTTTGGGATGCGAAAGTGTTTCTGACAATTGGATACCCTTCGAGAGTGCTCTTTAGGTCCGGAGAACAACTTGAGAGGGCCGTAAATGAATATCTTGACAGCTCTCCCGACTTCCACTTCCGTGAAGAAATCATAATGCTGGAGAAACTTTGGAGTCGTAGAAACCATTTTTAAACAAAAAATTACAGTCAGTATCAGGCAGAGAACTTTCTAAGCTACCCTGCCTACGTATGTGGGTGTTTCTTTGCCTCTGTCCAACCTCAGCCATGCCCACGGGCGGATCCAGCGTTTGTGTCAGGGGGTCACAGGATTCATACTCAGGAAGAAGATATTCGTCTCGCGAGGATGGTGGCAGTGACCCAACCCATGTACTGTACTCATACGGTGTAGCTTAAGTGTGATTTTAACAATAATCTAATTTGAAAGGAATGTTTTTATTGTTAAATAACAATATTTTATTCTTTTTTTTTCTTGCAAATCGACTCGTGACTTCTACCGTATCGACATGTAGACATATAAACGTGATTGTCAGCTGGCTAACCGTTCCTAGATCTTCACTAGAATAAGTGATTCTCGAAATAAAAACACCTAAGTTAATTAAATTAAGTGTTTCTTCCAGCAACTGAGCAAGTTCCACCTCCTTCCAATCAAATTAAACTGCTTTTCTCTGTTTTTGTCCATCAAAAAGTATTTTGATCAAATTTGCTCACAGCTCGCGTTTTTGTCATGTCCAAATGTCTGAATTTTCAATTAACTGTGTTAATCGCAGAACACATGAGGCTCAATTTCCAATAATGCACTAACGGACATGCTGTGCTACCAGGCCGAACAAAGTATACTAAGTGACATATAAATCCGAACACCCAGTTTAAATGGTTTTATTTTAATAAAAGTTGGTGAATGTATTTATCTTACTGTAAATAACAAGTGAAAAAATTTTCAGCCTTGTCAGTTGGACATTCCGGTGTTTATACTGCTTTTTTTTAATTCACTAACGCTCTAAAAATGAATATTTCAGCCGCAGTAAAGAATCAACGTTGGCGGATTTTGGTTCTTGACATCCTTTACGATCGGTTACGATGCCTAGAGTACGGAGACCTGTACGATTTCGTCAACTTAGTGAGTTTGATAGGGGCCGTATAGTGGGACTTCGGGAAGCTGGACTTTCTTTTCGGGCAATTGCAGTTAGAGTGCAAAGAAGTGTAGACACTGTGGTTAGGTGTTGTCAGGCATGGCTTCGAGAAGGCCGTACGCTAAGAGCAAGGGGCACTGGACGCCGCCGTAGAACAACAGACCGTCAGATCGCCGCCTAAGATTATTGGCCTTAAGGGACCGTTTCTCCACTACCAGGTCCATTGCAAATGAATGGTTTGCAGAACACGGAAGACCCATTGGCATGCGAAGTGTTTACCGACGAATGAGAAGTTTTGGCTTGTTTTCATACCGGCCACACTGGGTCCTTCCTTTAACTCGAGAACACCGACGTAATCGCCTTGAGTGGTGCAGACAACGGTCACTCTGGGATCAGGAATGGAACAGTATTGTCTTTAGTGACGAGTCTCGATTTTGTTTAGGCATCCACGATGGTCGTGCCAGGGTTAGAAGGCGACGTGGTGAAAGGAGGAATCCACAGTTTTTTGTTGAAAGACATGTTCATCACACTGTTGGAGTTATGGTTTGGGGTGCTATAGTTTATGGTTCCAGGTCACCTTTAATCTTCATCAGAGGTAACATGAACGCGCAGCGTTATATCCACGAAGTTCTAGAACCCCATCTTTTACCCTATCTTGACACCCTGGCAGATCCAACTTTCCAACAAGATAATGCCCGACCACATGTTGCAAGAGTCACAGTAAACTTCTTTCAACATAATGATGTCACATTGTTACCATGGCCACCAAGATCTCCCGACTTATCCCCAATTGAGCACGTGTGGGATATGATGGGTAGGAGATTGCTCAATTTGCAACGCCCTCCTCAGACTCTAGAAGCACTTCGAGAGGAGTTGGTGGTTGCCTGGAATGAGATACCACAGGAGGACATTGACCACCTGATCAGAAGCATGCCTAGGCGCGTTGGAGAATAGGTAGCACATCAGGGTGCATCCACACATTAGTAAAGGTCAAAGGGCTTTAAAGCAGTGCAATCATTTTGAAATTTTTATCATTTACTTATTATGCTTCATTAAGTACTTATACAAAATTATATTAAAATAAAACCATTTAAACTGGGTGTTCGGATTTATATGTCACTTAGTATAGAATAACTATTTTATTTATATTTGCGTCAAGCTGAACCTATAGGCAACCAGACTTACCAACCCATCATCGAGGCGCTAACAAATTGAATCAGGGTTGCCAGGTACGGTGATTTTTCACCAAATCTGCTGGTTTTTTATCCGTTTGTATCCATTACATATTTGCAAAACTCTGTATTTCATTAAACATTTCAAGGAGATCAAAAGTCATAAATATTAGTGGTCGAACTAGATTCGCCTATGTGGGAAGTCATGACCCTCATGACCCCCCTAGATCCGCGCTTGGCCATGCCAGTGTGGGGCATCCATGCTGTTTTTTATCCACCGGAGAATGATCCTACAGCCTGTCTCAGTCAGCAAAGCCGCCACATGCTACCACAGTAATGCTGGCAACATTTCTTTAGGGTGCGTAGCGGGTTTGCTACCCTCTAAGCTGATAAGAAGTTAAAACGCAATTCTACCAAGAGTGTATGTACCCAACTTCATCTTTACATCAACGAGACCACGTTCACTATATGATGGTTATCAATGTAAATTTCAACTTTTTAAAATAATTTCATTAATCCAAAATACATGGGTATAAATCATTTTATCATGAATATTCAATGATACATTTTCAATTTCCTGACTCATGCACATAACATGAATATTTATGACATAGCATCAATTCGAAGGTACAAGAAATTGATTTCTTGTCGTTCTACGGAAAATGCCTAATGAATAGTTTGCAAATGCGTGCTACCACTAAAAGTTTCCCATTTATTCTACGCGTTCTTTGAGCGTATACTCCTACCTCTTACCAGTATATGATTCCAAGTACCTACCTCAAATCGTCTTCAAAATCGGGTACAGGGAGTTGCTGAATAGCAGTAGCCAAGAGATAACATTGTCAGTTTGATTTTAGTTTTCACTTGGCTGTCAGATGTGATTATTCGGAGCTTAAGGCTCGATTTTACTTATTCTGGGCACAAAACTGCGCCTAGGGCGAAAACTTGACCAATAAGACTGCGTTTTAGAGGCAATGGAACTAATGAATATAGTCAAGTTCTTGTAAAGTATCTCTCAAACTAGAGAAATATTATACGATTTGTATAATATGTGCCCTTAATTCCTATTCTAAATTAAGTAATCACCTGTTGTAGCTACAAAAACAATTTTTTTCATTTGGGCTGGGACAAACTTTCTGGCTATGGGCACCAATCATACGTCATACTCGAAACATGGACCAAGCCTGATAAATTTCTATATGGATTTGGTATGACATCAATTACTGAGCATTTCTTTGAAGATAACAGAGATGAGAGAGATAATTGTAAAAAATAGCGGTATATCAGTCTTATAGTGTTCTTAATTCAAAACGGTCGCCATCGCAAAATAGTAATCTATTATCACCCATGTGATATGGGTGAATAATGCAAATGCCCAATGAGCAAGATTTCATAAGGTTTGTTAAAGTACGGGTCAAAATGACAGAAGTTCTATCAGCCTGAAAACCACACTGTAAGTTTCAGATGTTATATTCCGTAGTATATATGAGATCTTATACTATGCATTTAACTAAATTGGTCAATTTAGTTTGTGCATACTTAACTTCAAGCGTAAAGGATCTGGAATTTGAAGATTATGCAAAACGGCTTTTTATCGGAGCGTAACTTGGAAGCTGGAATTTAAATGAAGATATGCTACGGATGTAACAACATGTGCTCAGCGGATGGGTTTGCGTTCTTCTTGTTCTTCTGGGTTTGTAACTCTATAAATTTTATGGATATACCAGGTGGCATGTCACATGAGCGTAACGTAATAGTGAAGGTACAGATGGGTAGATCCCCAGCCCCAATACACTAATCTCTAAAAATATTTTATATCGAGACAAATAGTTGAAAAAAAAAACACAGAAGGGTGACTCTTGTGCGCGGGCTTAAAAATATTACAAAACAGTGTCTGAATTCGGACGAGATGGCATATATGGAAATATTGTTCAGTCCGTTTTTTTTGCTCACTCTAGTATCTCCAGTGTATTAATTCGGATGAAAGCTACATATTCGGGAATATTGTCTAATATAGTTTTTGGTGTATTTGACACCTTGGTTCAGTCATTATTCATTGTTTTACTTTCTTCTCAAATAGTCCAAGTTTTTTTTGTAGTTCTTGAGGGAGCATATTATGACAACTAGGTCCCAGAAATGTATACGACCTTTGTAAGACGTTTTTTTCTGGTCTTGGGACTCGTACAAGATTTTTTCCGTGTGCTGATTATGCTTCACTGTTGTTGTTTCTGTCAGCTTAGCGTCTACCAGTATTCTGAAAAGTATAGTTGATGAGTATCAAAAATATTAGATTCTTGGAACAATAACTCTGTTGGATATAGCAATGAAATGATAGAACAATGAACTTTGGATATGAAAAAAAGGAACTTTGGATATGATAGAAAAAGAAAATTTGGGTATGATAGAAACATAAATTTTGCTAATAATAGGAAAAGGAACTTCAGGTGTAATGAAAAAGAAGTTCTGGATATGATAGGAAAAGGAACTTTAGGTTATTGATTCTAACGGAAGTGTAGGTATCCAAAGAGACAAGGTTTCTTTATTGAAGTCAAATAAGAAAAAAACATTTTTAGCTATTTAAAATTTGAATGTATCGTTGGGAAACAAAAAAGATATATCCAAAAATTATACATAATTATTATACAATAAGTATGTTGTTTGCTTAACCATGTGAAGAACTTTCATGGGAGAGTACAATAAGATTCTGTCTCTTATTAGATTAATCGTTTCATATCTCTCTCGTTTGATGAGAAATCGATAGGGGTGCTACTCCGTAGACTTGCCATGTTAAAGACTTGGACGATTGAAATATCTGTCCTTTAATTAATAATAAGTCTTTATTTTTTAGTTAAAAGAATAACAAGGAAAAAACTCATTTGATGAGGGAGGCGGCATTCACCATAGTTGCTCTTCCAGGCAACCCCCATGCAATTCGAGATAGCAGGGTTGTTACCTAAAAAACCTATATGATGACAAAAAAACCGATTTAGTTTCAACTTGTTGACTACATACATTTTTTGATGTTAGTATATTTATACGCTCTCAACCTTTCAATAATTCTACGCACCTATTAAACATATTTCACACATCATAGGTTTCTTCTTAAGACTTTCCGCACCATAGCATAGTGTTTCCGATACCGTGGCCGCGGTGCCACATCTGAGCGGCAGGGGTATTATGCGAGAACCCTAAAAAATGTCAAAAAAAAACAACAAAATGTTATCTTGCAGAGAAGGTAGTTTTCGAGTGTGCAAATAGTTCTTGCTGGCTGAGCATGAAGTTTGTTCCAAGTTGACGTCGTGTTGGAAAACCTACATAATGTCATAAAAAAGCTATAAAATGTCAAAAAAAGACATAATGTCACTTTTCAAGTCTGACCGGCAGGGATATTATGCGAGAAACCTAAAAAACGTCAAAAAAAAAACATCAAAATGTCATTTTGCAGAGTAAGTAGTTTTTGACTGTGCAAATAGTTCATTCTGTGCTTGCTAGCTGAGCACGAAGTTCGTTCCAGGTTGACGTCGTGTTGGAAAACCTACATAATGTCATAAAAAAGCTATAAAATGTCAAAAAACGACATAATGTCACTTTTCAAGTTACGTAATACCCCTGACTTTGAAAATCAGTTATTTTCCAGCGCTCCCTGAAATTACTTTAACTTAATTATACCTACTTGGGGTAATAAGTCAGCACAAAATGCCATCTATTACCAGGTCCACTGCGAGAGTGAAACAACGAGCTGTAAGTTGGAACTGTATCCCAGTTCGCATTTGACAACTGTGTCACCAGTGTGGCTGCTAGATGTCGCCGATTCTGGCGATATATTTGCTAAAAAGCACGAAACAGCTGTCCATGGTAGGCCGTCTGTGATAAAACAGCCGAGAGTTATATTACTAGTTTACATCTAGTGTGTTACAGACCAATTGCATCGCACCGACCAAATCAATTCATCGACCACCCAATTTTCTCGATGTTCTTTTCAGCCCCCTGTAGGTTCTCAGCGTCCACTTTGGGGAAGACTGTAACCGACTCTTCAAAAGTAATTACTTATTTCCAAAAGACGATTTTACAAAATTGTAGCACTGTCTTGAGGGGTTGATTGAACATCATTTAATTGATTACGATCTATGCTTGCGACTTTTTGATAACTGTAAGCATCTTTATGGTCAATCACTAGTTAATAACTGCTAAATTATCTGTTAGAATGTTATTACTGAAAGACGAATCAAACAACAAGACGACTAGTTTTTTATAATGATTGGTAATTTAGAAAATGTAGATTATACATTATTATGTATACGAAAATGGAAATTCTGAAGTCATCTTCTGTAATATATGCTATCTACCCACCATTGATCCTTGCAAAAGATGCGTCGGCAGGTCGCATGACTCTTGAGGAAAGGTTAAGGTTGAATTTTATTATTGGCAACACAGATTACCACTAATTCGGTTTATTGCTTGAGAAAATTGACGGAAGCTATAACCATTTATATTTTACCTTTCTCATTTCTCACACTGTCGTAAGAAAGAAACATTGTAACAAGCAAAAAATAAGTTAATTAATGTACTGATTTTGTTACAGGTGTCCAGATTATTTTTTATTGCTTGAGAAAATTGACGGAAGCTATAACCGTTTATATTTTACCTTTCGCATTTCTCATAGTAACATATGAAAGAAAGATTGTAACAAGCAAAAAAAATGAATTAATGTAATGCATTTGTTACAGGGTGTCCTTTGGCAGTTCGAAAGGATCCATGGTAGAAACGCTCATTTTCGAAAGCCCAGTTCAGGAAGAACCAGAGCCTAGTCCTATCCCAGAAAATGGAGTTCCTCATATACCTGAACCGGACCCCTCAGAGTAAGTAAACGACTTGACTGATTTTTTAAAAGTATCGTAGCATTAGATACGTTTCCATTACGACAGATTGCCAGCACATGTACTAGAAAAGCCCCGCAAAAAGCTCACGGAAAATTGCTTTCCAATATTTTTTTATAAAATTAAATATGTTGTATCTTATCACGTTCAACGAAAGTGTGCGAATGTTTTCGAGATATAGGGCATCCAAGTTGGGGCCTTGTACCCCATTGCAATGTATTGTGAGTACGGTGTAAAGTTTGTCACTGATGTTTGGCATTTACTTACATTTTTTTCAAACGCGCACTGGCCAGTGGACCTTGAACAAAATTGCCACTTTATCGCAATAAAGCCCAAATTTGCGTAGATAAAGTTTTGCTCTGAGAAAAACATTTTCTTATCGGGCTTACTTAACACCGACGTTGTGGGAGTATTTCAAATATATTCGGGGTTTTCCATACCAAACGTGGCGCTGGATATCAATGCTCTGTTTTTACTATCAACTTTTTCCAGAGAAAAAGATTGTTACATCTTATTGAAACCAGTATTAGTCCGTTTTGTTGAATTCCTATTTGTTTAGTTATTATGCATCTTGTCTAAAGAAGATTAAGGTATGACAATGTATATCCCGATCACCTTAATGCAATGGTACTGAATTTTTTTTAACATCAGTTTATCTACATCGTTTACACATTTGTTGAGTTGGAATCAATTATTGAACTAAATACGTTTGCAATCGTAACTATTTATGCATACACTGAAAACCAAATACCACTGACGTCGTAATGTGTACGAGTGAGAGATAGAAACACCTCGGTTGGATAATAACCCCAGTACGGGGTCAGGGATGTCATCGGACCACTCTTTCTAACATACATATTGCACGCTTCTCGTCCTTTTTTTTCGTACACACTACGAAATCGACATAATTTGAACATCACCGTACATGCATAAAAATAGTTAATTATATATATTAGACGAACATACCCATGGTTAGCAAAATAATTGTAAAGTCTGGTTTTATTGAGGAAAGTTATTCAAGGGGGTATTTAAAACATGGACGCATAAAATATGTACACTAATTTTTTGGGAAAAGTTTTTATTCGACAACAAAGAATGAGAAAACATGTTTTTTGGGATTCAATCGAAAGCATTGGCAGGATCGAAAAAACTCTTGAAATAAGATTTTTAGGTATTCATGAGACCCCAGAATGAGACCACACGGGAAAAGATCCCACTAATAGTAAAAAAGTAAATGAAATTCTTCAAATCCGAAGGCTTCTTACTCCTAAATAACCACAACAAGGTTGGAGTCGATTGGTCAAGTAGTTTTCGAGAATTTCTAATTGTTTATCCCGAAACACCTGTCTTCCGGCCATCACTACTGGTGTACTGAGCAATATACAGGGTTAGTTCAAAGGGCATTTTATAGCAAAATACACGAGTTTACCTTGCGGACATGAATCACAACCTATTCCGAAAGATAATTGTTATTTTATGCGAAAAACGAAGGTGTCCTTTTTTTATCCAAAACAAATTCAAACATTTCGTATTTGTAACATAAGTAGCTGAACAGATTCGCTACGATATTCGAAAAACATACGTTATTATTCTCATTTTGAAACAAAGCGGATGTGTCTATCACCTTTTGTTGCGAAGAAAAAAATTACTTACAGATACGAAATGTATGAATTTATTTAGCAGAAAAAAATTTAACCCTTCGTTTTTCGCATAAAAATAACAATTATCTTTCGGAATGGCTTGTAATTCAAGTCGGCAAGGTAAACACGTGTATTTTGCTACAAAATGCCCTTGAACGAACCTGTATATTGCTCAATAAACTAGTAGTGATGGCCGGAAGACAGGTGTTTTGGGATAAACAATAGACATTCAAAAACTACTTGACCACTCGAATCTAATTTTGTTGTGGTTATTTAGAAGAAGCCTTCGGATTTGATGAATTTCAAGTAGCTGCGTGAATTTATCGTCGCAATAGCAACAAATGGCGAAACCTGCATTTAACCTCGGTTTTCGGCAATAACTTTTTTAAGTGTGGTCTCATTCTGTAGGTCTCATCTATACCTAAACAACTTATTTGAACAGTTTTCTCGTTCCTGCCAACATTTTCGATTGGATCCCAAAAAACACGTTTTCTCATTCTTTGTTGTCGAATAAAAGTTTTCCTACAAAAATTGGTGTACCCATTTTGTGCGTCCATATTTTAAATATCCCCTTGAACAACTTTCATCAATAAAACCAGACTTTACAATTATTTCGGTGAAATTTGCTAATATGATTAGACTAAAAAAGCCCTTGTTGGTCTGCTTTGTAAATACTTGGTATTCCAGCCGCCAGAGTGGTTATCGCTTTCGTGTGGTGCAACCCCTTTCTGTGCATTGCACAGAACGTAGAGCAGTTATGACGTTATGAGTCGGTACAGTCGCGAAAATTCCATGTAACCATTGTTTTCATCGGTAACAGTTAAAAATCTTCAATATAAATATTTTATGACTAAGTACTGTGAAATAGTTTAATTTATTTGTTTACCAACAGCGATATGTAATAGTAATTCAGTAAATAGCAAATTAGCTCCACGAAAATAATGCGCCCTATAGTGTCTAGATTTTGCGAACACGATGAATCTGACTTGGTTGCCGGTTGTTACCATTTTCATTTATGGATACACTTGGTAGTCCGTCGGGGACCGTCAGTACCGGCTCGTGTCTTATCGCGGTCGCGTGGGCTTGTTACCATTTTTTGATTTGGTTACTCACTTCTCACTCGTTCGTAGCGGTTTTGGTTACCGGCTGTAGTGTGCGTGCAATTAAACATGGATGAGTGTCGCTGCGTAATCGATCATCTACTTGAAAATTCATTCTCTTTGTATAATTTTTAAGAAAAACAGGAGATCATTGATGATGGAAGACCAACACCTATTTTAGATAAGTTTAAAAAGGAATAAAAAAACGTAGTTTGATATTTTAAGTTAAGTTGGTATATGGAAATTCTTGGTTATGTGGTTGCGAAAAAACAGATTGTTAACATTCATTGCCAAAAAAGATCAAATATTTTCCGAACATCTAGAAACGTCGACTGTTATTTCGGACGGCTTGGATTAGTCATAGCATAAGACGATGAGGTATATCAAGTGCCCCAGAGGCTCAGTCCAGGAATGTTTACCTTAATTTAAAAATAGTTTAAATAAAATACCTAAGATAAGCAAAAACTTATTTTTGGGAGGTTCAAAATAAACTTTTTTTAATAAGATATTTCACATCTGATATTGGTAACAGTTTAGGAAAAGTCACGCGTCGCCACTGGTCGGTAACGTACGGGTTTTCCATCATCTTTCGTCGTATGGAACGGTGATGAAGGTCAACTTGGCAAACCATTGCAAGGTGCTACTTTCGCACTGGAATCAATTAGTTGCTAAGTTCTCAAAAGCGCACCTGTTATTCTTTTTCAAAAACAGTCAAATAGGACAAATAGAATCTATCTAGATTGTAAATGGGAGTAATGGTACACATAGGTGTATTTTATATTGTAAATAAAGATGAATCAGATATTGCGCATGTAGGTGTCATACCTTGCATTATTTTGCATACATTGTAAAAGTTTTAATAGAACAATCACGGATATAATCCATAAACGTGTTTTATAAACGATCTTCAAACATGCTGTAAGTAATCTACAATATTTATAATACCTGTGTTTTTGGTAATGATTATAGTATGTTGATACTGCGCCAATGCTTAGAGAAAATAGTATGAATTATGGGTCTGTATTCCACCCATCAATTTCACTATGTAGACGAAATCTCTCAAAATAAGTAATTTTTCAGAAGAATAATTCGTTTTCTGAGAGATATATTCTGTTTTACATACATGCACATGAAGAAAATCCGTATGCATTATACATATGGTGTCAGATTGGCAGGGGGCACAGCCCCTCTCGCTCAGCCTTCATTGCGTCTGTCTGTTATAATGTTGTCTGTCCGGGTCCGGTAATTATCGAGAACTTGGAAAGTATATGACCTTCAGATTTTCATGAAATTTTTAGGCAAGGTTTTACTATCACGTCAGGGACGAAGAAGCTTTGGAGGTTTCAAAAATCGATGAAGCGGAAGCGGAGAAATATCTAAAAATCGGAAGATTTCGAAACGTCAATTATAACTTTGTTTTTCGAATTCCCTATGATATTATTTTTAAGGGGCCATTTTCGACATTTCTGAATTCTTCTGATTTCTTTGGAGTGTAGTCAGATTAAATGTTCAGACACCGATTTCAGATAATATTTAGGCATAATCAACAATTATTTTTAAGGGGCCAAGGAATACGAAATACTGAAATCTCTGATTACTTTGGGGCGTAGTTAGAATATAAATATGTAGGGTCTCACAAGTTTTGATATCACCGACGCTTAGAATGTTCGTCTACCGTACATGTTTATATCTGTACTGAGTCAACCTACTTGGCTATTTCTCTTTTTATTTCTGGCGTCTTATCTTTTGTAACACGTCACACCTAATTCCCAGATACCTCTCAATAATAAATTCTAATATTACAGTATTTCGCAGAGGCTTGGCAACAATGACCGAAAAATAAAATCGACTTAGTGTCTCGCTCTCTTGACAACAGTGCTGAAACGTTTTCCATTCATTGAAAAGAACTCTACCTCGTTTGTGGCTGACTGCTAGCGCCAGGCGGTCATTCATTGAATCACAGCAAGCATATACAGGCGTGGTGGGTTTATAGCAGCATTGCCAGATTGTAAGCTCTTTACGGCTGTCTGAGAAAAATATTTGGTAGTAAAATGGGTAATGTGGTTGTATTTCATAGTCCGAGAAGTGATGATAATGTTGAATTAGTGAGGTAAATGCCATTTTCAGATATTTTATGTGTGACGTACTTTAGTTTAATGACGAAGTTTACAAAGGAGAATTTTTCTGGGCGTTGTTTTGCTATTACTGATTTAAGTGTGGCTGTGGCTCTTGGACTATAAGCAAGATGATTCTGCCAGAAAATTGGTGTGAAGGCTGTCGGGTGATTGTGGCTGGTTTTTTCGCCATATAAAAAAGATTTTACGTAACATGTATATGTATGTGTATGTACTCAATTGTTGGGCAAACAATGCGTGTATTGATTCTGAATTATGTGTAATGATATTGATGGCATACATGCTTGTTTGTTTTCGTAATTATTACCGTGACTGTGGCCCATAACCAAAACCAGTTATAATGATACAGCAATAATTTTAGTAGCATGGAAAAACAATTCGATTATTGCTAAACGCTTCGGGAAGTGGTTTGAAGAATATAATTTTTAAATGACTCCAAAGCTTGAACACAATCTGAACTTAAGCCTCCTTACTTCTAAGTTGATTATTTTATGATCGATTTTCTCACCAATATGTATAATTTATATAGGTCTCTGATTCTAGGTTGGTCTTCTATAGCGGTTTATTATAGGAAAGCCAATAAAGACCAAGTAGCTAATACAAACCGACAACGACGATCCCAACCGTACTACGCTTCAATTTTTGAAGCCTCTCTATTTGGTAAACTATCAGTGCCAAAAGTTATCTATCGATACTATTTTCTACATAATGGAAACAAAGGAAGATTCAAAAAAATATTCTCTATCAAATTAAAATCGAGATGATTATACTAATTATAACAATCTGTGACGTTCACCCTGTATGAATAGTGCAACATTTCTGGTACAGGAAGAAAATCGATGCTCCCCATTAAATCCAAAAAGTACCTACATGATTTCTCGACACTGTCCAACCTGTACAATTAAGACCAAAGGTAGCTATGATCGTGAACATTATTGATTGTATCAAAATGGAAATGAAGTGTAAATTATACTGTAGCAGACACTCTAATAGCTGCTCAGATGTTATAAAATACGACTAACGGAAGCATCTCATCAATTAGTGTTGAATTACAACCAGTGAGCCATCTGTGACAGCACAGTGTCTTGCATCGAACTTTCGCAATTCAACTCGAACGTTATTATATTTCTAATTTCAATATTTTCAATATTGGATAACTATATCCTTCTTGATATCTACCAGTGGCTTGCAAAAGCTGTACAGGCTGACTATTGTAGGATCTGTAATCCTAGTTTAACGTGCAACAAAATAAGCTTTACGACAATGCTTCGGAGATGGTGATATACGATTTACGATCACATTCGTGTCCATTTATGCGGAGATAAGTAGATGAATGCGAGCTTCAGTCATATTTCACCCGTTTTACATCGTGTCCCAAAACCAATAAAAGATTACATTAAATATATGAAATAATCTTTTTGTGCGAGCTTTAGAGCATGCTTTCAACGAAACATGCTGGCGAAATGCGGTTGCAATAGTCATTTTAAACGAACAAGGAGTACCTGATTACCTTTCGGGGAAGTGTATTCCTGTACACTGAAAGACTAGTCACTCCTCGAGTGATTCTCGGAAGGGAAAGTCTCAACGTCGCGTCGTGCCGTCCATCAGCCTCAACTAACTCTAACAGCTGTTAAAATTTAGGAGGAGAACTAGGCTCACTTAATTATATTATTTTCTCAGAGGACATTAACAATGCATTTACAAAATTTTAGTAGCATATTGCATATAACAATTAGCCGGTGTGCTATAATTCTTGGTGGGCTTTTGCGTTTATTATTTTTTTTTTTGAGAGCTGGTACATTAAAAAAAAACGACGGACAGCCTCATTCTTGGTTGTCGTTTTGGAAGGTTTTTTGTCCTTTTTGGGAGCGAGAATGCCGACCCTCCCCCTGGCGGTTTTGGGCTATGATGGTTTTGCGTGGTGCCATCTAAGGATTTGGAATGATGGCTTCGTGCAATCTTAGCATGTTACGAGACCTTTCACACTATTGTAGTAAGAAGAAAAAAATGAAAATAAGTAAGGTGTCACCTGGAATACAAATGAAATATATTGTCAGTCATTGCACGGAAGAATGTCACAATTGCATCCGAAACGTTTACAACAAAGAAGACTTTTTTCAACATTTGTGTTTTCGAATTGTCGACATATGACAGATATGCAGGATGAGTGTTTGAGTCATCTCACAAGACACCTCAAAAAGTGACTTCAGTCATGTAAAAATGCGTGGGACCCAATTTGAGTGGAAGCAAGACTTTGACCTCCGTGGGTACTCTAACAATAAACTGACCTTAGATTTCAATTTTAAGCAACCTGATTTACCCAGGAAACGAGTATTATGCGGCATCTCAGAGAGGCAGGGGTTCAGAAGTTTTTAGAAATTTTCTCATATGGCAAAATATATTGTCATTTTCGTCTCCCTTTATTGCAAACAAATGAAACCTAGAACAAAAATATGATTTTGGGATGCTGAATGCAGAGTTCATTGAAACTCACTCAGATACGTGCTACCAGAATTCAAGCGCTCACCGCTCGTCAGTCGCGATTAAACTGTGAGTTTACAGCTGAAAACAGCACAAACCATGAGTTCTACTGGGAGAGAAACATCAATTTACCATTCAATCGTGAACATTTGCATTGAAAATTGATAAAATCTGAAGGATAAACCTCACGCAACACACAGTTACCTATATCACTTGATTGCGAGGTAACATCATATTTTCTCCTATAGCTAAAGCTTCATAAGTGTCTCCTGAAAACCTTGCCCGAGAGTTGTTTCTTATTACGTAACTTAAAAGGTGACATTATATTGTCATTATGTAGGGTCTTCCGAAAGAATGACATCTTGGATCCAGGTGTCATTCACTTCATGTTCACTCGTACTAGTTGTGTGTGTGGCCTGAACGGCCTGGAGGTATATACGTGGCTCTGATGAGTTGTAACATCTGTTCAGAGATTGCACTAGCGGATAGCGGAGGCTTTTTCTAGCTTCTATGACTTAAGCTGTAAATTCTGTACTATGGGCGTTTACAGCGAGTACGCTTGGCGTGAACTAGCTTATACACAAGTTGATATTTTACCGGTTTCTAATGATTTTATTCGTAATACCACTGGTCGGTCTGTTATGCGGAGGCATCGAAACTACTTTGTAGGGCAAAAATCTCAAGTGAATGAAACTGTGTAATCTGGGGCGGGAACTCGAATATTACCTTCAAATAATGAAAAAGTACCGTAGCGCCAAATTTTAGGTAGAGAATGTGTCGGTTTTGGGGCCCCTTGCGAGGATTTCTGAGGTACCGAAATATCAATACCAAACTGAATATATAGGATTATTCATTATTGTTAACCTTTGATATTGAAAAAGAATGTTCATACAAAAACCTTCCTAGTTCCTAAAGAAGTATCTATGTAACCCACCACTGCTGTCGGGGTATATCGTCCCAGTCCTACTCGCGAGTTGGGGACAAACCGGCTGACGATCCGGCAACACCACGATCGTAATCCAGCGTGCCGCGCTTTAACTGCGAACTACGGCTGTCATAACCTAAAGTAAACTTTGCTGTGTGCAAAATTATCGGTTCGGTTTTGCCGTTCTCCGAAGTACCCTTCTTTTACTCGGTAGTACTTAGTGACGAATTTTGACCGGAACGTTGATCGTACCGACAAGACAGTGCCAAGGACGAAGAAGTTGCAAGCTGCGTATTTTGCCGGGATAACAAAGGCGGCTTCAGGGATTGTCAGTGAGTTGACAGATTTTGTTATGGTTGATCGATTTTGTTGCAACATTTTATGTTTATTTATATCCGTGATGTCTGGAGATGTCATGAGGTGATGAGATTTATCTTGGTTGTTTGACGCTGGAGAGGATGAGATAATAATTACATAATAAATTAAATTCCTCGGTGAAAGTGAAAGTAAAAATGCTAAATCTGGAACTGATCAAAGCTGTTGCCCTGGCAGATACTAATGCAATATTTTTTTAAGTTTATGGATCACGGGTGAAGTTATAGTGTATGGATGGGTATTTCTTGTTTTGCCCAACTATGCAATATTGTAATGCATTAAATTTGCAATGTAAAAATGTCCAGACGTTCTGTAGGCCGAGGCTAACTGGGTAACTTCCAGGGGCGTAACTGGTACATACTGTTTTCTAATGAAGTAGGGAGTATGTACATTTATTATAACATTTTATATTAGGTTGTAGATAGTAGTCATAAGGGGGAATGCTTATAATCTCCGAGATACATCACACAATTTTATCTAGGACCAGCTTAGTAAAAAATTTAGAACAGGGTTCCATTGTATCACAAGTAGATGCGTTGTTGCCTAGCAACCATTAAGAAACGAATGGTAGCCATATTGACCCCAAGATATTAAAGCTTGATATGTCCAAGGCATATTTAATAGTTGCTAGACAACTGCGCAACTACCGGTGGTACAATAGTACGGTTACCTTATTTATTTTGAATTCTACTTGAAAGCTACCTGTTTTTTTACTTTAGCTGTTCGCACATAAAAATATTGTGTGTATTTCTTAAGATGTAGTTACAGTCCATTGTTGCTAAATGCAGTATTCCATACACAGGTTTTTACGCTCAGAATAGATAAATAACTATAATAATAAAATTGGTTCTTAATATGAAGCCTGACATGAAGTGTATTTCTGTCATAATTATCGCCTTGTTGGGTTTTAACACGTTTTAATAAAAAAGTCAACAAAACCATAGATAAGGTTATTTAAATTACCTGAATAAATAATATTCTATAAATACGATAGTAGTGTGTATGCTCATCAGGTACAGTTAACCTTGAAGCAAACATTGAAAAATAGTTTAGACCATATTTATTTATATGATAACCTATAATTATTGTTCTAGTGAATCAATTTAAATAATATAATTTCTGACTTGTTTGCATCGAACTTTGAAGATAGAACAATAGCTTATTACTATTGTCATAGATGTCATACATACAGATTACATAATGACTTGCGGACTAATATCCTTCCAGGAATTTCCTCACGAGAGCCAGTATAAATAAACGGAAGTGCTCCCCCAAAAAACAGCTATAACAGAGAAGGATGCAAATTTTGCCTTGCGGCAAAATCCTTGAGACCCTACCACAAGTTTTATGACCCACAAAAAATGTGCTTACTCTTAGTTACAAAATTAATCAAATCATACTTTTTCCTCATGTTCTGTTGAGGAAAACACCTCTGAAAGACACATCACACATGTTTTTATTGCTTAATTTTTGCTAGGCTTTGTCTGCGGCAGTGTGGGAACGAACAAATTACGAGGATCGAGTTACCCCAATGACTTTGAGTAATGTTCCACCATATGTTAAAAATTGCACTGTCATCTTTCATCAAAAATGACACACAAATCATTCTTCATTTACCTATATATTATATAAACGTCGTTTTTGAGGCACTGTCCTAAATATCCATGACAGAAATCATAAATTGCTTGCACGGTAGGGGCTCATTTAGTTGAAATGTCAAAGATGATGTCATAGATCGCACCGGTTCTAGTTGGCCATGCTGAATAGCGTAATAAAGGCTTGATAGTAGGAGGACTAAATGGTGGAATGCACGTTTTGTAATCTACAGGCGTGAAATATGACCCGAGAGTATGAATAATATTTCTTTGTAGATTGTTTGTTTGATATTCTTAAATCACAGGGTTCTTAAAACATTGTGTGAAATGCAAGGAGCAATATAGCTGTAGTGCTTGTTCGTCATTGGCGATTAGAAACTTTTTAGTTCATTTTATTAACAGCTAAATAAGATCTTGTATTTAAAAATGTATGTTTATATTTATTTTTTACTCAGTATTTATGATGTTGAATAATCAGTTTGGTAGTTTCTATATAGTTTTAAATGTAAATCGCCTTTTTTTCGGCAGCCTCCATATTGGATTTACAATGACGTCACTTTGCTTATTGTGTTTCTCTCGTCAAGCCCTTTCATTTGATACCCATTTCATTGGGGTGACTGTGACTTTGAAAAATTAAATCCTTATATTGCGATGGCTGTCAAACATACTAACATAGATACAAAAAACATGTTAAATAAAAGCTTGTAAAAAGGTCAAAATCTTCAATTTTATGCGTTACTCTCTCGTGTACTATTTTCTATAATATTCTCCCGCGCAAAAACAGGTGAAACTTTCGCTCTAATGACGTAAGCAACTCGGCAGATAAAAACCGTTTATTTTTGGCACACATCCATACGTGAATGTTTTGGTTATCATTCGAGTGCCAACCCACGCCTAATCTCATGCTGAAAGGTTTACAGATATTTTGATTCATTGTATTGGAATTTATTGAAATTTCAGTGGTTCAGAGTAACATTGCGTATTAACAAAATAACAAAGAACCTCGGTACCCCGGTATTTAGGCTTCTTTTTGACTACGCGGCTGCTTCGGTATAGAAAAAAATGGAACAATGAAGAAAGTTTGTACAAACTAGGTAGTGCTGAAAATTCACTATCGTATATGGTACATACGAGTATGTATATCGAATCAGAAATAATTATATTACTCGTATGATTAGGCTTTTTATTTGGTTTCATTAATCACTAACAAAAATGTAAGTAAGACACGGAATAACCTAACTGAACTATTGAAGTAGGTCGACCGAAATTAATTTAATGAAAAGAAAAATGATATGCTAAATAAGGTGAAGAGAATATTAGCCAAACTAAAAGGAATAAGCTCATTTTGCGATTTTAACTTTTTTGTTAAAAATATCAGCATGTGATCCAGGAAAAATACTGGTTGCTACTTTCCATATCAAGTTTACAGACTTGAGTCAAATTGAAGAGTTTTGTGCAAAAACGACAAATGCCATTTTTCAGAAATTTGGTGCTGTTCGCACCATTGTATGTAAAAATAACGTTGTCAGATCCTGACCAACTATTAGAGCAATGAATCCCACAATCAGCTGCAAAATGCGACTGTAAGATCGCCCAGTTTGGCAAAAACAACCAATGTCCAAGCACCAATTTTATCAAGAATAACCAATGTCAACTAAGTCGCGACACAGACATATCATCATTCAGTCAAGTGCACATGTGTTTATTGTATAACATTGTTTACCATTCATTCCTGCTTAAATTTTTGGTGCAAAAGCTAATCAATAATAAAAAAGAGACATAACGTGATGGACGATAACAGTGACGAGTGTGGTTAATATTGTATAAAATATGTATATTTATCTTTTGACAAGTTTTTTAAATTTATTTGTAAATTTTAATAAAGAGTCAATTGAAATTTTTGTTCCTCTTACTTTTAATTTTCAACAAAAACAGCCAATGTCAGATATTTCATCCTCATTTACAAAAAAAAAACGGAGTTTATATAATATCTAAATATATCTCCAAATCAGTAAAATACAAGTATATTTACTTATAGGGAACAAAAAAAGTTTTTTTTAATACACTAAAAATATTGAATATTTGACATCGGCTGTTTTCGAAAAGAACCATTCAATTTCCCAAAGATGTATCGAAAAAGTTCAAAATCATCCTTCATTGCCAGATATGAATAAAGTTACAAAACTCAAAATCTCATATAAATTGGGCACTTCATCCGATAATATATGGGGGACAAATAATTGTAATTATTTTGTGATTACTCCGCCACCACTGGACCGATGTCCAAAAATCACTTTCTCGTCCTTTCTGTGGTAGCAACTTACATCAAAATTTCAGTTTCATCAAATATAGAATGAGACTTTCAGACTGATTTAACCAACCAAACACAAAGGTCCTACCGCTCTGACAGTCAATGACGAATAGAAAGTTCAGACTGACGGAAATGAATGACACAAATTTTGTTGTTTGTCTTGAGATGTTAAAAACATGTATCTATATCTATCTGTAAACCATAGTACAACAATGGTTGTATACCGTTGTACAAAACGTTTGGTAACATGAAAAAATCAACCACCAGGAGACCTGTATGTACAAGTACATATTTATGTTTTAATGATTCCTGCAGTTTTTATAATATCGGAAGGTAATCAAAGAAATTTATAGGATCGTAATATCCGAATTACTAAGGCAGTCCCATAAATATTGATCTCTTTCATTAGAACATCTGGCAGCATAAGATTATCCCATACTAAAAGTGATCAATCATGGATAATGCATGTGTATACTGTGTATGCTTTTCATCACAGAAGCATCCTATTTTTACATACAGCATTGCGTTGGTTCTGACGAGTTTCGTTTAATAGCATTTATGTTCGTTAGTTCAGCTGACAAGGTCAATATATATTTTGTAGGTGTTGTGGTATGTACATGAAATACGAACCAAAATTGAATGACCTAAATTGTATTATGGGCTTGTATTAAACAATTCCAGAGAAATAGTATGAAATGACTATTTTGCAAAATGAAGTGTTTAATTATCTCTTATCTAATCAGTCAGCTGGAGCAGCAAGTGTAACAGGCTTGATGAGTGCGTGCTATGAAGTCGGTGATATCTAGATGAAATACTCGTTAAAAAATAAAATCTGCACATCTGGTGCTTTATCAGCAATAAAAATGTTTCTTAAAACATGCAGTATTTTTTTTAAATAATTTTGAAATTCCGTGGGACTCCATGTAGAGATCTACAGATTTAAATCTGTTAAAAATTACCTTTTAGGATGAAGGTTTATTACTGTTTTTACGAAGAAACTTTGTTACCCTGTACTTCGAAGACGAAGCAGTATAAATCAAAGAGTCACCCTCGGAAATTTGACCACTGTTAATCCCATGTAGGTATATCTCTTTAGTATATTTTATTAATGGTGATGTAAATTGTGGATATCTTGACTGGATCATAACTTGCCTGAGAGTGTAACCAGCTCGCAACCATTTATTGATCCATGTGATCTAAGACACAAACCAGACTAGCAGACGAACACTTTGAGAAACTGGAACGTATTATCCTTGGCCTAGATGAAACGAATAAGCTCCTAAAAAATATCATAGTTGGTAAACATCCTTTTAATATCTATATTTACATGTTGAATCCTCGAATGATGTCTACGGCCGAAGTTTTGGCAAATTGCCTCAACAACGCCAAGCATGAAAATAATGCGACTGTTGATGTGTACAGGGTCAATCATTGAAGTGTGCAAAATTTTTAGGGTAGAAAATACGATTGAAAAAATAATGTCAGGTAGGCCGATTCTGGACTTTTCGTTATCGGTTCATAAAGGACTATGTTCAGCACAAATTTGACGCTATGAGAAAAGGTCAGTCAGACAGGTCCATTCAATTAGACCTGAGACATTCTTTCCCTGCCCTACACCTCCCCGAAACCTAACCCACACGTGTATGACGTGTCTTGAAAAGTGACGTTTTGTCAGTTTTCTTTTGACATTTCGTGATATAACGTAGCTTTTTCTGCACAAGCTGTTGTACACTTGTTGTGAACTCGTTTTGCAGCTGTACGTGTTGCCTAAACGTCAGCTAACAGCGATCATAGCGAGCCGGTTTTTCTGACGTTTTTTAGGTTTTTCACGTAATACCCCTGCCGGTCAGACGGGGCACCGCGGCCACAGGAAACACTATGGCACGGCAATTCTAAAGGGAAACCTATGATGTGTGAAATATGTTTAATAAGTAATAATAGACTAACATCAAACAATTGAGAGATACCCTTCCCTCCACCCTAAAACCCTCACCCCCAAATTTTTACCTCTAAACATTTTTTCAAAAATAATCAGGATAATCTGAAACGTCAAAAACGAAGTTTGGGCGATTTTTATTTATCTTATCCGCTGCGACTGGGTCGATTGTCAAAAACTACAAAGGTTTTTCATCCTTGGCTTGATACTAACATTTTTTAAAAATTTGATCAAAATCCGAGCGGTACTTCAAGTTATAGGCGGTTATAGGATTAGCGGACAGACAGACATACAGAAATTAGTGACAGTTTCTCGTGACGTACGTGTCATGTAACATCCGAAAAACATAATATCTCATTTTCGAAAATTCATGCGATTACATGTAGGATACGAAATTGATAATATGATAATAGCAATATAACGATAACCGTGAAAACATCTCATCTTAGAAGATTTCGAAGTACCGCCCCGTACCATTACATTTTTACTACATGGGCAGTACGTAAACAATTCGATATGGGCAACAATGTCAGGGTAGTATTAAAGTCACTTACTTGGTGACGAAACGACAACGAGTTATCCTCCTTTGGCAAGCGATAAGGGCGATATGATCGGATTGTCGGGGCCAACACCTATTTTTAGAAAAAGACTTATGAGTATCTCCCGTATTCAACCGACTCATGACAACACATGCACAAATCTACTATCTACCATTACATTAATGTACCCCAACTACTATTACGGATTCGTCATCGACTGAATCACGGGACCGTCATCACGACAGACTGATCCTGACCGTCATCACGAGAGGCTGGTCGTTAAGTCATCACGACAGACTTAATAGGAGTCATCACACAGACTCAATAGGAGTCATCACGACAGACTCAATATAACTTTGGTCGCTAGGTGTATGGTCAGACGTGCTGAGTTTAACGATTGTTACAAAAAGACAGTCCAGGAACCGGGATATCACGCCGACCAAGGCCGTTGTGTCAATACCCCAAATCTCCGACATTACCCCTGAATCAGAGGTAACCGAGCAATATGACTATCATTAAAGTAACAATCCCTGCACACATCCTGCCATGAGATACATTCAGACTCCAACGATTGCCAAGTGAAGATAGTTAAGCGGTCATTAAGACCAAGGATGCCACTTCGACCAAAGGCCACCGTGTCAACATCCAAAGCGCTCCGACATTTCCCCTGGTAGAGGAAACCGAGCAGTAAGTTACATAACTACCTCAACCCAGCAAACGGGCTCCGAAAGTCCCATAACAACCCCCAGAACCTGGAGGCGTCCCACCTGCGGATATTCAATAACAAGTCGTAAGCCATAAGTTAAATTATGAAGGTAAAAAGTATAGCATCTTTATAAACATGGCTTAAGACATTCATGATCATGAATATGAAACTACTATGGTTATCAATCCATGCAGTACAGTAGAATAAAGGAAACACTCAGTGATAGCTCACCTTTCAGGTAACTAAAACACCACACCCAATAGCACATCAACACCGTAATGAAGTTCACTCTACTTGGTCTGAGAAGCGATGTGATCCACGCGATAATAGAAATGCATCTACGCCAGACTAACAAAGTTTATCCTGGGAGCAGGTACCCAGCGAAGGAATGGAATGTATAATGTAAACAGGCGTAAGGGCTGTCGCGTTGAGTCACACTAAGCTGCCTTGTGTAACTTCTGGAAAGTTTTCGTGTGCTACAGGGTTGGACTCGCATGCAAAAAATAAAAAAAGTGTTTGAGATATTTCGTAAGCTTACATTCGGCCATCCGACATTCACCTCGCCCCGAGGTGATCATTCGCTGCCCGACGACGCTGGAAGTGGGACCCCATCGTCACCACTTTCGCTACCCGTGTCGTCCGAAACACCTCCTGGTGTACACCAAGGTTTCATCCTGTCCACCGCAACCGTCCTCTCATAATTCGCCTTTCTCCCGGTACGGTGCGATCCCCCCATGTCCGATACAACATACCTATCGTTAGGCAAAGCCGCTTTAACAACCAATGGACCGCTATAAGGTGACAGTAATTTCCGACTCGCCCCCGTAGCAGAATTCTGCTTTTCGACCAAGACTAAATTGCCTGGTCTATATTTCCGCGGAGCCTTCCGCTTCTTGTCAAAACTGGCTTTTTGTTTCTGTTGAGCTGCCTCTATTTTTCGGGCAGCTCTCTCCCTTGTGGCAACAAGGTCTTCGAGGAGTATGTGGACTTGACTAACTTCGTCCTTTAGAACCATATCCACACCTTTTCGAGGTCCATAACCAAATGTTTTCCCTGTAGACTTATTTGGGACGTTGTTTATGGCAAACTGAACATTTGGAAGTTCTCTGTCCCACATGTCTTCCTCCAACGTCGATGTAAGTAAAGCGTTCAGCAACGTCCGATTTAACCGCTCTACTTGTCCGTTTGCCCTGGGCGTCGCTACAGCATTCAGAACATGTTTGGTATTGTTCTGATGGCAGAAATCTCTGAATTTCTTGGCTGTAAACGAGCTTCCTTGATCACTGATTAGTACCCTAGGTACTCCATATGTCGCTGACAGGGTTGCGATGTGACATATTTAGTCTTTGTCGACTTTACGGTCTTCAGTGCGACAAATTTCGTGAACCCATCAATTATCGCTAAAATGTGACAATTGCCTTTCCTACTCTTTGGGAATGGTCCCATGTGGTCAACGTGCACCGTGAAGAAAGGAGTTGGAGTTTTCGGAATCGGGTGCAAGAACCCTTCCTTTCTACCAGCTGGTTTCTTGTTATACAGGCATGGGATGCAGCAAGAAATATATTTCTCCACATACTTCCTCATCCTTGGAAATCAGTAGTGATCCGTTAAACGATACAATGTTTTGTCCACGGCAAAGTGACCAAAATCATCATGAGCCGCTTTCACTACTTGATGACGCATACCTCGTGGCACAACCCACTGAATACCTCGAACCTTAACACGATATACTCGTCCGTCCCTCAAAGCATAGTCCTTGTAGACTTGCTTCTCCTCGTTCGACGTAGGCGGTCTGGACAAGATATCGTGAATTCGCTTGATCTTCTCGTCGGTAAGCTGTCCAGATAATACCCAATCAACCTGCTCAACTCGGAACACCGTTTCCGATTCGGCATTACCGTCAGCACAACCGACTGGATTTCTACCCAGACAATCCACGTGTGCCATTCGAGCTCCAGGTCTGTACTTCACTTCAAAGTCAAACTCCTGGAGTTGCAACCACCACCTAGCAATTCTGGGTATTATTTGCTTCTTTACACTGGTGGCCTTCAATGCATTACAGTCAGTCACTACTATAAAATGAACCCCTAGCAGATATACCCGAAACTTTTTCAAACTCTCAACCACCGCCAGAGTTTCCAACTCATATGAGTGAGAGTTCTGCTCACCATCGGTGGCTTGCCTACTGTAGTACGCCACTGCATTTAGCCGCTCATCGGGCCGCATTTGCAAGAGTATTCCTGCAACTCCCAGCGTACTTGCGTCGCAATGAGCTTCAGACGCAGCAGCTGGGTCATACAGAACCAAAACTGGCCGACTCAATAAGTTGCTCTACAACTTTCTAAATGATCCTTCTTCCTGTTCACCTCACCTCCAAGAACACTTTTTTTTTTTGACAAGATTTGTGAGGTGCTTAGCAACTTTAGTGTAGTCGTTCACAAAATGCCTGAAGTATTCAGTTAGTCCAAGGAACTGTCGGACTTGGTGTACTGTACTTGGCTGACAAAAACTCTCCACCGCTTTTGTCTTCTCCTCGCCGGGTTTGACCTTTCCATCCTCGATTTGGAAACCCAGAAATGTAACTGATCTCATCAGAAAAGCACATTTCTTCAAGTTCAAAGTGAGACCTTTCTCTCGGAAGATTCTCGGAATCACGAAAGATTCTAAGAATCTTTTGGATACCCTCCAATGATTCCTCTACAGTGTTAGTATGCAGCACTACATCAAGATATACGGCTGCAATGTCTTACGCGGGTTTGAGCAACCGGTTCATAAGCCTCTGCAATACTCTGGGTGCATTTGAGAGGCCGGAAGGGACTCTATTGAATTCATAGAGATCTCCCGGAGTGACAAACGCTGTGTATCGCCATGATTCCTCCTCCATAAGGATTTCGTAGTATCCGAACCTGAGATATGGACTGGTGAAATAGATCTCGTCACGGAGACTGTCGACTTGATCGTCAATTGTTGGCAAGAGGTGACTGTCCTCAATTTCTATCACACACAAACGGCGATAGTCGATACATAACCTTCCTTCGATCTTCATTTTTCTTCTTCATCAGAAGAACCGAGGATCCATAGTTTGAGTCTCATGCTCATATGACTTCCACGCTCAGAATATCATCGACTATCTCCTCCACAGCCTCTAGCTCTGAGTGAGCCATTTGGTAAGCCCGATACGTGAATGCTTTTTCTCTTTAAGCTGTATCGTCATTTCAGCGGACTCACTGAGTTCAGCCATCGACTGAGCAAAACAGCCGCGATATTGATTCGGCAAGCTAACCAAGTTTCCTAGCCAAACTTCCGATATGGATCCAACCGTGAAATCCTCCTCTTTATTTGAGACCCTCGAAATATAAACGATCTCATCAGGAAATCAGATCACTTTGAATATAGACGTGAGGCTTTTATATCAATAAATTTCCAAAACTCTCTGGGTTTCTCCACCGTTTCGCCGACTACCTTAGCTGGCTATAAGCCACCATCACAATATCATGAAGTTATTAGACAGACTGAGAAAACCTCTCTAAATTCACATAGAATGCCAAGACAACAAAGGATGTGCAGGACTCGAATTGTTCCTAGATGGGCATCTTCAGAGTTTCAAAGGAACCTGCCTATAGTGAAAAGCAACTTTTTTTTGCAACTTCTTCCGAAGTGAAGGGTTTTCCACCAAGTAAAGTGTATTTCTAACGTAACTTTGGTATCACAAGGGTTTTTATACCCACGTCACACCATTATTCTCAATGCTTAAGTGACAAAAATTATGAGCTGGGTCAAAACATTTACATAATCCTTCAGTATGGCCACTCCCGCAGGGTTATAGTAAATGCACCAGTTTGTCACCACATCGAAAGTAATGATGAAACAAGTGTGACCAAAATTACACAACCTGTTTGTGGGCAACCGTCCACTTTCATTGCTCAATAAAACCTATTTTCGGCATAGCACCATCGACATCTCTTGCAATTAGTCAAACTCTAACCACCCGCTGATTATTGTTTCCTATTTTGACCTGCAAACCCTTATAAGTGCACTCTTGTCGCCAAAATAACAAACATTGCCTTTTCTGTAAAACTCTGAGTGTCTTTTCTTGCGACTCAGATAACGATAACGACCTTTACCAACATCTGTTTTCTGTTTTAATCCGGGGTATGTTCACACGACTAAAAATCTACCTGCTTGCTTCAAGCAAGCGAAAAGGGACTGTTATATTTAGTAGGCAATTAGGCCACGACTTATTAAATTTTTACTATTTTTCTAATAAACAGCTGTCAACTTCAGGGGACTCATAATGCATAAAGGCCTGTATAGATCAGCCGAATATAGTGCGAGGCTTATCTATTTTATGACAGTACTTGACAGCAAACTGTTTTCGATATCCCGAGATTCATAAGGGTCGGCGTTACCCATTGACGATGAACGGAATATTTTTTTTTTTTTGAGACCATGATCAGACTTCGAATATTTGACAACCAGATGCTCAAATCCATATGAGACAAAAATATGAAGAAGTACGAGGGATCAAGAGTTTTCCATAAGACTTTGCTTCTTTGTATTTACAAGACAATCCTGACATTTGACCAAATACCAACAGCATCAGAAGCCCATAACTATCAGGTCAAGGCACATAAGTGTCAGATCCAGGCACATAAGTGTCAGATCCAGGCACATAAGTGTCAGATCCCACTTCTGAGAAAATATGTAGGATACGAAATTGATAATATGATAATAGCAATATAACGATAACCGTGAAAACATCTCATCTTAGAAGATTTCGAAGTACCGCCCCGTACCATTACATTTTTACTACATGGGCAGTACGTAAACAATTCGATATGGGCAACAATGTCAGGGTAATATTAAAGTCACTTACTTGGTGACGAAACGACGAGTTATCCTCCTTTGGCAAGCGATAAGGGCGATATGATCGGATTGTCGGGGCCAACACCTATTTTTAGAAAAAGACTTATGAGTATCTCCCGTATTCAACCGACTCATGACAACACATGCACAAATCTACTATCTACCATTACATTAATGTACCCCAACTACTATTACGGATTCGTCATCGACTGAATCACGGGACCGTCATCACGACAGACTGATCCTGACCGTCATCACGAGAGACTGGTCGTTAAGTCATCACGACAGACTTAATAGGAGTCATCACACAGACTCAATAGGAGTCATCACGACAGACTCAATATAACTTTGGTCGCTAGGTGTATGGTCAGACGTGCTGAGTTTAACGATTGTTACAAAAAGACAGTCCAGGAACCGGGATATCACGCCGACCAAGGCCGTTGTGTCAATACCCCAAATCTCCGACATTACCCCTGAATCAGAGGTAACCGAGCAATATGACTATCATTAAAGTAACAATCCCCGCACACATCCTGCCATGAGATACATTCAGACTCCAACGATTGCCAAGTGAAGATAGTTAAGCGGTCATTAAGACCAAGGATGCCACTTCGACCAAAGGCCACCGTGTCAACATCCAAAGCGCTCCGACATTTCCCCTGGTAGAGGAAACCGAGCAGTAAGTTACATAACTACCTCAACCCAGCAAACGGGCTCCGAAAGTCCCATAACAACCCCCAGAACCTGGAGGCGTCCCACCTGCGGATATTCAATAACAAGTCGTAAGCCATAAGTTAAATTATGAAGGTAAAAAGTATAGCATCTTTATAAACATGGCTTAAGACATTCATGATCATGAATATGAAACTACTATGGTTATCAATCCATGCAGTACAGTAGAATAAAGGAAACACTCAGTGATAGCTCACCTTTCAGGTAACTAAAACACCACACCCAATAGCACATCAACACCGTAATGAAGTTCACTCTACTTGGTCTGAGAAGCGATGTGATCCACGCGATAATAGAAATGCATCTACGCCAGACTAACAAAGTTTATCCTGGGAGCAGGTACCCAGCGAAGGAATGGAATGTATAATGTAAACAGGGGTAAGGGCTGTCGCGTTGAGTCACACTAAGCTGCCTTGTGTAACTTCTGGAAAGTTTTCGTGTGCTACAGGGTTGGACTCGCATGCAAAAAATAAAAAAAGTGTTTGAGATATTTCGTAAGCTTACATACATAAAGTTCTGCCACGCCTTTTTTTATAAATAAGAGGAAATGGTGCGGTGATTCCTCTTTCCTTGTTTTAAATTAATTAATGAATTAATAAATTACTATAAATGAAATCTAAGGGTCAATAAAGCGGAGAGTTGGGGGGTTACGAGCGCCAATGTGACTCAAGATGGATTAATCCACAAATCCCCGAGTTGTTAGTCGGAACTTGTTTTGCCTGACCACCTCACAAAGAAAAGAGTCTAATAGTAATGACGAAACCTAATTAATTGTATACAGAGAGCCAAATAAAACAAAATATCTAAAAACGAATCACAATATATTGCCAAAACAAGCAGCACATATGCTCCGCCACTGGAGTGTAAGTTAAAAGAAAATATGTAATTCAATACTACTTGACAATAAAATTATCAGACCGTAATAACCAGCCCTGCAAAACGTTTGCCATGGTACATGTACGAAGGCTTATACAAACATAGGCCCTTAGATTAACGCCTAAACCTAAACTTATCTGGACAATGGACTTCTTCCAGTTACAGCTCTAGGCGTAGCTGTGATGTTCTCAGCTCTCAAAAACTCAGGTCAAAGATCAGTGGCCAGTAGTGAGCAGTCTCGTAAGGAACATCATAAGGTAGGAGCTCCTTGCCGCGTTCTCAAAGAGAGAGAAAAAAGCCGTTTAAAAATCTACTCTCTCCTCTATGTCTGAGACAGAACTACACATTTAAAAGACTCAAAACTTGAAGAAAAATCCATGTACATTCTCTTTTACAAGAAAACTACTTTTCGTTCTGCAAGGGCAAGAAAAGATAAAAATTTACCAAAGTGATACACCCTCAGAAAGTTATCCCTTATTCTAAAATAAGTTATGGCAGCTCAAAATTCAAAATCATGGTTAATGTAATATAATAAACCCAAAAGACGGTGACGTGTAGGCACTGCCCTATATTTGAATACGTAAAATGCCAAACAAAATCAATAACACACTAAGAATTTCAGTCAGCAACAATCAATATACCAATATCTATAAAATACCCAATTAAAATGATATTTTACCTGTTCACATCAGGGTTTTTATAAAGGGGAAGAGATGGCTTCCAACAAAATCGGCCGCGAAACAGCTACAAGGCAGCTACAAAACAAAGCTGGGCGAGTGTGAATGGTGGTTCTCCACAATGGCTTTTCACTGAAAGGAATCAGATATTGAACAAACTTCTTCAGGACAAGCATAAATGGTCAATAGTCCGATGGTATACAAAAGAAAACTTACCGCTGGAGGTTAAAATCCCATTCGAAGATGGACGGGGTACACCCACCCCAACACAACTAAACGTAAGGTACAAAATAAAAGGGTACAACTCCATAAACTGGTGTTTGGGGCGTTAATATCCCAAAATCTGGAGGTTAACGAAAAAAGGCCCGCACACAACCAAAATCACAGCGGAAAGAAAGAAAATGGCGCTGGACCGTCTGCGCATGCAACCCCCTAAAAGAAGGTTAAATGAGTGGCCCTGAAGAAGGCTCGTCCGACAGAGCATCGAAAGGAACAGAGAAAAGCTGATAAAGAAAGGTATCTTGATAGTGAATCAAATTTTAATTTTAATTTTACCTTCGTATCAAGGTATCTTGATAGGAAGGTAAACATTCATATAACGTACGGCTAGAACGTGTAAAAATCACAACGTGGCGCACTGGTTGCCTACTCTACAAGGGTCCAACGATATTTTATGAGGAAATTTCGAACATAGTTGTTAATAATACATTAGTGTCCAAAAAGACTAAGTCGCTGAGAATAACAGGTGTAATACGTGTGATGAAATTATACAATCGATTAACTATGAAATTTCGCAAAGGAAAATCATTTAAAAGGTTTTGTATCTGGGAATCGGTACTGTATAATCAATAAAGAGACATTCAAATGACTGATAATAAGTGATCAAAATAGTAAAAAGAAATTTACGTGATTTTAGCACGTGACAGTTAATATAAAAATGGGTCCTTGAACGGGCACTTTATTACAGAGTACTACCAGAGACGAAAGCCTGTCAGAAATTGGGTACGTTGGGTTTGGTAGGTTTGCCGCCACTACCACTGACACACTAGATAAAATCAGATATCTGAATCCATTCTATATTGTTGTTTTCGAAAGTACTTTATTCCATGGCAATGTTGTCTTTGCTGTTTAATCACCCTGTATTTACATGTTGGATCCTCGAATGATGTCTACGCCCGAAGTTTTGGCAAATTGCCTCAACTACGCCGAGCATGAAAATATTTCGGCTTTCGCCTGTTGATATGAATTTGTTCGGAGAAAACGTAAAATTTAGGCTTTAGGTATTATTTATGAGTACGGTCTATTTATTACGACCGAAGCAGCGCCGCAAATTGTTTATGATGCGTTTTTAGTGACGGTGGAAACTGTAACGGGCATAACTGTTGTACTGACCGAAAAATGATTTGCTTTTAATGTTCCAGTTTTTAGTCATTCAGATTTATACGTAGCGTTCCTGAAAAATGTGTGATCTCAAATTTATGTAGAAAGCGAAAAGGCAATGAAATGAGACAGGTTAATATAGAAATGCTACAAAAAATGTACCGTTTGAGACTCTACAAAGATACAGGCGGTTGTAACGGGTGATTTTTTAAGAGGTATAGGATTTGATTTTCAAAAAAAACACAAAAAAATTGAAAAATCGATTAAATCTTTATTTGAGTCGATAGAACGGTCGATGTAATTTGATGTTTACAGATTATTTCATGTAAATGTTGGCCGCGGCTCCGCTTTAGATGGCCCATGCGCAAGGTCCAATTTTGGCACACTCTCTCCAACATATCAGCCTGTATCTCACGAATAAATGCTTCAATATTGGCTTCCAGTGTAGACATTAGCCTTAACATGGCCCCACAAGAAATAGTCCAACGGCGTTAAATCACACGATCTAGGCGGCAAATTGACGGGCCCCAAACCTGAGATACTATAAACTGTTCACCGAACTCGCCTCTCAATAGGGCCATTGTTTCGTATGCGGTGTGGCATGTGGCACACTCTTGTTGAAACCACATGTCAGCCAAGTCCAGCTCTTCCATTTTGGGCAAAAAAAAGTTTGTTATCATCGCACGGTATCGCTCGCCATTCACAGTTACGTTCCGGCCATTGTCGACTTTGAAGAAGTACGGCCCGATGATGCCACCGGCCCATAATCCACACCAAACAGTGATTTTTTCGGGATGCATTGGTAGCTCTTGCAATGCTTCTGGCTGGTCTTCACTCCAGATGCGGCAATTTTGCTTGTTAACGTACCCATTCAACCAGAAATGAGCTTCGTCGCTGAACACAATTTTTCGATAAAAATGTGGATCTTCCTCCAACTTTGCCAGCGCCCATTCACCAAATTGGAAACGTTGTGGGAGGTCGTGTGGCTTCAATTCTTGCACCAGCTGTATCTTATAAGGTTTTACACCCAAATCCTGCCACAAAATTTTCCACGTAGTGGAGTAACAGAGGCCCAATTGCTGCGAACGGCGGCGAATCGACATTTCACGGTCATCACTAACACTGGCGGATACAGCCGCAATATTTTCTTCAGTCCTCACTCTACGTCTGCGTGTTGGTGATTTAATGTCCAATAATGTAAACTGGGTTCGAAATTTAGTCACAAGCTTCCGAATAGCTCCCTCAGTAGGCCGACCAAATTGCCCATAAATTGGAAGCAGTGCTCGATGCACTGTCTTAACCGAGCATGAATTTTGATAGTAAAATTCAATAATTTGCAAGCGTTGTTCGTTCGTAAGTCGATTCATGGTTAAATTATAGACCAAACTGAACAAGTTTGACAATGACACAAGACACGATTTACGCGTCATCTGTCAAAAACAGTGTTGCCAAAACGATACTAGCAAAAAATCACCCTATATAAGACTTGGTTCAACAGCCATAAAATCTTTGCAAATTCTTATATAGTTTTTTGGGCGTTTTATGATGTTTTAATACAGGGTTTCTCAACCTTTTTTTTGTTGAGGCTCTCCGGACTATAGATTATATTTTCATGACCCCCTTTACTTTATATTATATAGGTACAAAGTCTTTTATTTTAATTCTAATAAACTTTAAAAGTTTAAATAAACTAATAAATGTTTTTTATCGAAAAACTTGGATAAAATAAGAGTAGGTACAAATGAGACACTTGAGATTGCATGTTCTGTACCAGTTGGTTGATTCTATGTTCTGTTGTTGCCAGAGCTATCGTCAGGTCGCCATAGACATCAAGACGATTTCGCTGTTTAGTTTTAATTAAAACTAGAGCAGAAAAGCCTGTCTCACATAAGTAAGTTGAAGAAAAAGGAACTAGTATTCGTAAAACAAGAGAGGCAAGTGTTGAATGAACAGGCAATCTTTTGATCCAAAATTTCTTCAATGTTAAAAGATGGAAGTCATCTTTCATGGACGAATCAGCCTCATTTCTAGAAATTCTTCCTGAACTTCTTCTGGTAATTGTGGCACATCGACAACAAATGGATTTCTTGTCATGTGCCATGTTGGTGACTATGAATAATTTATGTCTCGATGGTATCGGCGAAATTCGTCTTCCAGCGCTTGCAAATGAGTTTTTATGTCAGCTTTTAAATTTGCGTCCAGTATATTATTTTTAATCGCTTCGAACAGCCTAGAAAAAGATATAACATTTTCAGAAGACATTTTTTGATTCGAAAGTTGAAGCTTTGATATGAACCCCTGAATTTAATCATAATTGCTTATTATAGTGTTGTTTCTGAACTGAAGTTTCAAGTTTAGCTCATTCAAGAAGTCAAATATGCCAGTTAAATGAGCCAACCTCCATTGAAATCTGTTATCTCTGAACATTGTCAAGAAAATCGTGTTTTTCTTTGAACTCAAGAAAAAAAATTACCTCTTCTTTCAATTCATAAAGGCGAGCCAACATGTTGCCTTTGAACAGCCAGCGTACTTCTGTATGGAACAGAAGAACTTTGTGATCAGAATCGAGATCCTCGCAAAGTAAAGTAAATAATCGACTGTTCAAAGCGCTGCTCTTGATGTACGTTAAAATCCCTATAGCAGAGTCCAAAGACTGGTGTAATTTCTGTGGCAATGTTTTGGAAGCCAAAGCTTGCCGATGAATAACACAATGTGGGGTGCAGGTGCGCCATCCGTCCAATGAGATTCTTCCAATCAAAATAATTTTTTTCAACAAAATTTGATATTGAATTAAACATATCTTCAGATGTAGTACCTGCTGTCAAAGATCGGAAGTACAAAATCTCTTCTTGAATTATATCTCCGCCGATGTAACGAACCTAAACTATTAAGTGTGCACAATTAACGATGTCGGTGGATTCATCGCAACTAATGGCAAAAATGGCGATAATTTTACTTTGTTAATTATTTGTGACTTTATGTCTGCTGCAATGTCATCAATTCTACGCTTGACTGTGTTATTCGAAAGAGAAATAGACTTAATTTTTTGCTCTGCATCTACTCCTAAAATTATCTGCGTCGCTTTTAAGACACATGGCTTTATTAATTCTTCACCGATAGTATGAGGTTTCCTTTGCTTTGCTATCATAAAAGCTATTTCAAATGAAGCTTTGAGATACTGCGATACATCTGTGTGATGACTTCCCGATTTATCCAGTCTCATCCGCTTGAGTGATTCTGCTTTAGAAGAGAAAAACTCTTTCGTCTTCAAAACCAGAGTAGGATGTTGTTGCTTCAAATGCCTTTCAAGGCGATTGGGCCTCATGCTATCATTACTCAAAACTTTCATACATATCACACACTGAGGCAATTGTAACTCGTCTTTTTCTATGAAGGTAAATCGAAACTTAACATAATCTTCGGAAAACTTTCTTTTTTTCGCTGCCAGTTTGCACCTATAACAATAAAACAAATAAGTAATAAATAAATAGGCAAAATACCTACATGTAATTACTAATTATACATGTATGCTCATTATTTTATCTTAATAACGTAATGTATTCAACAGTATATTGGCCACCGGGAGATTTATATTTTTGTAATCAGGTTGACGTTCTAATAGTAATTTAAAATACATTTGGAATCAATATTAAGTACTTAAAGTTCGTCGTTTCAAAATTATTTCGCCACGTTGGTTTGATTGTGATGTGGTAAAAGAGTCCCAATGATCGATCTATGAACGCGTCCCCACTCAATCAACAATTTAGTAAATTAAATAAAAATGGTAACTGAGGTTTGTAAATACACAAACTTGCCTTTTAACAGTGAGACACAATAATTTGACATACTCCGATTTCTCAACAAAACATGTACATCGAAACGTCAAATTTTTCGCAAGTTTGTGGGAATGAATGTCACAGATGCTCATCCGCGTCTGGCAGGTACACAATTGTTTGCTAAGTGATGAATGTTAAGCGGAACTGCGATTGACGACGCCGGGTTTTGAAACAGCGGTTGACAGAATAAGTGAATATGACATTTAATTTCTAATTTTTGCGTGTAAATTAAATATTACATTGTAATGTTATTGCTTAATGTTGTCTGTTTATTTTTTTGTGTTTTCTTTCTAGAATGCAAACGGTTTCCGCCCCCCTTGACATCTCTCTATGCCCCCCTGGGGAGGCGCGCGCCCTCCTGGTTGGGAACTCCTATTTTAATACATCAACATTCAGAAAATCCATGTTACTCATTTTCCTCGCTGTCTGGTGTTAGTCTGCCGGTCGCCCTGTTGGCATCTTTGTGGCCGTGTAGACTCAGAAGCGACAGAATCGATTTTGTTGAAATATGCTGTGGTCAAAGTAGATAATGCCGTATTATTGTCGGAGATCAGTGTAGCGTGCATAAACTCTTTCTTCAACATTTTGGGGTATTTCTTTACGAACTCAAAGATTCAAGTATATCGAAATTCGTTTCATTTTTGTAGCATTCATACATTTTTTTGTGGATCCAGTCTTGATAATTGGCCAATCCGAATACTGTTAGCAGAATCTAATCATACTTTTGGAGTACTAAAAAGAATGGGTGCTTAATTCTTAGACATAAGATAGTGGGTAGGACGGACATGGTCAATCTTTTGGATTAAATTTACTGGACTATTCTTTTTGACGTCAGAATACTAGATAAAAATTATTAACTAAAATTAGAAACAAGAATTATCCAGTTTAACGTAGGTCACAAACCGATTTAGTGTTCCAAACCTAATTCGCGAATCGTGCCAAAATTCGAACGTTCAAAGATCAGTTAAACTTTCAAAACAAACCCACGACACACATGTTGCTAATGTAGTGTGAAACCACCGTCTACGAAATAAAAGCTTTTTGTTTTTCTTATCCGCTACTGGTACAAAGGAGAATCTGTAACTGAAGCAATAATACAAAAATTTTAACAGATCTGTACCAGGATGGAACTTCATAATGATAGTTATTTATGCATCAAGCGGGTTAAGCTAACGGACATAACACTCATAATTTTGTGTCCGATCGCTTGAAAAAAAATGTGGAGTAACTTTCAAGTATACTAAGTGACATATAAATTCAAACACCCAGTTTAAATGGTTTTATTTTAATTAAAGTTGGTGAATGTATTTATCTTACTGTAAATAACAAGTGAAAAAATTTTCAGCCTTAACAGTTGGACATTCCGGTTTTTATACTGCTTTTTTTTAATTCACTAACGCTCTAAAAATGAATATTTCAGCCGCAGTAAAGAATCAACGTTGGCGGATTTTGGTTCTTGACATCCTTTACGATCGGTTACGATGCCTAGAGTACGGAGACCTGTACGATTAGTGAGTTTGATAGGGGCCGTATAGTGGGACTTCGGGAAGCTGGACTTTCTTTTCGGGCAATTGCAGTTAGAGTGCAAAGAAGTGTAGACACTGTGGTTAGGTGTTGTCAGGCATGGCTTCGAGAAGGCCGTACGCAAAGAGCAAGGGGCACTGGACGCCGCCGTAGAACAACAGACCGTGAAGATCGCCGCCTAAGATTATTGGCCTTAAGGGACCGTTTCTCCACTACCAGGTCCATTGAAAATGAATGGTTTGTAGAACACGGAAGACCTATTGGCATGCGAAGTGTTTACCGACGAAAGTTTTGGCTTGTTTTCATACCGGCCACACTGGGTCCTCCCTTTAACTTGAGAACACCGACAGAATCGCGCCTTGAGTGGTGCAGACAACGGTCACTCTGGGATCAGGAATGGAACAGTATTGTCTTTAGTGACGAGTCTCGATTTTGTTTAGGCATGCACGATGATCGTGCCAGGGTTAGAAGGCGACGTGGTGAAAGGAGGAATCAACAGTTTTTTGTTGAAAGACATGTTCATCACACTGTTGGAGTTATGGTTTGGGTTGCTATAGCTTATGGTTCCAGGTCACCTTTAATCTTCATCAGAGGTAACATGAACGCGCAGCGTTATATCCACGAAGTTCTAGAACCCCATCTTTTACCATATCTTGACACCCTGGCAGATCCAACTTTCCAACAAGATAATGCCCGACCACATGTTGCAAGAGTCACAATAGACTTCTTTCAACATAATGATGTCACATTGTTACCATGGCCACCAAGATCTCCCGACTTATCCCCAATTGAGCACGTGTGGGATATAATGGGTAGGAGATTGCTCAATTTGCAACGTCCTCCTCAGACTCTAGAAGCATTTCGAGAGGAGTTGGTGGTTGCCTGGAATGAGATACCACAGGAGGACATTGACCACCTGATCAGAAGCATGCCTAGGCGCGTTGGAGAATGCGTAGCACATCAGGGTGCATCCACACATTATTAAAGGTCAAATGGCTTTAAAGCAGTGCAATCATTTTGAAATTTTTATCATTTACTTATTATGCTTCATTAAGTACTTATACAAAATTTTATTAAAATAAAACCATTTAAACTGGGTGTTCGAATTTATATGTCACTTAGTATATAATTACAAATAAAAATAAATTGATCGCACTATTTTGTCACCGGCGGTTGCGCCATGGCAACATAGCTTAATTTAAACGCAGTCGGCGGTAAAGCTTTTTTAACGCCCTAAGGCATATACGAGGGATGTCTTTTAAGTTTTGCATATGGAAATAAAACAACACGGTAGGTAGTTGTAAATGACTTTATTGTTTTTCCAAGTATTCTCCACGAAGATTAATACACCTCTGCATGCGCTCGAACCAATTTTCGAAGCACTTATTCCACTCGTTTGCTGGCAGATCCAAAACGGCATTTTTGAATGCGTCAACTGCTTCTTCTGGTGACTGGAACCTTTGACCACGCAGTCTGTTTTTAATTTTCGGAAAAGTAAAGAAATCGTTAGGACTTAGACCGGGACTATATGGAGGATGGTCCAATAATTCCACGTTTTCTTCCGTTAAATACTGACTTGTTTTTTGGGCTGTGTGCGAGCTTGCATTGTCTTGGTGGAGGATGATTCTTCTTCAGGGATTGACTTTCCGAAGCTCGGTGATGACTTTTGGCAAGCAAATGGTGGTATACCAATCCACAGTAACAGTTCTTTGCTCATTAAGAGGAATTGTTGCAATATGTTGCTTTTCACACAAATGTCGCGACCATCTTTTTCGAAACACTTCGAGAACGGATGACTTTTGTTGGCTTTTCTTCACCTTGGAACACCCAAACAGCCGACTGTCGTTTATTTTCTGGTTCATAACAGTAAATCCACGATTCATCACCACTAAAAATGCTGTACACATTTTTTGAGTTTCCGGAATTGAAACGGTCAAGCGTTTTTTGACACCAGTTAACCTACAAAAAAACTACAGGGTCGATGTGCATGCAATAAAAAGCAATGCGTATATGAATAAGTGCACGATATGCACTAGAGAAACCTGGAAAACTGAAATAACATGATAATGGGAAACTGGAGGAAGAAAAAATGTCAGCTTTATGAATCGTCCACAGAATAATGAAACCAAGAACACGTAAGATATGTTTTGGAGAAAGGCAGAATACTGAAAAAATCTCAAACGTAGAAATTAAGAACAGGATAATTAAACTTCGAGCATCCAAAGAACAATTAACGAAAATAAGTATTAATGCATTTAAACCTTATCAAATTTAAACTTATCTTCACTGCTGTTATTTGTTCTTCAATACGGACATTTTTGGCGAGCCTTTAGGTGTATCGAGACCTATACGAGTTGGATTGGAAACATATAAGGTGATGTTTGGGCGAAATACTCAGTTCATCCACTTGACTTGATTATTCCTGCTTAGAGTTAAGCAAATGTCACACAGTGATTTCTACGAAAACCATGGTCAAGTTCGACAACCCATCACTTCACGCTGAATAAAAGATGAGATGCAGAAAATACCCATTTTTGTTATTCTAAGCATTACGGTACACCCGATCTTTTTGCCACAAAATCAATTTACCATCGAACTGTAACGTCAAATCCTTTTTATACTATTATCATTTCTCTATGGCTCGCCGCAGTATAGTCTGGGATCCTTTGTACCATTAAATGTCCATCATATGCGAACTGTTGCAAATTCGATAGACTTCGAAGTTGAGTCATTTATTTTAACAGTGAGTAGCACTGATCAAAAGAAATGTTTTTTTCCTTTAACATTTTTGTGGTAAAATTAAAGTAACAAAGTTATAGCCCTTTAGAACTTGAGTACCGCCCTGTCTCAATAATGATATTACGTGCTCGTGTTTGGCAACAACGGATATAATCCGCCTTATCGGTTAATCGCATCGGAAACTAAAAAGCGAAAGAATTTGAAACGCTTATCACGATGTTTTTACTACAATTTTATTCAGTTGTATTCAGTCAAAGTGTCAGTCGGTAACGCGTGAGTGAATAGTGACGTTTGTTGCGTGGCTCAAACGAAATAAAAAATGGCACATGTTTACGAAAATGCTGAACTTGTGGACATGATTCTTATTTACGGGGGGGAGTCTTTACAAAATGCTGCCGCGGCATCACGGATTTGCGCGAATCGGTTTCTCAATCGAGTGCAACGAACCCCTCGTGCCTTTGTTAATGTAGTACAAAGGGCTCGTGAATCAGGTGACTTAAGACCTCACAGGGGAGGGCATGCCGGTGCTCCAAGACCGCACGATCAAATACAGGTCCGCACTGAAATACTTGTCGGGAGGATACTTTATAAAACAAGGTAACATTTTTTTTTATTTTTTTTTTATTTTTACACACATATTTTGGTTTATCTTCCTTCTACAATCATTATCTGAAAATTAATGACTCAACTTCAAAGTCAAAGTATATGTTAAAAATAAAATAAAAATGAATAAATACTCTTCAGGATAACAAGCTTGAATGGCAGCAATATTCTCGGCACTTCGACCAACCCGTTGTCTCACTGGCTCAGGAATATTCAGCAGTAAATATGTGGACTCAAATTTTTTTACGAGACTATGAATAACTTGTCTACTGGGACGAGAATTATGCCCAAAAATTGGCGCGAACGCTGTACGAGCCCCTTCCCACTTCAGTTGACCCAGCTATTGAAATCTTAGTTTTTTTCGTATCAAACACAAATAATAAAAATGTAGCAGGGTGTTATAGGTTTAAAATATTAACAATGAATATTTTGATAATATATAGTAGGAAACACCAACTTTATCACTCCCTAATCAAATTTGCAGCATAAAAATAACACATGTTGCAATTACAGCATATCAACCTATTTTCATTTCGATGCAAAATAAGTCTATAACGCATAGGTGGCTGTGAAAAATAAAAGCCATGACAATTGTTTTTATTAGTGAGAAAATTCGGTTACTGATAATTAAATTTTTTAATTCTGGGAAATCAAACTCAGAAATTGCAACTTTGTTAGACTTAGCGCGGTGCAGTGTGAGAAATATTATTAGAAGATATAACGTAACTGATTGAGTTAATATTAAGCCACGATATGTGAAAAAAGTAATATCACAAATGCCGAGCATTAAGAAGAATAATCGTGAAAAACAGGCGTGCCAATTATTTACAATTAAGGGCTCCGTGGAGTGACGCTGTTAGAAGGAGAATTTCGAGGTCCATAACTCATAGAGAGGCCCACAAACTGGGATTTAGCACTTGCAAGGTAAGATTTATTATAAAAAAGTGAAGTAAAAACCCTGAAGTTGCACAACTTGTTTATAGGCCAAAGAAAATCCACTATTAACTCCACTGCAAAAGAAAAATCGGATTAAATGGGCTAAAGAACATAGACAATGGTCAACTCAACAATGGTGTGCAATACAATGAAGTGATGAGGTCCTTTTCCAAGTTTGTGTTGGTGACAGTCGCAGTAGAGTTATTCGCAAACAAAAAAGAAGCATTCCATGTTGACTGTCTGAAGAGAAAAGTGAAATTTCCAGCATCCAGTATGGTCTGAGGCAGTATGTCATCAAAAGGAGTAGTGAAACTTCATTTTATTGATGGAAATGTGGTTATAAACAAATATTTGGCAATTTTAGAAGAATCGCTTTTACCAGTGATGGAAGAATGTTTGACATCCAGCCAAGTTTTGTGTTTCAGCAAGATGGTGCAGCGTGCCATACCTCAAAAAGGCTATAAAATGGATGGAAGAAAATAATGTACCACTTTTGAAATGGGTTTCTGGCAGTCCAGATCTGTCACCTATTGAAACTTTGTGGCACGAGATGAAAAAGGTTCTACGACAACATCCTGCTCGTACAATCACCGAACTGAGACAAAAGCTTCAAGAAACGTGGGATTGGTTTACACCAAATTTTTGCCAAAACTTGGTTAACACTACGCCCCAAACAATTTCAGCCGTAATAAAAAATAAAGGTGATGTTACCCAATGGAATTCTTTCAATTGTTGCTTTGTTAACTTCGCGCATTTAATCGCACATTGTTTATTTGTTCAGATGTTCTATTAGTTATAGGTCTAAGTGATTTCAAATATGTATTTTTTACGAATAGAGTGTATCTAAAATGTTTTTGAGAAAATAAATTGTTTTAGAAGTAAATAGTTTCGTCATGTTTAGTTTATAAAGGCATATTTTGGTACAAATCTAGAAGTGGGCCGACAGATGTGGGAAGGGGCTCGTAGTTGCAGTCACCGACTCGGATGTTCGATAGCAAATTTTAATTAGGTATTTGTAAACATTGTTCGTTCGTGTACTTCACCATGATGAAAATGTTTTCTTTACTGAATATATAATATAATAATCAATAAACAGTCACATTGTCAAACCGCCTGCCCTCTTTACCTCTTTCTCTATTCTTCCATGATACATCGAAATTTTGTTTCGCGAACTTTCGCTTTGTCATTTACTGCAATGGGACCCCGGACTGTTATCGGTGAATTCTTCCACATAACCTACATTTTACGCGCTGCGCTTCCGACAAATTTCCATTTTAGATTTGTACTGCATCCAACTACAGCGAGCAGTTAATATTTCACCTCGCGATGAAAATGATGCACAAAAGCCGGTTGTAGGTGCAATAAAACGGTTTCATTGATGGTTTTTCTACAGTGGAAGGTGTTAGTGCGTTTCTTTGGTCTCCGTCCCGGTTTTCGTCTGTAGTATGATGTAAGACATTCACTTTCGAGGAAATAAAACCCTATAAATCTGTAGGATTAATAAATGTTACTATCAAGGTTATAAATAGCTGTTTATGTAATGAGTAAAATGACACATGGTCTCGACAAAGTGTTGATCAAAAGGCATAGTCATAATACATTTCTGATTTCAATTAAAGAATGTTACTTCTGCAACCATGAGTGATATGTATTCATCAATTAACTATATTTAAAATGATAGAGATGATCGGCTGTTGTCCATAGGTGAATTTTTGTTTCTCTCTCGAAAGCAGTTGAAATCTAATGCATTGACTCGTTTTTCTTTAAAAGATAAAAACAATGTTATAGGAGTATATCAAATAATGATACCGGAAACTTCCTATAAAAACATGGATCCTAAAGTGCTCCCGGACTCCGATACAGGGTATGAAGTTGTACTTGCGAGATCGAAAAATAGTACATTACATACCTAGATCGAGAAGCATTTGTTTGCAACACCTACTTAAATAAAATAAAAAAATAAAAACGATAATAATATAATAACGTCAAGTCAAGAATTGGTTTGCAACGCCTACTTGAAAAAAATCGGGAAAAACGCTATTTACCTAGTTGATATCACAGCAACTGCTTGTAAAACACTATTCTGAGTTTCCTCTAAAGATTCAATTTTTCGAGTTGTGGCAGGCTTTTTGATGCATAATGATAAAACCATATTCATTTAAATTTCGAGTCATCTCTAAGAAAATGGACTAATTTGGCTGCCTTCTTTGAATAAATTTATCAAGAGTAGTAGTATTTTTAGTATTTTTGTAGCACAAAATGTAGCTCGTCGAACTTTCCTTAATCGGTAAAATGACAGCCTGACATCTTTGACGATGATAAAGTAATATTAACAATACACAATACCCCAAGCATTTGTTTACAACGTCTACTTGAAAAAAATAAAAAAATCAGAAAAAACGTATTTCCTTATAGCTAAGAGATTGAATGTAACATATGATATATCGTTGAATTCGTATAAAAAATGCTTTTAGATACAAGGTGTACTTTTTTCGGACCATATAAAAAAATAAGGTTGATGATGGTTTTTCAAAAACGAACCGTCGCGTCGAGAACAAAATTTAAATTCACCATCATGTAGTGCCTAAACAGTGCCAATGGAAGAGTTTCAATAATATTTTGATACTTCTTAAAATAAAGCTAGAAAAGAATAAAATTAATTTTTAAAATTTTAGTTTTTCCGAAGTATATTAGTAAGCCACGAAATTTTTACAAGTTTCTCAATACGCCCACAAATATTGAGATCCCCATGCATATTATCTTGGACACACTGTATATGTGCTGCTGTTTATAAGATACAAATATAATACGTGAAATTCATACTTTTACTTTTGTGACGTGTCATCGGTATCCTGAAATTTACAATTAGAAAATACGGTGGAATAGCATGTCTTATATAACATTTCTAGTGTGTCCGTAAGTGCAGTTTCACTGCACATTTACATTTCACTTCAAGTATTGTTTCCGCTTTTATTTTCTTTTGTGATGGTTATTGGAATTTTTACGACAGTGTTCACCTGCGTACAAGTATACAAGCGCAGTTAAGCCAATAAAAAATAAAACAGACTATTTTATATAGGGCTAGCTGAAATTAGCTCGAAACAAAATTCACCCCGGTTATGTTGACATCTTTATGTGGATATGAATCAATTTGACTTTTACTGTTGCATGCGCCATTAAGGATCTAATTTTAGTTTGAGATTCATAACAATGAAGCGAAATTATGACAATGTGATCGTGGGAAAATGAGTTATGATTACATCATTGCAAGGACGGAGCGCAATTCCAGACAATCCAGTAAACAAATTAAACCGATAGTTAGACTATACGGGGTAAGGTTGAGTATGAAAAATAGGACTGAATCGTGTTATCTCCAATTTTTTGTTTTACAAATATATGCTAACATTGAAAGAAAAGTACACAGAGTAATGAATTTATTACAATAATTTTTTGTGTAATACATCTCCCTTAGGGTTATTTAAATAAAAATAACAGTTTGTTGAGCCTGATGTCTTTGCATTCAGAAACACATCTGGGCATATTCCTAATAATAATAATAATAATAATAATAATAATAACGCCTTTATTTGTTGTACAGGTGAGGGACAAAGATAGCGAAGTTTAGCCTAGGCTACTGTTACACTTAACTATCTTTGTCAGTACATTTAGAGCACGATGTAATGTGCGTTGCCTAAGATGTTATAAAAAAAATTATGGTTATAACTAAACTATACTATAAACTAAAATACACAACTATATACAGTATGTACATGGATATATATACAGGGTGACTTTGAAGTTGAGTCATTAATTTTCAGATAATGATTGTAGAAGGAAGATAAACCAAAATATGTGTGTAAAAATAAAAAAAAATTAAAATTCTTTTTTCACCTTGTTCTATAAAGTATCCTCCCGACAAGTATTTCAGTGCGGACCTGTATTTGATCGTGAGGTCTTGGAGCACCGGCATGCAGTCCCCTGTGTGGTCTTAAGTCACCTGATTCACGAGCCCGTTGTACTACATTAACAAAGGCACGAGGGGTTGGTTGCACTCGATTGGGAAACCGATCCGCATAAACATGTGCCATTTTTTATTTCGTTTGAGCCACGCAACAGACACCACTATTCAAACGCGTTACCGACTGACACTGACTGTATACAACTGACTAAAATAATTGTAAAAACATCGTTCCAAATTCTTTCGCTTTTTTGTTTCCGATGCGATGAACCAAACACGAGCACATAATATTATTATTGAGACAGGGCGGTACTCAAACTTACAAAGGGCTATAACTTTGTTACTTTAATTTTACCAGAAAAATGGTAAAGGAAAAAACATTTCTTTTGATCAGATCTACTCACTGTTAAAGTAAATGACTCAACTTCGAAATCACCCTGCATATATATATATATATATCTATACATACACATACATACATATACATATATACACCCATACATACCTATAATATTTAGATACATATATAAATAAGAAAAGATACTGCACCAATATCAGGTAAGGGTAAATACAAATTGTCTTATTTGTTTACGGAAATTGGCAGGAGACATTTCCTTGTATTTACCTGGTAAATAATTGTAAAGTATGGCAGCATTATACGAAAAACAAAGCTTGAAAAGTGTCATAGAGTGAGGGGGTATTCTGATTATTTACCGTCTCTTATGCTCCTGCTATGAACTTCATGACTAAATATAACCTTACCTCTCAAATAAGCGGGCCTTGACGTAGCTATCAACTTGTACAAAAATAATAAGTACTGGTACTCAACTAGCCTGCCAATTTTTAGCCATTTCATACGATGGTATTTATCGCTAACAGGGTCAAATTTTCTCAGCCCAAGGATAAAACGGATGCAATTATTTTGAATAATTTGCAGCCGGTTCTTCATGAACTGATTGAAACATGGATAGTAAAGAATATCGCAATAATTTAAGATTGACATAACAAGAGACTCACACAATTTTTTCCTTAATTTATAATTTAGAAGATGGCGATTGGCAAACAATGCTCTCATTCTGGCATGTGTCTTTTTAGTTAGTGACATGGCATGGCCCATAAACCTTAATTTGCTGTCTACTTCAACCCCTAAAATCTAAGCTGAATGTGTTAGTTCTAACAGTGAACCATTTAGATGCACTTTAAATGAATTTTCCAAGTTTCTTCTCCTTGCTTCTGAGCAAAATAGTAATATTTGCGTTTTATCTCGATTTATTGTTAGATTGTGGTCACTTGAATATTTTTGCACTTTGCTCAGATCCTGCTCTAATAGAACAGCAGCATCTTGCGAACAAGAGGTGTCAAAATAGTGTATAAGTTGAGTGTCATCAGCAAAAGTTTGTAAATCAGAATGTGCGACAGATTTGTGCAAATCAAAAGTGTATATCAAAAACAATACTGGACCTAGTATGGAACCCTGACGGACGCCCGATGGTATTACGCTGACTCCAGACCGCCTGTTGCCCACAGAGACACATTGCGTACGCTGCGGAAGATAGTTTTTAAAAAACTGAACACTTACATTATCAAGTCCAATATAATGTAATTTGGAAAGCAAGAGTTGATGATTGATCTTATCGAAAGCTTTTGAGTAATCTATTGAGACTAGAGTTACCGCCGTCTTTTTGACCATAGCTCGGATCACATTATCGCACAGATTCAGTAGCGCAGAGGTTGTACTGTGCTGCTTTCTGAATCGTGAATGATTAACAGCTATAATACCATTGTCTTCAATATACAATTGTACTTGAAACTGCACCGCTTTTTCTAAAATTTCAGATAACGCAGGCAATAAACTTATAGGTCTAAGATGCGTAACATCAGTTGGCTTAGGGATTTTAGGTAAAATTAATGCATTCTTCCATTCTTTGGGAAATACCCCTTTCTCGGATGATCGATTTTCTCCTAAGGTATCTCAATTCCAGGATACTTGTACCTGGTGCCGAAACGGAGTAATATTCTTTCCATAAGGTCCCAGACGTGTTCAAAGGTTACTCGCTCCTATATATGCAATAACCCCCGATACCATAACGCCAACAGTGTGGTAAAACGCGTTTCCGTAGAAAATTGAGTATAATAATAATAATATTAAATGGCCTTTATTCGTCACATGATTACAAAGTAATTGGCTTAAAAGGAATAGTGACGAAAAGGTGGAGTGTCAGTTTATGCAGTTTTTCAACCCGACCTAAAAAACATTGACACAAACTATAAAGAGAAAAAAAAGTATCTACATTTAAATGGCACAGTTCACAGCATTGACCACCAAAAAGAGAAAAGCTTAAAATATTACACTTCTCAGAAAAAGGAAACAATCAATTGCCTGTGGATATGCCTGAAGTTGAATTCTAGCCATCCGATTGCTTTAAACTTATCTTTAACCTTTTTTTTACTTATAAGGATAATGGAAAACTGTTATCAAATTATTGCATTGTCATTGATCCTTGATTCGTGTGCGATGTTTCAAATGAGTCAAACTTCTGGAAATTGGTGAAAATTATGCTCAAAGATTCTTTTACATACATACATACATATGAACATACAGGCCAAGCTAATAAAAGCGTGTTGAAAATAAAAGAAAGGAATGAGTACGTCTTTTCATCCCTGATAGAGACCGGAACGTTTTTTTCTTAGGAAGAGAAAAATGAAATGAAATGAATATTACCAGTTTTCATTTGCTGCTCTGACACCGATGGCCTCCTTGATTGTCATGATATAACTCAAAAGTAAGCACAATTTGATGCAAATAGATGTTTGTGACATAACCTCAAAATAGAGCACTGACATGGAAAAATAGAAAACTATTACAATCAAGGAGGCCATAAACGAGCCCTACAATAATTGTAGGGACGACTGACGATACGGGCCTCAGGTGAGGCCACGCTTTCAAAATGGCGATTCGGTCAAGACGGTCACCAGATCAGGGAGCTTCTATACAGAATACAATAGTCTGGTACGGATGATGGCGTCTTGGCAAGAGCGGGCTTTTAGGTTTTCCGCCTTCTGCCACCGAGAAGCTAGATCAAAAATAGTTCCTATTTCGGTGTCTTGGGAATGCGCCTCCTGGGTACGTGAATTATACGAGATTCAGTTGTGGGCCACTCCGTGATCTGAGAGATTACAGAGGGATAAAGCTGAAGCTGTGGCTTGTATCTTATACGGACAGATGCTCTTCCAAGGAGACAGCGTCTAGCAGAGCGGTATTTATGCCTGGAGGGCAATACAATACGTCTATGAGAACTGCACAGTCTTCCAGGCAGATATATATATATAAGGTACCCGGGGGTAATAAGGCCCACCTAAGAAATTATAATTAATATCTACGAGAGAAATTTACTTTTTCAAACTTTTATTATTATAAAAAATAGAAAAGGGTATAAACTAACTTAATGGCAATGTTTGAACACAAAATAATCATGTTTATATGTCGAGACGCGAACATTAAAAAAATTGTCTTCTGGGCCTTAACGCCTGCAAGTGCATATAATAAGGCCCATATTTAAATGAACAAAAAACAAGTCAAACGAATAAACAAAACACAAAAAAAATCAAAAAATAAAAAGAAAATATTAAAATAATGATATCCAAACATGAATATCAAAAATATCCCTTTGGGCCTTAATATCTGCAACAACATATAATGAGATTTGAATGAGAGATAAAAAAAATAACAGTTCAACAAGATACTGATAGAATAAAAAATAAATGTAACACACTAAAAGAACGGTATCAAAGATAAAATATGGTATTAAGTATAAATATAATAATTAAGTCATACAGTCTGGACACAACAAATTTTTAGTACCGTCCGCAGTCAAACCAGCACAATCCTCATGGACCCAAAAACCACAAGAAGCACATAGTCTCATATCTGCTACATAGTCTTCGTAGCAAATCACACAGTGCCATTCTTCGTTATGTTCTTTTGTTTTTGATGCAATGGAAGACACAGATTCAGATGGTGATTTAGCGGTATTCGATAAGACTGGAACGGGATCAAGTTGAGACTCCACCTCCTTTAAAAATACGGATCGCTTGACTTCAACTGCTTTGTAATTTATAGCTTTACGTCTTGGAGCAGATTTTTTTTTTACTAGATCTGGTGTTGGTAACACTTCCGCGAAGGAATTACTCAAAGGGATTAATTTTTTACGCAATTCGCCTAAAGGCAGGTAGTCATCTGAATCATATTCCGAATCATCGGCAGCGGCGGTCGTCTCCTGGCAAGGCTTCTCAGTTGCAAGACTTGGGGCAAATGCTTCAATGGGAAGAACATCCTTATCATAAGGGCATATTCCCGTAGCTCGAAAGCCGCTTAATAAGCTTCAAATGCTCGAAATATAGCTTTGTCCATCGGCTGAAGCTCATGGGTGGTGTTACTCGGCAGACAATATAAGTGAATCTCATGAGCTTCTGCTTTCTCAGCAATGCTAATATCCAAATGGCATTTGGCCCCATCAAAAACTAAAATTACTGGCGGAGGCGACATGTATTCAATGAAATGGTCTAACCACTTATCAAATGTTTCTATCGTCATGCTCTCTTTAGGCGTCATCATAACTTTTGAGCCAGCCGGTAAGCCATCTGAGTAGGTTGGCTTCATTCTCTTGCCCTTAAAAAGAATGACAGGCGGTATGGCCTGTCCGAGAGCATTAGCGCAAGCGACGATAGTTGCGTTTTCGGCGTGTTCATGAGAAATTACATGCACTCGTTTTGCTCCTTTGGCTGCCAGAACGTTTTGTTGGTGGTGAAGAGTCAAGCGGCAACCCTTCTCGTCCATATTATAAATTTTTGCTTCTTTATTTTTTAACTGAGTGCGCTCCAATAAATCTCCTAGTTTTTTGAAATGACCTTCTACGATAAAACGATTTAATTTTTGGGCACTTGCTGGATTCATGAATTGAGATCGACGTTTTGATATTCTCGGATGATTTTTCAGAAAAGTCCTTACCCACTCCCTACCAGCGAGACGAGTTTCCTGATTGAAACAATGCTTAATTTTCTTTTGCTCAATATACCTGAACACAGACCTTCTTAATGCTTTTGGTGTTAGCGGAAAACCTTTATCGGCTAGCCGAATTATTTTATTAAGGTCAGTCTCTTCATTATCGGTCAAAATTGTTTGTCTACCTAGTTTTCTCTTCACGCTTTGTGATTTAATGTGGTTCCTAAGTGTTCGTCTGGGTATTCCGCATTTTTGTTCCACCCAGCGCTGAGATTTTCCCTCGTTAATATAATTTAATGCCTCTCTCATCATCTCTTCATCCCAATTTGCCCTTATCCCTCTACTGTTTTTAACCATCTTCTGTAAAAGAATAAATAAATCTAATGAGTACGTGTATTCATGGCGGCAGAAAATAAAGCCCAAGCCTTTTTCAATGCATTGTAGAAAATTAGGCCCGGGCCTTATAACCTGTAGCACAATAAAATTAATTTTGAGGTTATTAAACAACAAACAAACCCAACTTAAAAAGAAACGCTACGTAAAATGAAACTATCAGATACATAGATTATCATGCATACATAATGAAAAATCTACGTATTATTAAAACAATTTAATTTGCTTACTTACCGGTCGAAATTCTTATAAAATACAGCACAGCGAAACGTGACACCATAGAACAAGCCAGGAAGCTCATAACCATAGAACAAAATCACATTTCCGGCAACAGTAATACTAAATATTATTAAGAGATGGCGATATAAATATTTTAGGCGCTTTCCTTTGGGCAAACCAGCGTTGGGCCTTAATATCTGGTGGGCCTTATTACCCCCGGGTACCTTATACATCTATAAGGAGTTCAGAGTGTATGGAGCAGATCATATTTATGTAAATTGCGAGGAGGTTTTCCCCCAAAACTGTTTGGCTGCTTAAAACGATAACTTTATTTCCCGTGATCTGCTTTTCAGTGTTATGTATGTACGGTTTGGAACGGAACTGGCTTGCTCGTCTAGCGCGCCGTTTTCAGAGGTTCCAACCGATTTCCTCATCTTTCACACCTCGTGATATTCAAGATTTCAATAACCATAAAATTTTAACCACTTATGGTTTATGGATCGGGCACCTGCACCGCTAACATTTATAGCTATGGTCTGATATGACCCTGAAGGCGGTAACGTCCTCAAAGATAAGGTTAACTTTAGTCCACCATTACGTCACTGCATGTTCACGCTAGTTTCGCAGAAGTAAGCCTGATCTGAGTCCCTGGGGTGCATTCATCGGGTCAACTCGAGTTAACTCTTTGACTTTACTCTAGACGTTCAACGAAAATTACAGTTACATTTTCACTTTGTTCCTGACGGCTGGGGTTACATACCCTACGTTGAGATTTATGACCTGCCTCGAGTACACTTGGCACTAACCTTCTCTTGCTAGACGGTTCATGACTTGAAATAACATTTTTTGTAAAACGAGTATTTTTGTTCTTAAGCCATATCAGATACAGTAATGGACAAAAGTATACAGACAAATTAATATTGTGCTGTATTTCTTTTTTAACATGTTTTATTAATACACCAACCTGTATGCATAATTCGTTATAGCATAATACTCACTTATACATAAATAAATTCATTAGACTCCCTTCAATAAAAAAATAATTGAAAAAACTGGAACTATGAAGGAAAAAAATATATAGACAAAGCAAAACAATTACAGAAAAAAGAAGCAACGTTCATTGAATTATAGAAAACCAACTATGTTTGTGTTAATATTTTCTAGCATAACCATTATTATCAATCACCGCCTGGTATCGTCTCGGCATAGATTGTAGAAGTTTCTTGAGATAAGATTCATCAATCTGTCTCCACTTTTGTTCTGATGCGGCAAAAAGTTCATCCTTGTTTGAATATTTTTTATCTCGTATTTGCTTATCGAAGTATTCCCATAGATTTTCAATGGGGTTTATATCGGGAGACTGTGAAGGCCATTTGAGAACTGGTATTTTTTCAACCAGAAAGAATTTCTTTGCGAGATTTGTGTGCTTCGGGTCATTATCTTGCTGGAAGATTGATCTTAAGGGCATATTGAACTTGGATTCGTCACTGAAACATACCCTCTTCCAGTCACAGATGCTCCAATCAAGATGCAACCGTGCAAATTGTAATCGGTCCTTACGGTTTTTCCTCGAGATTAGCGGCTTCTTACTCGGGCGACGTGCAAATAACTTCAAATCACTTAATCTTCTACTTATAGTTTTCGTAGAAACACTGACAATTCCTTTTGTCTCGATTTCGGCTTTTATTTGTCTTGGGGTTTTAAACGGATCTTTGGACGAAATTACTTTTATTTATTATTAATCTAACTGATCTAGCATTTAGCTTTCTAGGATGATCACTTTTCTTAGAGGCTTCCAAGATACCTTTTTGTTTATACTTGCTTTACGCTTCAGCTTCAAATTTTTGGCAACGTCGACTTGACGTTGACCATCGTTGCATAACTCAATGATCTTAGTTTTCACATCGAAAGAAATTTCTGGACCACGCGGCATGGTCTTAAAATCACTCAACTTATTCCACAATACTTGATGAACGCAAACTAATCCTCTTCTGACACGAAACTGTACTAATGCTGAAAAGAATTTGTCTACATATTTTTGTCCCTCATAAAAAAGTGCTTATACTCAGACTTGTATTGTGTTCATTGCAGATAATGTAAAAACAAGGAATTTAGTTTTTCTACTAATAACGCATTTGTTTATGGAGCAATGAAGTATGAATTCGTTTTCTAAAGGTATTTAGGTAAATATTCATATTTGTCTATATACTTTTGTCCATTACTGTATATCATCGTGAGCATCAGATTCCTATAATCATTTTTCAAGTGAAATTGTTGACTTTCTCATTGGGAAATAGCTCCATATTAATGATTAGCTCTTTTGCAGACGAAGGAATTCTAACACTTGCTTTATTTTTCGGCAATCCATCGACCAAAACTTCCAATAAACAATATGAAATTCGCAAGTTATCGATAATGCACACAACCTTAACTTTACTCTTACCTAACTTCCTCTTATAAACCAGCTAAAACGACATGAACGCAGTCCTGGATGCTGTGGAGTACGTGGCTCTGACAAGGTCTACTTACTGGACTGGCTTATCGACCCTAGCCTATTTTGGTTGTTTTCGCTGAGAAACATTGCCATTAAACGTGTGGGAGTTAACCGAGCTGACATGTGGGCTATATATGCAATAACCCCCGATACCATAACGCCAATAGTGAGGTAAAACGCGTTTCCGTAGAAAATTGAGTATAATAATAATAATAATAAATGGCCTTTATTCGTCACATGATTACAAAATAATTGGCTTAAAAGGAATAGTGACGAAAAGGTGGAGTGTTAGCTTATGCTGTTTTTCAACCCGACCTAAAAAACATTGACACAAACTATAAAGAGAAAAAAAAGTACCTACATTTAAATGGCACAGTTCTCAGAAAAAGGAAACAATCAATTACCTGTGGATCGATCCTAGCCTATTTTGGTTGTTTTCGCTGAGAAACATTACCATTAAAGGTGTGGGAGTTAACCGAGCTGACATGTGGGCTATATATGCAATAACCCCCGATACCATAACGCCAATAGTGAGGTAAAACGCGTTTCCGTAGAAAATTGAGTATAATAATAATAATAATAAATGGCCTTTATTCGTCACATGATTACAAAATAATTGGCTTAAAAGGAATAGTGACGAAAAGGTGGAGTGTTAGCTTATGCTGTTTTTCAACCCGACCTAAAAAACATTGACACAAACTATAAAGAGAAAAAAAGTACCTACATTTAAATGGCTCAGTTCTCAGAAAAAGGAAGCAATCAATTACCTGTGGATCGATCCTAGCCTATTTTGGTTGTTTTCGCTGAGAAACTTTACCATTAAAGGTGCGGGAGTTAACCGAGCTGACATGTGGTAACGTTATTGCACCCACTAGGGTGTTGTTCGTGTGAAACTGATGCTCAGGTAGCATTTTCATTTTCATTTCATACGATCCGAGTTACGTACGCCCAGCGGAGCATAAAATAGAAAATATGGTCGATTTCCATTTCGTCCATCCTCAGATCGAATGAATTTGAAATTGGATGCGGTAAACATCAGTGCGTTGCCCTCGGGAAGTCTGGTATAATGTGATACAGTGAGGACAATTTTGGAGAAAAATATTTTCCAATGCCACAGTGCGATAATATACTTACCGAAGAGTAATAAGTGAATTTATTTTTAATCAGTACGTACTAGATGTATGAACTACAGTAAATGCAGAAAGTGTACCACCCGCGACAGCGGGGTGTGTTTGTAAATCACTTGGTACTGTAATACCGTACACCGTAATGAAATAGAGATAGTCAGATGACATTTTATACTCGAATACTGTGAAACTCTACGTTTATGTTAGAATTAGTCTAATCATATTAGACCCCTGGTTTGCGAAATAATTGTAAAGTCTGATTTTATTGTTGCAAGTTGTTCAAGGGGATATTCAGAACATGGACGTATAAAATGGGTACACCAATTTTGGGTGTGTGGGAAAACTTTTTATTCGACAACAAAGAATTAGAAAACGTGTTTTTTTGGGCTTAAATCGAAAGAATTGGCAGGAACAAAGAAACTCTTCAAATGAAATTTTAGGTATTTATGAGTCCTACAACATGAGACCACACGTAAAAAGATCCGACTAATAGCAAAAAAGCTATGGCCGAAAATCGAGGCAAACTGCAGGTTTTGGCACTTGTTGGTAATGCGTTGATGGTTTCTCGCAGATATTTGAAATTCTTCAAATTCGTAGGATTGGTCAAGTAGTTTTTGAGAATTTTGGTCAAGTAGTATTTGAGAATTTCTAATTATTGTTTATCCCACTACACCTGTTTTCCCGCCATCATTACTAATTTATAGCAAAATACACAAAAAAGGATGATTTACGTTTTTTCTTATAAACAAATTCAAACATTTCGTATTTGTGAGTAATTCGCAACAAAAGATGATAGACACATCCGCTTTGTTTCAAAATGTGTATGTATATCGAATATCATAGCGCATTTGTTCAATTACAACAAATACGAAATGTTTGAATTTGTTTATAAGAAAAAACGTAACCTTGGTTTTTCGCATAAAAATAACATTTATCTTTCGGAATGGTTTGTGATTCATATTCGCAAGGTAAACACGTGTATTTTGCTATTAAATGCTCTTTTAACGAACCCTGTGTATTGGTCAATAAACTAGTAGTGATAGCTGAAAGACAGGTGTTTTAGGAGAAACAGTTAGAAATTCTCAAAAAACTACTTGACCAATATAATCCAATTTTGTTGATATTACTTAGAAGTATGAATCCTACGGATTTGAAGAATTTCAAGTAGTTGCGTGAAATTATCGTCTCATTACCAACAAGTGCTAAAATTTGCATTTTGCTTCGTTTTTCGGAGATAACATTTTTGTTATTTGTCGAATGTTTTTACGTGTGGTCTCATTTTGTAAGTCTCATAAATACCTAAAAATCTTATATGAAAAGTTTTTTCGTTCCTGTCAACACTTCCGATTGAATCCCAAAAAACACTGAAATTGGTGAACCCATGTTTTGCGTCCATTTTTTAAATACTCCCATGAACAACTTGACCAATAAAACCAAACTTTACAATTATTTCTGGGAGATTTACTAATATAATTAGACTAAACGACTAAATTATCACAGAGTCATATGATGACATTTGATGGCAGCCGACTACTTTCTAATTTCTAACCACTTTTTCTGCAACCATTATATTGATTATAAGAAACGCTATGGATACGAGTCCATTTATCCTGAAAAATGTATATTTTGCCAATTTTGAGCACTTTTTGATAACCAAATAAAGTAAATAAACAATGAACCATGGGAATGACAAATACACTTATTCCCAAGGTTTTGAGGACGAGAAGAAAAGCGCACTTTTGACGTTCCAGAAGTATTACTGTGTTCATATGTCCGAACGCATGGAACAGGTACAATTACGAACGCTAAAACTGTCACAGCGTAGTACAAAGTACGCTCTGTAACAATTTACGAACGCAGCCCAGACCCTAATCAATCTTGACATGCCAAGGTCAAAAGAGCGGTCGTATTGGTCGTGTCTGTATTAATTCGATGGAAAATAAGAAGCAGAAGCCCGGAGTGTTTCCCCGGACCAGTCCGCTGCAACATCATGGTATAGTGCCTATTCGGAATTTACCTAATGGGTACAAGGGTCGGATGTCCGGGGCCCCAGGTTGAATACAAATGCCTAAATATCTAAGAATCTTCAAAAAAAGTCTGAGTAACCGAAGCCATTGATCTAAGCTACTGGGTTCCAGGGACTCTCTCATGACTTAAGACGGCCCTGATGCATTCATCAGAGAAGCAAAATTCGTTATTTGGTATTGGGTAGGAACCGAAAGCTCTCTACATTCTCCTCCATTATGACCCGACCACATTTGGTACATTAAGTCTGTCTCAAGTTGCTTAGCGCCTTGAGGTCCTTTTATCTGCATTGGTGATTGTGCAACGATTCCGTTTCACAGAGTCCTTGTTGCCACTTTGTTACTTTGTTTAATTAATATAAGTTCTTGACCCACATACAAGGGCGGATCCAGCCTGTGTCTGGGAGGGTCACAGGAAGACGTTCGTCTTGAGGGAAGGTTGCTCCGATAGGAAATCGAAGAGCGCGTGGAGCGGAGAGGGGGGGGCAGCATCAGTGCTTGTGAGAGCGAATACTTTGATATAATTGAAGTGTGGGTGGGGTGGTGGCCGCGTCTCGATTCGCCCATGGGATCGCAACCACCTTGATCCGCCCTTGCCCATAGGCACCAATAAAGTAGGAGACCAGAGCGAGCAGAATGCAGATCGTTATGCTAGAGGAGTTTATGTTTGGATCAACTCTTAAAAATATACGGGGAAATTTTAACAACTTTGAACTTTTCTTATTGATATTCAACATATTTAGTTTTGCTTATCATGCATAAGTGTGCCTTTCTGACAGAAATTGTCGAACATTGTTGATTCACATTTTCGAGCGATACATTTATTTATTTATTTAGTTGTAATAATATTTAATAAAGATTATATATCGCTTCTCTTTCCCCCAGTGTGCCTCAAAACACCTTAGAACTGTGTTATACTTTTCAAGTGATGCGAATTTTGTGGCATTCTGACTATCACCTTTTCGTTCTTAAACTTTTATGACAGCATTTTGTAACGATTTTTTGTATTGACTATGTATTTCTGTCTGTTTCAGAGCCGAACGAGAAAAAGTGCGAGTAACCTTTTTCCAGCAATCGAAACCTCTCGAGGTCGACCTACCGGATGAGCCTGTTTTCACAGAAACAGACTTCATGATGGCCTCACCCGTTACGATGAGCGAAACCAATCACGTGATCTACAATAGGACTGAAAGGTAGGAACATTTTTTCAGTTTTTTTATTTTAAATATATTATACATCTACTTTTGTAGTTCCATATGTACATTCATTTCGGGCCTGATGAAGCCAACAAGCAGAAATACGTATCGCTCGGGTTACCTACCCTATTTTCTGCTCGAATCCACTTTCCTCTTTTTTGCGGATTTTGCCCATTATTTTCCTACTTGTTGTTATATCCTTTCTCCGCATGATCATATTCTCTTTGTAGATCCTTTGGGCTTGAAGTACCACAGCAAGTGGCTATAACCGGCCACGTGGTGGTGGTTAGACGTCTCCTTGGAAATTCGAGGTCGTATAGCCATTTTATACTACAATGTGTAGGTTGGCTCTTGTTGTGGACTTCGTGTGTCGTTTTTTTTTCCTCCAACTTCGTTTCTTCAGGTTACACCCGTATCCGGATGTGTGGGCATGTGTATCTACTTTTGTAGTTTCATATGTACGTAGTCGTGCCATAAGTTCTGTCCCATGATAATCTCATGATAAAAATGAAACAAGATAAGATATATTTATATGAAAGATATTATTTATTCGACAACATTTTTAGAATTCATAATCAAACAGTTTTATTCAAAATGTCCCCCCTTGGCCTTCACACACTGCTTCAATCTCGCGGGCCACTCATCTATCACTGCACGCACAGCTTCCAAAGGAATAGCTGCCGCTCATCGGATCAAATCCGCTTTCAGGGACTCGATATTACGGTGGGCTTTGGAGCAGGCCAACTGCTCTAGCAGGTCCCACAACTTGTAGTCTAAAGGATTGAGGTCCGGACTCCCTGAGGGCCAATCTTCCGCAGCAATGAACTCTGGCACATTGCTTTCCAGCCAGCGCTGCGTACTCTTAGCCTTGTGAGCGGGGGCGGAATCCTGCTGGTAGACCCAGTGTTGGTTGGCAAACAATGTACCACTTAAAGGCTTGACGATAGGATCCAGTATGTCGCTCTGATAGTTTGCCGCTTTTGTTTTCACGCCCTGTTTACAGAAATGGAGCTGAGTGACCCCTTCGTAGGACACCCCCCACCAAACCATGACTGACGCAGGGTGGTGGCCTCTCTCAACTCTCGGAATGATCTCCGAAGCTTCCTGTGAACTCCTTGCATACACTTTGTCATTTTGTCGGTTGAATTTTTCTTCTATGGTGAAGATTTTCTCATCCGTGAACAAAATCTTTCGGAATCCCCCAGCTGCGTACCTCTCCAAGAGCTTCTTGGATCTTGTCGCCCTGATGTGTCGCAACGTGGCCGTAAGTCGCTGGCCCGTACGTCTCCGGTAAGCCCCTAGCCCTAGGTCTTGTTTAATGATGCGCGACATCGTCCGGACAGGAATCTTCATTTCCCTGGATAGGATCTTCTGCTTCCGGAGTGGATTCCTTTGAATCCTGGCTTTTACGGCTTTGATGGCTGCTGGAGTCCTTACTTGACGAGGTCTTCCGCTTCTTGGCCTGTCATCAACAGAGGACGTCTCATTGTACCGCTGAATGGTCCTAGACACAAATTTACGCGATATTTGAAGGCCGCGTAAGAGTTCAAAAATCTGACTAGCACTGTGATTACACTTATGTAAAGCTATCACTGCAATACGGTTCTCTGCCTTGCCCCACTCCATCGTTATGCTTCGAGAGATCAATACAAACTGAGGTATATGTAATTACCCGAAAAGCGCTTGATCAACTGACACCACAATGTAAACAATCGGACAAGTATTAACAGGTCTACACTTGTTTGAAAACGAGGGGCAGAACTTATGGCATGACTACGTACATTCATTTCGGGCCTGATGAAGCCAACCAGCAGAAATGCGTATCGCTCGGGTTACCTATCCTATTTTCTGCTCGAATCCACTTTCCTCTTTTTTGCGGATTTTGCCCATTATTTTCCTACTTGTGTTTATATATATAATATATATATATTACATAATATATATGCTATCTTGGAGCGAAAAAGAAATGGAGTCTCCATACATTGGTCGGCACTAGGCCAACTTGTAGGATAGGATGTGAGTGATAAATAATGCCCTGTGGCACTTCAGTCAATGGATGACAGTTTATTTATCACACAAACCATAGTCAAAAGCAAACAAAAATATTAGGTCTCAGTGATTTAGTATTGCAAGTATGTACATAAGAAGACATTATGCCTGCCATAATGCTATGAACAAACGTGTTTTATTTTACTTATTCATTTTATTTCATTCATGTATGTCTCAATGGATAAAGATCCAATTACAGACAAACACTATACAAGTGATGAAAAACAAATAGACAAGCAAACAAAAAATAGTATTATGGATTGATGATAAAAAAAACTATATTTGTGTATATCAGAAATCCAACACAAAGCCCCATGCTTGTCTTCGAAATTACTGAACTCATACATAATTCCAGAAAAACCTTTTGGTGACCTATTCGACACGAATAATCAGATTTGGCCTTAGCTCATTTATTTTTCACTATATTACGGCTGGTATCCGTCTATTCCAATTTATTCTAATAATAACTTTATTGCATAGCAAACAGATTTCACAAATATGACTTGTGCTTCGTATAAGTTCTTCTTAATCAAAATTCTAAATTTGTTAGTTTAGCAAAAACATTTTTGAATTCATACCATCTTTTTGTTTTCCTGATAAGTTGTAAATTTTGTCTTGGGCGTTGCTACCAGGTTTACAGATTATATTATAAAGTTACACCAAGAACATATCTATACTCCCTCGAGTCGCAGATTAGTACTTATCGTATTTCTCCGTATTGTGTTTGGTCTGTTTTCTTACCGTTCTATATCAAGTTGCTTATCTATATAGCGTTGGTCCAATATCATTCGGTAGCTGTGGAAACCCAGGTCGTTCAGCGCCAACCACGGCCAGTGTGTATTGGTTTAGCGCCCACACGTTTGTATTGACCTGGCTTCCTGATCAAAAAGTCTGCTTTTTGCAGCCCACAAGAAGCTTCTCCATTTGTGGCAATTGCATGGAACACTAGAACCAAAGAGTTCCCAACTAACAATTATCACTCCTACTAGAGTTGCAAGAATGATTATACAGTATTCCTTAAACAGCATTGTATACTGTAAGAACATTAGCAAAACCTTCTTAGAACTGCTATACAAGCGGAATGGGCACACTTAATAGGACACTTCAGTCATTTAAGAGGTTGTATAAGGGCTACAGGTAACAGTTATACAACAAAAGTGTAAGCCTCATGCAGCCACTATAGGACATTTGCATCAGTGCAAGATTCAGTTTTTGTTAACTATATAACTATTCTGTTACGTGATTCTACTTTATTGCAACCAAACTATTTCTTATGTATTGTACAGATGAAGAAAAATACGTAACTAACACATTACAGTCATCTTGTTTACTTACATATCGGCCATTGTGAATTTCATACACAGGTATATGATAAACTTCTACACTGTGACATAGGGCTATTGAATTACTTGCGTAGCAAATTTTATTGTGATTATCGTGCAAATTAGTTACGCAATTTCTACGGGCTTCGTATTTGATTCATATTTTGATAATGATCAAAAGTATGTCTAGATTTTTAAGATGCAAAACTGAACTTATCTGCGTTAAATCTCCCACAAATCCTATATTTGGACACAATTACACTAATGTTTATCACTTTATATCTGCAATTTCGAACTGAAACATAATTATTTAATATTAAATAGAGGAATAAATGTTTGCACAATATGGCGGGTGGTTGTGTATAATCATGGCATCGTCCATGTTGCCTTTAGGTTATTAGAATATTTTGGTGTTACCTGCAGGTGTTATACAACAATTTGACAAATATCTGAAATCTAATACCGACATAGTCGAATGATTCACCCAGAATTTCTACCAGATCTATATCTTCTGTTTGAACAATTGATAAAACATTTTGAACCAATATGCATACGTTGTTTGTCTTAAAAGTATTGGTTATGGCATTTTAAAAAAAATATGACAGCAGAAAGTTAGGTTATGGTGAAGTTGTATACCAACATAATAAGCATATATACAGCCTTTAACAGTTACTAAACAACAGTTGTATAAGTGCTTCCGATGGGAGCAATTTGTTGGCTAAAGTAGTAAATTGCACACTAAAACAACAAGGCTCGGGTTTGTCTTATAAACATTACCATGGATGCCACAACACAACCATTTTGACTAACGTGCAAATATGCCGTATAAAATAGTTGTATAAACGTTTATGCAACAGTTAAAAATTTGCCCTATAAGGTATTGTATAACTATGGTATAAGAATATTTTAAATACCTCACTTTAGAGCAAATATGTTGCAGAAAGCAAATTTGCATTCCACAGAACATTAAGCCAGCATTTTGGTGTTCAGGCAACAACAGTAGAGAGCTTTTATGGCTGAACGGTTCTTTTAGCAAAAGCTTATACCACTACTTTGCTAGTTGGGTTGTTATATAGAGAGAAAACAGACAAAGCGAATAAAATTCAGTTATTCGCAAATAAATGCGTTGTTGATAGATAGATACACCTTTTTGGATCAATTTACTTTTGTTTGGACATTTATTCAGGGTATGGATATTTATTATCCATTTGCAACCTACGAAATATATTTTTTATTCAATAAAATTATCAATCACAATTTTTTCGAGAAAAGCGCTCCTCAAAACCTGTAAGTTATCTTATAGTTATTTAACTTTTAGCACTTTACATGGAATACTTCACGACTTAGTTCAGTAATGAAAGAAGTACGTCAGCTTGAAAATTTCATAACCTCAAAAACCACCACGAAAAACCATGAAAAGAACTGAATTCCATACTGCTTAGTATAAATGTAGCGTTTTAGAAATACTTTCTTGCAGCTTGGCAACACCGCCTCGGTAGCTTAGCAAGGTCCGCACATAGAACGCTATTTTTATTTGTAAATCTGTAATAGTCCACTGATGTGGAATGGTAAAAACTAGCCAAATGTTACGTATCATATCAGGATGCGATGATGTAACAAAAAATATACGATCAGCTTTTCTTCTATAATGCAGATGACTCCCAAGGCATTTCACGAAGTGTCTTCTCTTGATAGCTACTCTTTGCTGGAACTATCTGGAAACCTACGCACCTTTATACGGTTTCGCAGAAAAATACGAATTCAATGCGAAGTGCCAAATTGACAGCTTAAGCCCGCACGGGTATCACGTATCTCGAAAAGTGACATTAGGCCGATTTTTTTTGACATTATGTAGCTTTTCGCCAAGACGTTGACTCAGCACTTAGTTGTACGTTACATACGTGTTGCCTAAACGTCATGAGACTTGTAATCAATCTTTGGCTCTGATGTGATGTGAAATCTGCTTCTGAGATGGAATTACTGAAGGTCTAAGCTGTAAGTTGTATGTGTTGATGATAATTGCATTGAGTTCTTGTCTGAAATACACTTAATTGAGATTCAAAGTTAGAAATTAGTTGCGCATCCACTTTTTCTTATCCAGTTTGGAAATTACATATACAAATTTTCTGAATTTCAAAAATGACAGAGATAGCAAATAATTATATTCACTGTACACTGTCGAATAACGAGCCATATACATGCTAACAGTAATTACACACAACGCGGGCGCGGTGACGATTTCCCGTAATTCTCCTCAAGTTTTTCGTAATTTATAACTTTGAACATAACCTCTCTTCAGAAAGCACATCATAAAAATAACCCATCGGGCACAGCCAATAGATATACTCCATTGGCAGCATATTCAGTAATAATTTTCTCACACATCAAATGTCACTGATTTTATACACGTGCAGACCAATACACATAATCATCCAGATGCGATCTTGCTATTCAACCAACTTTCTTCTCAGAGATGAAAACTACAGACAAGGACCATTTGGCCTCACAAAACATATGCGACCAATAATGCGTGAAGTTTAGTTGAGTGATTCCTCCTTAGACGTTCACAACGATCCTAGTGATCAAACGCGGAATGACTGTTTGCGCCCTAAAAACTACCTGGTTTGCAAAATGACATCTTATAGTTTTTTTTTACGATTTATAGGTTTTTCATATGATACCTATGCCGATCCTTTTGTAGCATGCACTTGTATCCTGACTACTGACTAGTCGTGGATCCAAACAAATGTTCACATGATTGAAAAGCAAATGCATTCAATTCGGTAATTACTACACTATTACCCTGACTATATGTGGTGCCTCGATACGCAGGTCGATCGCGATGGGCTGAAAACAAAAAGCCGAACCGAAGGTCGGGGCAAAAGGACTACTCCGTTTGAAGTTCAGCCACGTGCTGACGTGGACTTTCCTGTTTATCTCCCTTTTATGTGCTCATCTTATATCGTGTCAACCTTGACACATATTTCATGGGGTTTCTTAAGCTTTTAGGACGAGATAATTGCGCGGAAGGAAAATATTGTTTCTGATAGTAATATAATCCCTAAAGTTGGGCTTGTAATTTCGCAGTTCGCACTTTGTGAGTGAAACTTCGAAGAGTTGCTGCTTCCTAGTTCCAGGGTTGTATCTATCCGGGAAATATGTAATAAGTATCTTAATCTTGAGATTTTGTAAGCTGATTCTTTTTGCACTTGCATACCTGCGTTCACTCTTGGTTGACTCTTTTGCGAACTTGCCCGAGCGTGAAGCACAAAACTCAACATTTATTCTACGCCGAAAAATATTTACGGCAAGGAAAAGCAGTTTGAATGAGGAATCAACTACGTGTGTTGAACAAACTTTTGATTGTCGATAATAATATAGAAATCAATAAATTATGTCATGAAGATGGTGGACGAACCAATTTCCATGCATTATGGTTTTGAAGAAGGACTTTCAGGTCGCCTCAAAAAGGGTTTTCATGAGACGAAACGTGTAAGATGGGTAGGTTCCAGGACTATCTCAATTGTAGATATAAAAAATGGCGTTAACTAGGTTGATTTCGAACGTTCCGCGCATCGCTGTCATCAGTTCATATGCATTTAGTTATCTACGAAAATGTATAACAAAAAATGATCAAGTCAGTCAAGCAGACTACTACAATTAGTCCATAGAAGTTTTTTCCCTATCCCTACACAGTAACAACCATCTGGCAACGATGCAATGACTAACCTTGCCCATACTTTTCCGTCACACGCATCCTTGGCACTATGTCAGCCACCACCGACTACGAAACAGGTAACACTGTCACATAGGTGAGGCCGAGACAAATGTATACCTAGAGAAACGTGTGTTTTATCATTAAGTTTTAAGGACAGGGAAATCGATGATGATAGGATATGTCTAATAGATAGATTGTAGAATTTTCGGGGTTGGATGCGGATAGATATACTAAGGCCAAAGAGGTGACATACACCCTTCCCCACCATCTACACATCCAAACCTTTTCGAAATTTGTTGCATCCGTAATATTTTCTCGCCAGCGGCGTGTAGAGTAAAGTCGGTTTTGGGAGCACAGGACCTACCATAACTGAGAGAGTCAAAAGGTGATCATTCTCATTGGATCCCTTTTTACTTTTAAATCATTGTGATTAAGGAATTCTACTGAAAATGGAAGTCTTATTAAAACTCATCAGTACTATTTAGGTGAATTAACAGTATGTTACGTTGTGGCAGCTCCTCATACGCCATTCATAGTGAACATGTATTAAAAAAGGCAATAATAGCTCATGCCGTCTATATGTGGAAACGAGTTTTGAACTAACAAATTCCATATCATTGGCACAACATTCATCATAAACTTACATTACGTTAACAACCTTCTTCGAGGCACACACATAAAGGATAGTTATTGCCTATAAAGCATAGCCAATTTCCTCCGGGAAATTGACCTTTCCTGAAAATAGCTCCCGCTTATGTCTGCAACGTGTCAAGTCTCAATGCAACGGAAGGTGTGCTGTTAGGGTGGGTTCAACGTAAAATGGGTTAATAGATCGTTAGCGAACTGCGGGGAAGATTTTAAATGGAGCATGAAAATATGAGATTTCTGAGGTGCGGGAGTAATGGTATGATTTAAAAGGTCTTAATTACTTGGTTCCTTGACTGGGGGTACAAAGTGAAATCTCAGAGCCGCTTTTTCTGGAAGCTGGTAGTAGTCCAGTACAGATACCAGATAAATAAGGTAAGTAAATTTATCACTAATCTTACTTAAATGCTGATGGCTGATTTTTTACAGGGTGTTTCAGTTTATTGTTGCATAACTTTAAGATTCGATAGAACTTTTAAAATTAATGCATAAAGTCTATATAAACATGGGTCGCAAAATGCGTGGCTTCCGAAATACAGGGTGTTTAAATTTACTTTTTAAAATAGTTTTTTTTTAAATATTTCGAACAATATTTGATGTATAATAGTGAAAGGGTTTTTTGGTACGACAAGACGAACCATGGGCATAGTTTTACTGTAGCCGCTAGATGGCGCTCTCTACTGTACCTGTAGTGTATTAAAATGACCGAAAAATTTTTCCTAGTGCAATTTTTTTGCTTTTTCAATAAAAAAACTGATTCTTCGCACTTTTCAGCATAAAAAAGCTCTCCTGTAAGTTTTCGTTATAGTTAGCCGTTTTTGAGATATTTAGATTTTTAAGGTTCGATGCATTTTTAATTATTTATGGGAAAATAATATTTTTTTTTACATTTTCGAATTAAGATCATCGTTTAGATTGTGTTTTTAAACACAGCAATAATTCCTAACTCCAAATAAACACAAAAAAACAGAATATTAATTTGTTTAATTTTCCAATATTATTTTTAACAAATTAAATTAATTATTTACAACTAAAATGCTATTGGATAGTTAGGACAAACATACAAAATCTAAAGTAGTTGCTGGAAATGTAAACCCAATTGTTCAATACACAATTCACATCTACGAATGATCGAACGTGGTATAGCATTATTCAAATAAGGCCTTATTTCATCACATGCATTCCTGATTCTGTCTATTAGCATATCTCTTGTGGCTACGGGATTCTGGTACACTTTTTTTTTTAGAAATCCCCACACAAAGAAATCTAATGGATTTAGGTCAGCGGATCGTGGAGGCCAGGCGACTGGTCCTTCACGGCGGATCCATCTTTCTGGATAATTTTCGTCCAGCCAGTTTCTAACTATTCTCGAATAATGAGCTGGACAACCATCACGCTGGAACCAGGCCAATCTTCTTAAATCTAACAGAACATCATCCCACATATTTGCATGTTCAGCTTTTAAAAATTCCAAGAAGGTCGCAGCATTTAACCTTGCAGGCAAAAGGTAGGGTCCAAATAGTCGATTACGGTAGATACCAATCCACACGTCCACCACTAAATTCATGCGGATTTTCATGCAACCAAATATGTTGATTATGAAAATTTACCACTCCACGTCTAGTGAAGCATGACTCATCGGTCCATAAAACGTTACTTAAAAACTCCCTATTATTATCAGTTCTATCAAGAATCCACTGACAAAAAAATGTGATTCTTCGTTCTCCGTCCCCTGGCTGTAGTCCTTACACACTTTGTAAATGGTAAGGACGTCTATTGGAGATTTCCAAAACCATTTTCAATTATTTGGCGATGCACTCTTACAAATACTGAGCGAGTTGGATGTCGTCTGTTTGGAAATCTTCGTGCGTATTCTCTGACTTCTTCTGCTGCGTTTCCATTTACAAAGCCATACACAAAATGAATATCCGCTAACTCTTGATTGGAGAATAAAAATGGCATTTTTATAAAACTTACAAAAAAAACAGGTAAAAGAAACTAAATTTCGTGCATTCACAATTGCAATAAAAAACGTTTCAGGTTTCAACAGACAACAAAACTAACTGTCAACTAATTGACGTTTAACCTTATTCTGCTTTCAATTTCAAAAATATTTGCAGGCACAGCTTACTTCTAAAAATTATCGAGAAACTGACTTTTTAACGTTATTTTATCATAAATAATTAAAAATACATCGAACCTTAAAAATCGAAACTATAACGAAAATTCACAAGAGAGCCTTTTTATGTTGGAAAGTGCGAAGATTCAGTTTTTTTATTCCAAAATCAAAAAATTGCACTAAGAAAAAATTTTCGGTCATTTTAATACACTACAGATACAGTAGAGAGCGCCCTCTAGCGGCTACAGTAAAACTATGGTTCGTTTTGTCGTACCAAAAAACCCTTGCATACCAATTTTCACTGTAATACATCAAATATTGTTCGAAATATTTGAAAAAAACTATTTTAGAAAGTAAATTTAAACACCCTGTATTTCGGAAGCCACGCATTTTTCGACCCATGTTCATATGCATTAATTTTAAAAGTTCTATCGAATCTTAAAGTTATGCAACAATAAACTGAAACACCCTTTTTATATACTAAACACAACATTATTACAAAGCAATAGCCATCACTGTCAAACACTTCCCACCATCCATAATTATTTCTGCTGGACGCTTTAAACAGGGTGTCCCGTTATAAATGGACCTCCCTCTATTTTTTTTTATATGAGCGCTTAGAAAAGAAAATGTTTCATACGAAAGTTATAGTCTCTAATACAGGGTGCCAATATATAACTGACTGATTTAAATTGCGCACCATTTTTGATACACGCGTTTCAATAGGCGGCGCCGTAGTAGTTGTTTGAAGCACTTGTCTCCAATTGATCATGGAGCGCTACACGATTCCACTACGCGTCCGTATTGTTAAAACGTTTTACTTAAATAATGGGTCGATTGTTGCAACGATTCTGAACAATCTGAACAAACAGGTGAAGCTAAAGAATTGCCAAGCTCGGGCCGCGTTCGAACTGTTAGTACTGTTCGTGAAAGTGTAGTGGAGCGCCCTGAGACGCCTACCAGTCATCGTTCTCAAGAACTGGGTATTCGTCGCACGTCATTATGCACTATTTAAAAAAAGACTTGCACTTAGGGCCATACAAAATTCAGTTAACCCAAGAACTACAGTCTAGTGACCATGAAAGTCGCCGACAATACAGTCATGCAGTATTTCAGCTTAATACCCAAAATAACGATTTTTACGCATAACTGATAATGAGCGATGAAGCCCAATTCGATATGAACGGATTTATTAATAAGCAGAATTGTCGTATCTGGACATTAGAGAACCCTCGTGTTATCCATCAACGACCACTACATCCTCGTCGAGTCACAGTTTGGCACGGTGCTTCGTATGGGGGTGTCATTTGACCTTACTTCTTTGAATACGCTGCAGGTAATTCTCTTACATGATATGGTGCAAATCCAAGAATTTAACCTGTAAAACATGTGGTTCCAGCATGACGGAGCAACTTGTCACATAGCTAGGGAAACAATGAATCTTTTGCGCACAATATTTCCGGGACGTTTAATTTCTCGATTTGGTGATGTCAACTGGCCACCAAAGTAACCGGATTTAACTTCTCTTGACTTTTTTTATGGGGATTTTTGAAAAATAGGGTTTATGACAACAAGCTAAATACTGTAGAGCAGCTGAAGAACGATATTACGGAAGCGATTGAAAATATTCCTCCCGAAACCTACCAAAAAGTGATGGAAAATATAATCAAGAGGGCTCAGGTTTGCGGGGCTTCTAGAGGCGGACATTTGTCCGATTTTATTTTTCATACAAAATTTCTAAGTTTCAATAAACTATTAAGACGAAAAAATGGACGTATTTTATTTCATTTCACAAATATTAAAGACACAAACCAGTCAGTTACATATCGGCCATCCTGTATAAATGCTTTCATGGTATTTCTTTTTTGTGTTCAGCGTCTGTTTTATCAAATAAAGAGTCGTATTTTTAAAAAATACATCCTTATTTGATAGGATATCTCTGAGACGTTTACAAAAAAAACAACAGTAAGACTTTATATCAGACCCGATAAGTTTTATGAATAACTTTTTTCCCTCAACCGTCATCCAAGGTACGCGAGTGTTCAAAGTACCGCTACTTTATGCCTCACGTTTTGTCTTTCAGAAAATATGTAATGTCTAGCAGCTTCGAGACCTTGAACCAGGAGATATTGAGCTGATATAGTTGTAGTCACTGTTCTTAGTGTCATTAACGCCATAAGAAATAAGTAAACAGATCGAGTCTCCGTACCATGGGCGCAGACTAATCTTCAGCGCATCTGCTACTCTCTCCAGTACGCATGAATTGGGTAACAGGGGACCGCTGTTTTCATTCTCTTCCTGGAAATACTCTAATAAATTTAGCACGAGCTTTCGCCCTTCTCCATTGATCGTATTACTGGACATTGTACAATTCTATATTGAAGATTGATAACAGGACAACTTAAATTGCACTCCGATGTCAAGTATGTTGTCACTCTGACATATATGATTAAAGGGCACTCATACGTAGCGACAAAGTTTTCGAGACGGTGTTACACAACTAAAAAACTTATGTCATGAGCTTACCGAACAAACGTTCACACACAGGCGTAGGTTGCATGTGTATGTATGAGAGAGATGTAGATATACAGAGTGTTAGGGAAATCATATTCGTAACTTTACGAGGTGATTGCTTGCATTATTCTAAGCAAAAAAGTTCATTATAACTTATGACCGAAAATCAATCGTTTTCGAGGAAAGTGAGTCGTAAATAATTAAATTTTCTCAAACATTTGGCAACGCTGCAACGCAACCGCGATACGAGCGCACGACGACCGAACTTGAATCACGGAATTGTTTACGTTTGTATGATATTTTTGTTGAAAGTAATGCCTTAAATTATTGAATACTTTTACTCAATTTTTTGTGACTAATATTTTTTTATTTAATAACGATTACAGTACAGTACATTTACTTAACAAAAATGACAGAACTTACCGGTACGTGGCGATACACACCAGTCACTTATTTGAAACGATCCGATGCACGGACAAAAAAACAACCGCAAATCACATAAAGTTACAGTTAAATGTATTAGTAGTCAAAATAGATGTTCTTCGGTTTCCAGTCCAACTTTATTATGTCATTATGTGCGATTGTTAAAACTAGACACTACGGTAACTGTGTCCAGAAGTCTTTGGAATACTTCAAGCTGGTATCCTTCGATCAGAAAAACGTTCTTCGTAAATGCGCCTAGCATCTTCAGGATTGCAATGAGCCCCTCCGTAAATAATAAACACATATAACATATCTTTCGTTTCAAATTGCACGCACTGATACAGTAATACATACTGAATAATAAAATGAGATTTCAATTCGGGTAAACTTTTCTTGCATTAATGTATGCAAGAAACTATCAAATAATTTTTTCCCGATGTAGGTATTTAGTTTTTTGCCTACCGACACGAGGCAAAAAACTTGATTTTTCCAAGGCATTCGATACGGTCAATCATAGGATTCTTTTGAGTACGCTAAAATATTATGGCATGTCGGAGGTTCCTTTCAATTTCTTCAGATCGTACCTAACTGATCGCACCCAAAGAGTGAAAACATCTAGAGAAACTTTGGAGGAAAGTTGATTCCTCGTAGAAACCAAATTACTCTAAATCTGCGTCACAATGATCTACTTTCCATTCCTATACATAGTCCGTCGGTGTTTGATAGGTCCATTACTCATAATGCGGTATACAATTCTTTACCAGCTTAAGTTTGCAGCGCTCCAAGAAGACAGTCAAGTTGCACTTTCTGGACTCAGCACATTGAGTGATAAATTCATTTTGCTGAACGATATCTTGTTCTATTGTTTCTCTTCTTTGTGCATCAAAAAATGGTACTTCTAAATTAAAAAGGTTTTGGAAATGTTATCTGTGGAGTAACGAAAAAAGTAAGAATCAAGCTATTTGTCAATCTGAATAAAAATGGGCAACCTCATATAAGTAAATGAAGGCGTATTGTTTACCAATTTTTATTAAGCAGCTTAATATATGCCATCATAATCTTTATTTGTAGTAATTAGATATTTGACCCTAGTTTAAATGTCAAATAACTCAAATTGAGTTCGAATTAGATTAAAATTAATGTCAAGCTCTATATTAATCAATGTGAACCATAAAATTGTTCTATTTACCTAGTGTTTTTGAAGAACCTACGAACAAGTGCTAAACTTTCTGAGTCATTGATTATTCACTTATAGAGATGTATGTTTATATTATAAATCAAATTTATTTGTTCATGATTATTTGCTATTGATTTCCATTGTCCTGACTCGAAAACTTCTTAGGTTATTAATATTACAAGTTCGTATGAAATCTGCTCTAATTTGTAAAACCTTGATTCGATACTCTAAAACTATTTGCTTAGCAGAAAATGGAATCATGCTTTTCGAATCGAACGTCTTTTACACAAGAACATTGAAAATGCCTATTTTCATTTATTTGAAAAACAATCTTGCATTGAAAGCAGCACTCCACCAGGAACCTGGACTCATATCTATTCACTCCAAAGTCCGTAGACTTGTAAACTAAGAAAGCTTTTTAGGAAAATCTGTGAACTATTTTTTTTAAAATAATCCAAAGACAAGTGAAAAAATCCACATTCACATATATCCTGTTAATTTTACATTTCTTGCTTGATTTATCTTCACACCCTCTGCCTATAGCATAAAAATGTGGAAATCCTAATCTGTTCTTGTATTACAATTTAGCAAGATAGTTGCACACAACTAAAGCTTCTAGATGTGCGACCGTGTCATAAATTAGGGCAAAGTCAAGACTTTTCATGCGTGATATACAACTCCAGCCACGCATCTATATTTAAAATCCATTAAAGGCAGGCGTTTAGAAAATGAAAAGACTCTACGCTGCGAGACCTATCTTTTTCCTTCTTGGCAAACATATTAAGAAAACTGGTTCAAGGAGGTCATCCTGAGACAACGCAGCTTATGTATCCAAAGAAAGTTGGTTGAAGTTTGAGACGTAGGAAAGATAGGTAATCTCAAAACTGTTGATAGTCAACTCTAAATAAAAATATACATTAAATGCACATTTACTTTGGATTAAAAAAAGAAAAAATCTGATACTGCTGGTGATGGACCCAAAATGTTTATAGATTAATGGATTTGGTTTTATGTCTGTTATGATTGTTGATGACCAACAGTAATTATTACTTTGTTTACTGGATTAATGAAACGAATAAATCGTGAACTCACACTTTGATCTATTAGTCAACATATAAGCATTTTTGTTTATTGCAGAGTGAACGTTTTGATAAAAATATCGAATATTAAACACATAGAATAATAGGTGTATATTCTCATAAATACTCAATGAACATTATTTAAACGCCGTCGTAAAACTAAGATGTATTCGTAAAATATTTTCAAAATAATTTTAATGCGCTTTATATCATTATCAAACCAGTTAACAATAACTTGTATAATTTTGACAAAAAAATATTTTAAACAAACTAAAATGGCTTTCTTATGTAAGGCCAAAATGTTCTAGATGGCCTTTAAAATTTACAATTAAAAAATAAAAGAAATATTAGTTTAATTATTTGAAAACTTACGTTTTGCTGTGAGCTGAAATTATACTTATTTTAATATCGACAACCGATCAACAAAGCATTGATAAAATGACGACGCAAGTTACTCGCCGCCACGTCTGCCATTAAGTTGGAAAGATTGGTTACAACATCTGTTTCTCTGTATTCCAAAAATACACGAATACCTCAAATTAAAAGTTGAATACCTAAACACGGAACTTCAAAATGAGGATTATATAAGTCTGTCACCGAAACGGAAGAGAGAAGCAAAACATATCGTAAGCCACTGTTAACACGGTGAGTCTTTGAATATGAAGGAGTCCGCGCCCACTGATTATGCTTGTTCCTAAGGAATTTTCCAATCGACCCACTCCCGTCCTTGATTTTCGCTCTTCATCCCTTTCTTTATTCTTCTTTAGATTCTTCCTGACTGTGTCTGCTATCTGGATAATCACTCCTGACAGATCTACTAACCGACTTGTACCTCTTTTGTGGTTTTTCAGACCGCTCTGGCAGAATGACAAGTGATTAATTGACTGGATGTTCGAAGTCCAAACGCAGAAGTTAAAATTAAGTTAAACATTGAATAAAGCTTCTGGATGTACGAAATGTATAATCAGTATAATATTCCCTTTATTGGTTAGAAAGAATAGTTACGAGTTCATGTGGATCTTACTTTTTACTCTTTCACCACAGCACTAGGCCAGATGGCAACTGAAAAGATGCATATATGCTACGAGTATTTTGTCATCTCAGAACAATTTCTTTCTCGGAGTGTAATTTCTAGATCTGATTATTGTCTTGTACAGTGAATCTGACGCCATTTTCTGAGCTTATACATATCTCTTTCGACCATTACTGATGGCGTCTGTAATTTCCCATTTTCCGCTAACACTCGCTCTAATTATTAACCACGGATTTATGCCTTATCAAGATACCTCTGAAATGTCAGCGCTAGGCCCACTGATTAAGCCCTTGACAGACGTCATCAGTACGCCACTGGCGGCGTCTGACATTTCCCATTTTGCTAATTGCTACTTTTGCTATCGTTGATGGGTGACGTTCATTCCCTGCGTTTATGCCATTGCAAGATATCTCCGAAATGTCAGCGCTGCCGGTTGATGCCTTGATAGTCGTGCTTAATTCCATCTGCACGCCAGCTGCAGGTATAAGGCTGCCAACTTTGAAATTCAGTTTTGAAGAATTGTCGCTAGCTGCAGTTCACCCAAACCTTTGATAGCTACTCATTTGTATACACGTATAGGGTATCGAGGAATATTTATATAAAATGGTGAAACATATTGTCCAGTAGATTAACGTTGTACTGCCATAAAAGTGTTTTATAGAGCTATATCTCAATAAAAAAATGGCGTCAAGTAGGCTGCATTTATGCACGCAACGCAGTCATCAGTTCATAAAGGATCATCTTCGGCACAAGTTAGGCCATCTGATACAAAAGTTAGCTACGCACGTGTATAACAAAGACGTCAGTCAAACAGGCCCATATAATAAGTCCATAGTCCTCACCTATTTGATAACTTTGCGGTAGAGAAATTTCTCCCCTGCCCTACCGAAAGTGCTGACCATTTGGAAACGTTGGTAAATCACGCCAGCCAGCCATGTTACCAGGTCTAACAATTATTCGGTAGATTTACGATTTTAGTCATGTTTTACCGAACTACGGATTTTAATGCGAAATCTACTGAAACATTTCTGGGATTCTTAAAAGTATATTCCTGATATAATTCAACGAAACATAAGAATAGAACCATTGGACTCCCGTCCCTCCCTGGAAGCGTGAAAGAACGGTGGAAAACAAAGGTTTAATATTTTTGAAATTTTCGATCTTGCCATTTTTTTTCTACATTCCAAAAATGTACAGTGTTGAAAAACATGCATCATGCAAAAAACTCCAAATTTGTCAAAATTCTTCTAAGAGAGTTTTAATATTCAGTAAATATTTTTTTTTTTGATAAATTTCAAACAGACCCCCATACCCTGACCATTCTGTACAAAACATATTAACTTGGGCGCACCACTTTCTACTACTCCTACTATACAGCCAGCATTCACTTTTCTCAATTTCTGAATGATCGTTTTTCAAAATTGTAACTACTCTTACGGATCCGTTAATCCGAAAAATCTCACAGGTATTCTTTACGACTTCCAAAGACGTTACGAAAATCTTTGCAAACATCATTCCACGTTTTATAGAGCGTATTGAGGCAGAATTCCTGTCTAGATATGTAACGGGAAATGCTGCGGAAATCCTTCGTTTCTGTCAATAAAATATTCTGCATAAGAAGCTGCAATGAAACTGCAAAATATACGTCTTCTGGATACGGCCTAGTCATCATTATGCGCAATGCCCTCATAAATAAGCGGGGTCTAATTAGGAAGCTCAACCACTGCGGGCACTTGTCGAGTAGGCTATGGAAATGTTATCTCTTAAGAGCGGCGTTTGAATGCGACAAGTACGGACAGTGCCAAGACTTTGTAACTGTTTATGAAACACATAGAAGAATAAGTAGAGCAAGAATCATCACACACCTGCAGTTTCTCAGGATCTGTTAGGCTGTTTTCAATAATCGGAGAAACAATATTTGCCATTTTTTGTCTCCGATTTTATTCCACAAGGTGTCTTTTACTAACTCTCATCACCAGGTAGGTTGTGTTTTCGTCGCAGTCGGGAACATTACAGAGCCACTGTCTCGTAATTGCCACAACCGTGCAGAGTTGATGTTACGCTTCAGAACTGAGATTCTGTCTAAGAAATATCAAAAAATATGTCAAATGCAGACAACACCCAATAGCTATTTCTGATGTGGGCGATAAATGCGTATATGAAGATCCTTTACGAAGAAGGAGGAGAAACATTTTAATATTGTCAATGACGATGGAGTTTTGTTGAAGGTGTGGTATTATCTTTAGGGCAAATGATTGAATACAACTATAGCTTGCGAAAGTCGAAAGCACAAACGTTTCTGACTCATGATTTATTGTGAAGTGCATAGCTGGAAAATTCGCAAAAATGTTCCAGGAGGTCAGCTTGTTATTACTGTTGGATACAGTACATTTAAACTAGTATCACTTGAAACATTATGTATAACATTCGTATAGCAATCTAGTGTTGAAAAAGTCTTTTAGGTATGTGTTGAGCTTATGCATTTTTTGATAGCTGAACGTAAAATTAACCTATTAACGTGCCGTATACAATTTTGACAACAAATAACAGCTGACTATCTTGTGAGATCCAAAATACCCCATATCGACAAGTGATACACAAATATGATGGATATCATATGTTATAGTCAGTCGGTTTTTTGTCTTTTTCCGTACGCTGCTGATTCACAGCTTCTAACAACGTTTTACATAATATTCTATGTAGGTGCTAATCATCATGATATTTTAAGTCAAATATATGGAAAAATCTTTAGAGTTTGGAGTAGATAGTTCTGAATATGGTACTATGTGGAGTTTTACGAGATTGACTGTTACCAACAGTGCAGACTTCAATACATAGATGTCATTTGTTGATTAGTTGCATACCGTCAAAAAAAAAATCATTAGAATAATTTCAAATATAAACTTAAACTCCTTTTTGATTTCCAATAGAGCTGAAATTTTGCTATTTCACCTGGTTTCGGAGCTGAACGCTGACAAAGTCATACGTCATTTCCAAATTACAATGTTAGTACGACCTTGCCAACTATCTGCTTTTCCCTACTAATTACCTGTGATAAAATCTGAATGATGATTGTTATATTCATGCCTTACATTGCAATGCTTGTTTTGCTTAATCTTTTGATCTGCGTTGCTTAATCAGACACATTACATATGACCATTCTGCGGTGCCTTATTGTATATTTTTTTTATTGCAATTGTATTTTTTTCAATCATGGTTATGAGAATTCTGCGCTGACTTGTGTATATTTTTTTTTGAGCAATTGTATCTTTTTGAGTAGGATAGCTTGAAGCTAGGCTCCGCCATCCTCTTGGACATTTCGTTTATTTGAAGAACATTTTGTTCTTTTTTTTTAATAAAGTGTCAAATGTCAGCTTGTTCACTGGGTAGCCGTTAGTGTACCGCTAGTTCTCTCCGCGCCTACTACAAGTGAGCATGAAGTGAATGTCAGCTAGGTCAAAGGTGACATTTTATTGAAATCGTACATACTCTTAAAAAATCCTGCATAATGTCACAAAAACGATATAACGTCACTTTTCAAGTTACATGATATGGGTGCTGTTCGCTTCAGCGTCACGAACACAACCAATTTCAAAAACCTCCTCGAAACATGTCACCGTATTTGTCAGATAAATTGTTCCAAACATTGAGCCGACTAAAGGTCTGTTATTATTTGCATCCGTTTATTTGCACGTGAGAAGTACAAATATTTCCGTCCGTTAGGTGCGCACCGAACAAACATACAGAAATATAAAATAATCAAAATGTATGTATACCAATTATCATTTGGTACCTGAGCTGTGATACGACTTTATTTCATTAGTGACAGGAGAAGAAATAATCATCTCAATTTAAACGTTAGGTTTGTGCTGTTTTCAATCGACTTTTTGAATTTAATTTAATGGCTGCTGCGGTAACAAACCGTATATACCTAAACGCCACCTCTTAACTACTGCATGCACCAGTCTTAAGCGGCTATGAAAATATTATCTCTTGACATCGTGCCTCAGCGGATTCCGCGATCCTTGGGAGGCCACTTGCACTTGCTCCGATGACAGATCAACTTCATTTATAAATAGACAAGTCTTGTTCAACACAACGGTGCACCTGCCGACGTAGCACTCTGTAATTGGAGCTATTGTGGAAGTAGCATGATTGCAAAAAATGAAGTCAAGTAGATTGAGAAATTACCTCAGTTTTTTTTATAAATCGCGGACAAGCCTTCATATGTCTATATAAAAATTGAAAGGCAAATTTTTTACATAGAATAGTTGAAGGAAGAATTATATCAGCTATTCGCAGGGAGCGAAGAATATAGTGGGGGTAACTAAGTCGAAAACCGCCCACACGGTGGTCAAAAAGGAACATCGTCGACCTGATAGAGGAATATAGGTGTGGTCTCTGAGGCGAAATCTGTACCAAGAGGGGCAGCTGAGACTTCACCTATTCCGCTGCCATCTTTCGTCAGATAAAAAAAGAATTGTCATTTTAAAATTCGAATTGTTCCTAACATCAAATTTACTAAATGGCATTTGTTTCTATACGACCAGAGGTCAGTAAGTACTGGGAGATTGTTAGATAATTGTGACACCCTAGGGTAAAAGAGCAGTCGTACTGGCCAGTTCTGGGTCTACGAAGTTCGACAAGGTTAGGCCGAAGTCAGACGGGTCTGTCTGGTATGCTCGTTGCGTTGCGGCATCACAGAGGAGATCTCTAATAGAAACAATGTCCATTTCATTTCAAGACTCCCCCTTAAATTAAATCCTATTGAAATGATTTTGGCAAATATGAAAAACCAGGTGGCTTCAAACAATAGCACATTCAAATTTTCTGATGTGAAAAATTTGTTTTATGAAGCTGTCAACAGAGTGACGCCAAACCATTGGAAATATTGCATCCGTTACGTTCAAGCGTCAATCGATGTGGGATCTGGACAATGTTATCGATATTCAAATTGAACCTGTATTAATTCGTATTAACCATTCGGACGATGATTCGAGTACTTCCAGCGAATAAAGAATTGTGAAAAGTACGTGCACTTCTATAAAAATAATAATTTATTTTGTTAGATCATTCCAAGACCATTGAGGAAAATACGGACCTGTACAATCTCGCTTTTGGGCATGTTGTGTTTTGTCTGGGTGTAAATAGACAACGAATGGGGTATAGGTGACGCTATCTTTGCGGACCTAGCGAATACACATGGTCATAATGAAGGTTCGCGAGAGCTGGTAACCGTTCATTTACAATGGTGAAAAAATGTAACTACATCCAAAACTGAATATGAATCTGAAGTGTTCATCAGTCTTTGCACTTAACTTCCCCTCAGTATGAGATTAGTAAAAAGGTGGTTATGTCCATCATGAAACCTACAGCTACAGTCAATCAAATATTTTGGAAAGTAACTTTTTATAATGTTTAATTATTAAAGTGTTTGAGTTACTAATAATTCAAGTACTATTCGTATAGCAACTGCATTCAACAACATATACAAAATAAGAAAAAAATTTTTTTAACATTTCATACTTAAAGTATTTGATACAAATAAGAATCATGCGAGCCACTCCAAAAGAAAAATAAACCTTTACGATGTCTGAACTTTTGAATTAAAGTGACAACTCCATAGCTTCGGTTGAAGAAAGTTGAACATTTGAAGTGTTTTTTTAGCATGCAATGTTATCCTTATTAGTGTAGAAAACAAGAAATGATATACTTCAACACCGGACATAATACTGAACAATACATTTATGATGAATTATCTGAGATGTCGAACTTGTACAAATATGACCTATTTTTGTCTGACAAAGCTAACTAGTTTTAATGGGCCTAGCGTACCTGGAGTTATATTCTTCACTTGAGTTTGGTCGTTGATGATCGTTCCTGCAACTGAATTTGTCCGGTTATAAAATTATGTCAAATCATCGAGTTTTTTCTTCATTTCAGGTAATTTCTCAAGAAACTGCTAGAGATAATAACTAATTGTACAAAGGTAAGGTTTTTCCTTATTTTATTTTGTCATGAGTAAGTAGAATGGTAAGAAAACTGTCATCAACGGATTCGATCGAGCATTTAGTTATAGACTATTTTTAGTTTCTTCTTGAACAACCAAACTTTGAAATACTATCAAATGTTGCACAAAGTTGCTCATAAATATTATTTCGTTGAAATTAATATCAACGCAGCAAAATGCTTGCATTTTGTATTTGATAAATGAAAGAAAATTATGAGACAGAGGCAGAGAAGACCAAAGAAACGAGAGAAGCTAAAACTCTAATTTTATGAGACATTCGATATTGATTTGTAGGAATCTATGATAGCAAAATATCTAACAGCGTCTCAGAATTGACCAAGGAAGACTGACTCGCTAAGAATACGGAAATATCTGCGTAAAAAATCAAGTACCAGATTCTAACTGAATTTCGGCCCTTGAAACTCATTTTGTTGTAGCCTTGTTGTTATAAATATAATGCGCTATAGAAATTTGTATACGGCCATTATTATACAGAGTGTTCATTTGAAAACTTCCCACTCCGGATTTATCGAAACCCACTGATTAAAAGAAAAAACGGCGAGACACGTGAAAAGATTTGTCAAGGGGGACAACTTTTTACCCCTTTCACCCTGTGCCCCGAGGGTCATCTCCTTAAAAATTTTAAATGACAAGGAGGATCGAGTGATAGCTTGTTTGAAAGGTCTTTCGAAGTTCTTTTATTTAGACATTTGATTTTCAAGAAAATTGAATTGGTTACAAAGTTGTTCCGGTTGACAAATCTTTTGACGTATCTCGGCGTTTTTTCTTTTAATCGGTGGTTTTTGATAAATCCGTCGTGGGAAATGAACACCCTGTATGTAAAACGGCAAGGTGACATCGACATCAACTTCAAGGGTCGGAATTCAGTAAGAATCGGGTCCTAGGAATTTTTATTGTAACTGTTACGCTTTATTGTAAGAAACTTACCAAAGCTACTGGTCCCGCGAACTGCCTGGTCCTTGATTTCGACCAACGACTTTATGTAAGTAGTTAACGCACCCTGGAGGGTGTTATACATTGCGATACAGTCATTTATGGTCACGCACTTGTCTGTCAAAGCGCTCAGTTCGAGCAACGAACTTGCGACGGTACTGTTTGCCAGAGCTGTAGAACACACGGCTTTATCCAAAACGTTTTTGAGGCTGTCATATGTGCTGTAATCCACCTAAAAATCCAACAGTTGTTGTTTAATGTGTTACCAGCGGGCGGGCGGAGGTAAAATTTGTGTCCAACCGCCGGACAAGCAACTACACATAACACGCCTAGTAGCAACGAAAGCGGACTGTACCTGGACCGCGCTGCGAACGCGATAGAAACTGTATAGTTCATGTGCCAAATATTTTCAAAACAAGCGAGTCCTTCCGTTTCTGCAGTAACGTTTACGAAATTATCAACGAGATCTTCCTCAAGTTAGTTTTGGGATAAAGTACTGGGGTAAATTTGGCCTAATCTCCTTGGTTAAAAGTCACTTCCTAAAAACCGTCCTACAATGCCAAAGTTTGTGTAGAAATCAAGCCTCGGGATCAATGGGTTTGTCTTTGGTTGCTCGGCAATCCGCTAAAGCAAGCGCAAATTTTGATTTAACTGGAATGAACTAAAATTTGGTAGGTGGATTTACCTAATTTAACGTGCACCAGAGGGATTCAGAGGATTAGTGGTATTATTTTTCCAAATAAAAATAGTACATCACCGTTTTTTAAACGCACAATTTTTCGAATTTTTAGAGTAAATGTTTTCGTAAAAATAAAAAAAAAAAAATAGATAATCAAAGCTTTATTTCAATAAATGTTCAAAAAGATAACCATTCTGACGAATACAAGTGCGGCATCTTTTTAATACAGAAAAACGTATTGCCGCAAAATTTGTTGGGGCTTGAATTTGATGAAATGCATTATCTATTCTTTCTTGTAACTGATCAACAGTATTAATTTGTTCAGCATACACTAGTTGTTAAAAAGCGCCCTCTACAAAAGTAAATCCAGGGGGTTCAAATCAGGAGACCTCGCAGGCCAATGTACGGGTCTGTTTCTGCCAATCCATCTTTGTCTAAAATTATTGTTTAACCATGCGGATACTCGTATGTCACGACGAACATGCGGTGGGGCACCCTCGTGCTGATATCACATTCGTACTCTGCTAACGGAACATCATCAAACACATTTTCTATGTAATTCTCTAGAAAGGCTTTTTTTTATACTCCAACTACTACGAAGGCCTAAGGCCTAAACACCCATTGGTACCTAGGGCTATTGGGGGATATAGGGGAAAGGGGGAACGCCACACGGACTCTGGCGAGGGAACACGTGTGCATGCAACATGCACACATTCTGGCTCCGCCTACGAGATTCGCCGGGTGGTACCTCCGCGTTCGACAGTCAGAGACCATCTACCACCTACGGACAATCACAACAGTCAAGAGAAAAGTTTCTCCTGGGACGGGATTCGAACCCGCACGGCGACTGATCAGGAGACCGAAGAGTCTACTACTGCGGCCACCGCTGCTGCCTAAAGTGCTGCCTAAGTGTGAGTTTGCATTTAAACGTTGTGGCAATATGTGCATAAACAGCTGACCACTGAAAATGCCGGACCAGACATATCTAGAAAATCTGTGTTTATTCCTACAGAACGGGGATAATCTAACGATCAAATATGTTCATTATGAGAATTAAATGTTCCACTCCTTGTAAAACGCGATTCATCTGATCACAAAACCAAACCAATAAAATCTGCATTTTGATTATGCATTTGCAGTAACCACTCACAAAAGTTTTGCCGATGGTAAGGATGTAAAACTTCCCGGTATAAAATTCTCCACGCAAGACTTTGGGAACATGATAACTGCGCTGCAGTCCGCCTAGTACTTGTACTAAAATCATCCAACGCCAAATTAATCACTTCCAGTTCCTCTTGAATAGTACACCGGACAGAATGGCAAGCTTGGCAACTCCATATTGCCGATGTCTTAGAAATGAACGCGTAAAAACCTTTGGGTTAGGTTGGCATCTTTTAGGAAATCTACGTTGATACTCCGGAGAAGCCGTTAAAGTATTTCTATTACAGAACCCTACACCAAAATAATATCAGCATACTCATCATTGCTGAATTCCATTTAACAACACTCAAAAATGGGAAAAATAAACTTTCGATTTGACTTTCAGAAGAAAAACAAAAAAAAAATGGTAGTAGTAACGATAACAACCGTATAACACATAACTTTGACAAACTATCTCCCAAGAAACGTCAAGTTGGTATCAAGGCATCTTAATTTATTTTGAAACTAAATGTATCTCGGCTCGTCGTGAATGATTTAATTTGTCTTATTTTTATTTTTACGAAAACAGTGCACTCCAGGGAAAAACAAGAGTAATTATTTGTAGCAAATTGAAAGTAAAAATCGAAAAATTGCGCGTTTCGAAAGCAAAACAGTGGCGTACTATTTTTATTTGGAAAAATAATGCCACCACCAATCCCCTGTATCTCCGTTAATTTTAAGTAAAGACTGTTGAACGTGGATAATACTTAGTTCATTCCAGTTGACGGTTTTGAAAATAATAAAAAATGGTTTTTATTTCTAAACTTTCTATCTATCTTTTTAATGAAGTCCTCGAGAAAAAAATGTTACTTAAATGCGGTCCTGTGTATGATGTTTCATATTTGGTCACCACTTATGAATCACTCTGTATGTATAAGAATTTCTTTATGCTTGATTGCATCTTTATCTTTCCTTCTTCTTAAGTATCTCAAAGTGGCTGTGAGATACACTGTTTTGACTAAGCTCAAATATGCATATATGTGAAACACGTTATCGTCAAAAAATTGTTGCTTCTAGCTGCTCAATCTAGAGCGAATTTAATTATACCAAGACGGGATCACACCAGCAATATTTTTTCTGCCTGAACATCAAGTTGTCTGTAGCTAGCTAGCAATTGACGGCAGTTATTGGGTAACTTCCCTGACACCTCTATGTTACACCTAAGAAGGCCAATATTAACTCATTCGCGATACCTTAAATTACAAGTTGACCTCAGCCGAGATATCCTTGCTTGAAACGCTGAATAATCAGCTGTAACTGAGAATGTGACTTTGGACTTAATTCAAAATATGTAAAGGTTAACTACTTTACAAAAGTTTTTTGGTGAGCTTTTGATCATGTATCAACAACTCATTGTCGTTATTTAAATGCACTTTTGATTACCTTTCTCGATAATATCTTGAAGAAGTTCTACTTGCACTTTTTGGAATATTAAGGGGAGTTTACCCTAACATGTAGTGCTTGCGTAAGTAGGACATGCAAGTTGATGCAAACTGTACTTGCAAGTTAAAGTTTACACTACACACCTACCTTTGCAAGGGAAACTTGCTTAAAGTTTAGTCAGTGCAGTTCTTCATCTCGACCAAACACTCTCGTCACTTGTTTGCAATTAGTTGTTGGCTGCAAGCAACAGGCCTATACAGGAAAGTATTTCTGTCAAAACAGAATTTATTTGCGAAAGCAACAAATGCATGCAAATCCGCGTTGCAAGATAAACTTTTGTGCATATTAGTGTTTACATTTGCAAGTTTTTCTTCAAGTTGGATGCAAATAAAACTTACGCAAGTGCTACATGCTAGTGTAAACCCTCCCTTATTTAATATATAGTGTTTGTTTTACTTGGAGGCGACTTAACATCGCATTTATAAACAACGGCATCGAACACTCAAAGATACGAAACTCTCCATTATAAAGAAAAAACCGAAACGTCAGTGTGAAATCACGTAACAAACCTGTGTAGACTTGCAGACAAAAGTCTTGGGTGCCAAAAGAGGTTGCATCGTCGCATGCTGTGGATAAGGCGCTTGTGCCACATACCGAGGCACCAGCTGTTGCTGAGGTAGTAAACGGACGGGTGTCATCTGGTTTCCTTGCCTTATGAAACCTTTATAAAGAAAATACTGCTTACTCCATCATTATAAAATATTTTCTAAATCCTTCACTAGCGATAGTTAGAATTCTGACTGAACTATTCTTTAGCTCAAATGCGCAAATATTTCATTTCTTGTTTTAAAATGAAAGATTAGGATGAAACTTGTACGAAAATATCATGTTTTCTTCATTTCTTGCTATTTTATAGAACTTCAAAGTTGCATTTTGGGTGGTAATACTGTTTTTTTTTCTTCACACACGATTGCTCAAAATTATATGAATATAACATAACCTACACTGTATATTACTGTGACATTGTTTATCGCAGTAATCCAATATTGCATTATTTTAATGATAAAAATAGTTCATTGTCAACTAGTCATTCAATAAATGTTCCCATCACTAATCCACCATCACTATCATAATTTCTTTATCTAGTCGCGATGTTGCCAAATCCTGGATTGTAATATACCTTGATTTGGTTTGTCAAATTCTTACTTATATACTAGCGCAAAAATGTGTTGATATTTATTTAACTATAGTGTTGCACGAGGATATGTTGGGTTGACTTGGCGACGTGGTCCAAATCGACGAATCAAAGTTGGGTATTTTTATATGTAATGACTTTGTATTTTTTATGCCACGCGAGCCGCTGGTATTTTTCATTGTTTAGACGCATACTGTTCAAAGTTTTATCTAATTTGCAGGGACAATTTCTCATCAAACAAGCCATTTGCAATAAATTAAGACTTTCATTTTGCAAATAACCTCATTTTTTATTACGAATTTCTCTCAAAAATAGTACAACTTGGCAACAATGGACATCATTTATCTTATCTGTCAAGAAATGGTCGTTATAAAATGGCCATTGAATTGTTTGTACTTTCAAATATTTTTTACAAACGCAAAAACTATAATTTCATTGAAAATACGCGAAAAAAATGGTTAAAGAATTTCAAGAAGACATTGAAAGATCACAACACAACACCTCTACACTGTTTACCAAGTAAATACCATCATTTACGGTATTTTGAATTGTTATTTTATCTTATTACACGGCTAGGTTTGAACCCTTTTTTGCAAAAATAACGATTTTTTACAGTTTCACATCTACTTTCCTTAGTACTACACAGATTATGTTATATTTTTATAATGTAAAGCATCCTTGCCAAAAGAAAAAAAAAACAGTGCATAAAACAGTATTCTATTCTAGAGTATTACCACCAAAAATGCAACTTTGAAGTTCTATAAAATAGCAAGTTGAGCGTTCCTTAAAGAAAAAAATATATTTTCGTAAAGGTTACATCCTAATCTTTCATTTTAAAACAAGAAATGAAATATTTGCGATATTCGCTAAAGTATAGTCTTACCAAAATTCTTGGTGGTTTTTATTAAGTTAACTTTGGCTATTTTAGTTTGAAGAACCCATTTCTACGTCTTTTTAGCATTTTTTGACAGGACTCTATGACCTCAATATTTATCTGAGGCATTTAAATATACAGGCTGGGCAGCGAATCATCAAGGTCCCATATTTTATATGTAAGAGCGAGATAGAGAGATAGAGAAATACATATGTTAGAGAGAGAGAGCGCGAATGAAGCGTCCACAGACTCAGACGCTTATACAGGGTGGCCGGTATGTAACTGACTGGTTTGTATTTTGAATATTTGTGAAATAAAATAAAATACGTCCATTTTTTTCATCATAATCTTTTATTGAAACTTAGAAATTATGTATGAAAAATAATATCAGACAAATGTCCACCACTAGAAGCCGTGCAAACATGAGCCCTCTTGATTTCATTTTACATCACCTTTTGGTAGGTTTCAGGAGGAATAGCTTCAATCGTATCCGTAATGTTGTTCGTCAGCTGCTCTACACTATTTGGTTTATTGGCATAAAGCCTATTTTCCGAAAATCCCATAAACGCCATCTCATGGCTAATAGGCCAGCATTTAATCAAATTAAGCTTGATAATATAGATGAGCATTTGAAAGAAGTAAATGAAATTAAATATTTGGGGGTTGTTGATAATCACTTGAAGTGGGACCAACATGTGCTGTATTTGAGCAAAAAAAATATATTTTTCATCCATAAATTCTACTCTTCGTAACAAACTGAACATTAAACTAATATTGATGATTTACATAGCACTTGTGGTGCGCCTTTTGGTATATGGCATAATTGTGTGGGGTGGGATGCACGGTTCAAATCTTGGGCAGTTAAAAGTGGTGCAGAACCATATTGTAAGGATTATTCTAAAAAAACCTAGGCTACATCCCACTATGCAACTTTATTCTCAAGAAATAAACAATATTAAAATCTTACATATCGTTGCAGTATGTAGTTTTGTACATGCCAATAAGAAATTAAATACAAATTATGTGTCACACAATTATACAGGGTGACGGGAAAATAGATGCGGAGCCGGTGGGGGGAGATAGTACAAGCCAATCTGAGTCGATTTTACTATAGGAACTACTGTCCGAAAATTAGCCGTCTTCGAATTATACTAATTTTTTAGATTTTATAAAATTAACGTCCTTTATACGTTAACCAAGGCATAAAACTTGAAAATTGGGTGTTTCGTTTTATTTTTTTTTTGATTTTACAATAAAAGTATTCTAAAATACGAAAATTGATACTCAAATGTACATTATTGACGTTATCTCATGCAGTAAGCTTCAAAATAGTTCGATTTTTGTTAAAAAATCTACGTTCATCTCAAAACCTTCAGCTTACTAGAAAAAGTCGCATACAAATTTTTCGTACAAAATAATTAGAAAACATCTACGTTTCATTACCTTTCAGATGAGGTATAAAAATCACAAATCGATTAAGAATTTGCAAAAATATGACTATTATAAGAGAGGAAGGAAAAAGCAATAAAAATACTACACTTACAAAATCATACCTTAATACAGGATAATTTGTTAGAAACTACATTTTTTTTTATTTTTATAATACATTTTCAATATGGCGCCCTCTATTTCTTATGCACACACGTGCTCTTCTTATGACAGCTGATTTTACTACCGCCGAATTTCTAAGAGAGGCTTGAATTTCATGTGCTGCATGCATTATTCTGTTTCAGAAGTCTTCTATTGTGGGTACAGGATTTTGATCAGAGTATACTAAAGTTTTCATGCGACCCCACACAAAAAAGTCCATAGGTGTGAGATCTGGACTGCGTGCTGGCCATGGGATTGGTCCGCCTTGATTTTTCAGCATGACGGGTGCCCAGCACATTTCAGACGTGTTGGAAATTGGTTAAATGAGCAGTTTCCGAATCGATGGATCGGTAGAGGCGGACCAATCCCATGGCCTTTTTTGTGTGGGGTCGCATGCAAACTTTAGTATACTCTGATTAAAATCCTGTACCCACAATAGAAGACCTCAGAAACAGGATAATACATGCAGCACAAGACATTCAAGCCTCTCTTAGGAATTCGGCGGTAGTAAAATCAGCTGTCATAAGAAGAGCACGTGTGTGCATTAGAAATAGAGGGCGCTATATTGAAAATGTATTATAAAAATAAAAAAATGTAATTTCAAACAAATTATCCTGTATTAAGGTATGATTTTGTAAGTGTAGTATTTTTATTGTTTTTTCCTTCCTCCTCTTATAATAGTCATATTTTTGCAAATTCTTAATCGAGTCCAGGCGAGATTTAAATTTACGTTTCGTGACATATCTTGCATCTAAATTTTACAATTTGATGTCTGCTAATATCAGGAAAATTGAAAATAATAAACAATTTAATGTTTCGTTTAAAATGTTCTGTTGGGAAAATCGTGAACAACTGATGCGTTTATTTTAAGTTGCTTTGAGGTAGAATGATCCGCCTATTTGTTTATTTTCTTTTTTTTATATAATTGTGATACTTTTTTTCTGTGATCTTACGTCAAATCTATGACTTACAAAAAGCATAGGATTTTCTTTCATTCTGTCTATAGTGTGTTTCATGTTTTTTGGGATTGTTAAATAATGTTATACAAGAATATATATTGGGTGATATGCATAAAGGCGAGTGGCTACTTTTGACTCGCATTTTTAAAGTAGCCACTCCGTTTGATATGCATAAAATTGTAAGTAGAAGCTCACACTCATAAGTTTCTACTCTTTCCGTGAGGCTGTACTCGCTCCTTGAGTGCCGACTTTAATTTTTATATGCATAAAAGCGAGCGTCCACTCCGACCGCTGAGTACATACTTAAAGAAATGCGAGATACCTTAGTAGTAGACTCAGCTTTATAAGAAGTGGATGTCTTCACGAAATGGCCGAATTTATGCCTATTTATCAGCCTACGAAGGTATTTGAAGATCGTAGGAAATCAAGGAAAGTAGACTATCGGGCCTTATATCGGTTTAGTAAAGTTAAAATAAGTAAGTTTAATAAGTAACCAGTTTTTATGTTTTGAATCTTCTTCCAAATCTGCCCTTCATTATATTTAACTCCTAATTCTGCTTCTACCTTTTCTTTCATTTCTTCAACCGCCTTACGGCGTTTATTTTTGATTTCCGGGATGTTTAATTATATTAACAAATACTGTTTGATCTTCAGATGAATGGTCTTCAGAATAGGTTGACATCATGTAAATGAACAAATAATAATCGACCTAAACACCACCGACACAAACGTTTACCGGTATACAGTAGTAACTGCTCGCAATAGAGAAATTGCCAATTCGGCGAGACAACAAAATACAAGTCGGAACTCGAAAACCAGAGTGCCTACTCAAGTATTTCATTAGAATTTGAGTAGCCTCTCCGTTTCTCGATAAATATTTTATGCATATCAAAACCGAGTAGGCTCTCCGTAACAGGAGTAGTAACTCGCTACAATATGGAGTCGCTACTTCTGAGAACCCACTCACCTTTATGCATATCACCCTGTATGATGTTAATGTATTGGATTGTTTTTGCGCATGCCAGTTTTTAAACTCAGGCGCTCATATAGAGAAATCTTGCTTTTGTTTTTTTTTATATATATCTGTATATATATATATATATATATGTATGTATAAAGTATGTGTATATATATTATTTCTTCTATTTGTAAAATTGGTTTTGCTGAATAAATGTGGTAGACGAGTTCAGGGCGTACTGTTCTCTCCAACAACAAAAAAAGTCAGGAGCCGTTAAATCCGGTGGCCAGTTGTTGACATCTCCAAATCGAGAAATTGAACGTCCCGGAAATATTGTTCGCAAGATTCATTGTTTCCTCACCTGTGTGACAAGTTGCTCCGTCCTGCTGGAATCACCTGTTTTGCAGGTTAAATTGTTGGATTTAAGGAGCCAGAAAGTTGTGCACCATATTACGGTAGCGCTCGCCAGTGGCAGTAAGAATTACCTACAGCGTCTTCAAAGAAGTAAGGTCCATGACACCTCCATACCAAACACCGCACCAAACTGTGCCTCGACGAGGATGTAGTGGTCGTTGGTGGATGACACGAGGGTTCTCTAATGCCCAGATATGACAATTCTGTTTATTAACAAATCCTTTCATGTCGAAGTGGGCTTCATTGCTCATTATCGGGCTGAACTTCTTGGGTTAAATGAATTTTGTATGGTCGCAAATGCAGGTCTTTTTTAAAATAGTGCATAATGTCGTGCGACGAATACCCAGTTCTTGAGAACGATGTCTGGTAGACGTCTCAGGGCGCTCCTCTACACTTTCACGAATTCTCTCGATATTTTCCGGAGTACGAACAGTTCGAACGCGGCCCGACCTTGGCAAGTCTTTAACTTCACCTGCTTGTTCAAACTGACACTAGGCACATTATTTCGACCGACATCTTGTCGTAGCTTCCGAATCGTTGTAACAATCGACTCATTATTTAAGTAAAACGTTTTAACAATACGGACGCGTTGTGGGATCGCGTAGCGCTCTATGGACACATGTGCTTCAAACAACTACTACGGCGCCGCCTACTGAAACGCATGTATCAAAAATAGCGCGCAATTTAAATCAGTCAGCTATATATTGGCTACCCTGTACGGACATATTAAACACGGGTCATCAATGATTCTCTGTCGCCCCTCTGTGATAGTGATATGATAGAACTCAGCTCTTCCCACAAGACAAAGTGATCATTTGTATCAACCTGTGGCAGAATTAACGTTGTGAAAAGGCCTCTTGAATGACAGCACAGTGAGTGGTGTTCCGGTACAGTTGACAGGCTGCAATGACGGTACAACGTTGACTGGTTGACTTTGGTTTGTTGGCGGAGGAATCTTCAATAGACAATTTATATTTTTTGTGAGCTGCTCAGCCCTTGCCTCTATCAGCGTATCATCTGACCCCTTCTCCCTCTTGCTTTTGTCGTGATATTTCTCGCCGCAACATTTTGAATAGTCGCGCCTCATCAGTCTGTTGTTCTTTTTAGCATCACTGAGGTGTCTGTAAAACAGAGAGCAAGGCATTTTTCGGTGAAACCGGAAATCCAAAACCTTAAACAGTTCCATCAGGAAATGAGAAATTGCAAACGATTTTCTGAATTTCCCTAAATTCGATTCATAAACGAAATGGAGCCAGGTAGGTTGACACTGCACTTCCCTTGGTCATCAGTTCATAAAATATTATATTCGGCACAAGTTAGATCCAAAAAAAAATAAATAGCTTCAATGTTCAAAAATTATTTAAAGTCGATGTCACAAATAAATTGTTTTAATTTTCTATGTACTATGGACCAGCTTCATCGTACCATACCAAAACAATGATATTTTTGAGAGGAAGACGGTTTGAATGCGCCTATTTTTTTACAAATCCTTGTGCATTTCATAACGAATTCCGTATTAAACCGTACTCTTGAGAATCTTGTCAAGAATGTCGGATGGGAGCATGGCAAAAGGAAACTTACGACATCTCCCTTTGAAAATATTCCGCCAACTCGCAGTATTGTATCTTGAGATGTTTGATCTGTTCCGGATCACAGCCAAAGCATTTCCAGTCATCGTTGTTCTTTATCTCTTGTAGCTTGTCATCGTCGAAATTAATCTGGATACATGTCTGGAAAAAGAAAAATCGGCTGAAAGGAACAGACAGCCTCAGAAAGCCTTTGAAATGCGGAAATAATACACTCGACTGTTTTTCATCCGGAAGCTAGCTGTAACAGCAGATGTATGGAAAAGTGATTTAGATATTACTTACACATTAGCGTTGGAAACGGGTTGAAAAGTAAAGGGCACATTGTAGTTATCATGCAAAATATGTATTACATCAAGCACAGAAAGTATTCGTTCACAAAAGAGAAAGAGACAGGTATTTGATCAAAAATATTGTATATTTTCTGTGATTCTCCTCCTTTTCTTGATTCATTTGATGATTTTTGTCAACTTATTCAGGACAGCTGCAGATATAGCGAAGCAGTCATAGTCTCAAAAATTTTATGGGTATAGTAACAAAACCTATAAAAGATCTGCAGAAAACTGCAACTTCTCGACTGTATATAAAACACGTTCTAGGGATCAAGTTGACATATGATGTCGAGACACTAGGGCTTACAAACGAAAGCTAAAATTACTGCACTGAAAATGTATTCCCTAGTTTTTATAACTTTCAAACTATAAACTAGGTTAGGGTTGGGGCTTACCACTCTCATATCAACTAAGGTAATTTTTCTCAATTGACACATTTATCTGTTAAAAACGTGAGTCATTGTTGACCGGCCAATTGACCTATTTAATTAGCCCATAAAACACCTCTATCCCCCATGTCGTTACGCTCTTAATTTAGATATCCACGTCGTGTCGATTAACCATTGCCTTCTGTGGCATACAGCGTTGGAAAACAATATGAAATAGAATGTTAGAAAAAAGTTCTAACGGAAAATCTTCCAAATCAGACAAGTAGTTGCAATTGGTGCATCGATTTCTTGAAATTCTTTGACCAAAATTCGGTACAAATTGATTGGATCCAAAAATCTGTTTGTTTCGCTTGTGATCAACCTTGATTCATGTTTGTAACACAAAAGAAATATTCCTATAAAAAGTGTCTTAAGGAACCCATCCTTTGTGTGACGCAAAATGTCAGTCATCACTGACGACAGTAAAATCAGAGAGAGAGAGAGAGAGAGAGAGAGGGGGGAGAGAGGGGGAGAGAGAGAGGGAGAGAGGGACAGAGAGAGAGAGAGAGAGAGGGGGAGAGAGAGAGAGAGAGAGGGGGAGAGAGAGAGAGAGTGAGAGAGAGAGAGAGAGAGGGGGGGAGAGAGAGAGAGGGAGAGAGTGACATTTGGATGTATTTTGAAGATAGCCACTCTAGTACTATATTCCCACGTCCAAAAAAACGTCTGAGATGAATTGAGATACCGTAGCACCATTTGTGAGGATTTTTCACAGCTGTTTCTCCTCTCTGCTTTAATTAGAAGAAACATATCTGACAAATTATTATAGATGACCCTGCGTTATCTCGTTTCATCTCGGATAATTTTTTGGACGCGGGAATATAGTAATTAGGTTGGCTATCTCCAGGTAAAATACTTGAATCAGTGGTATTATTCTATCAAATTGTCGAGCGCATAAGCTGCTTTCCTTTTCCTCTGCTTGTATATCATTTTTTGTCGGCATAGCGACCAATAAAGTCGTGCACCCATCAGTGCAGAGAAACGAAGGGAAACGCGACGACATTTGCCATTTGCATACGTCAAACGTGTTACGTCGCTTCCCTTCGCGTCGTTCCAGTGCGCGGACTATCATTTGATTATATTGTAACGCGCTCGTATAGCTGGGACCTTGAGTGGCGAGGAGCCGCCTTGTAGAGTCGATGGTTAGGCAACCAGTTTCGCGACCGTGTGTAAGTGCTTGCGCCGCTATCTAAAAAGGTTTAGGCCCAAGTATAACCGAGATCCGTCTAGAGACACCTGCTGCCATCTAGACTACTTCCATGGAAGTTCACGCCTTGACCTGAAAAACGCTGGAACATTTCTCGACTCGTCGATAGAGCGATAAATACCAAACCATATGGTGGAAGTCGAGAAATTCAAACGCGGAATGCCGTAGTCTAGTCAACATTGTTATACATTGTCATAAATTAGTAAAAAAGTTATAAATTAGTGTAAACATAATAAATTGGAGTTTGGACGGTAAAACACTGTTTTCGTAACAAAGTGTAAAGGAATCCAGTTTCTCTTTTCTGCTATTCTCTTCTTTTGTATTCACTTCCCTTTCCCTCAATATCGTGCATCTTTACGGTTTCACGCGACGTAGTGATGTAACGAATATTCGAATTCGCGAATATTCACATGTTTCTTGTTATTCGCATCGGTATTCACGAAATTTATGCGATTGTCTTGTGAATATGAATATCAGAAAAAAGAGAATATCAAAATAATGTTAGGTACTTGACACTTGAACCACCGCTGATTTTTATTCCTACAGATTTTGTCCTTGAATCTACCGAATTTCAACGGCACTATGTACAAATTTCATCTTTTTCGGGTCGGCCACACTGGTGGAGGTGGTTCCTAGGACATTGCAGCGTAGAAACAATCAAAGATGCTTCAAATGTCCAATTTCAAAACATACCTGGCAAAAGACCATCGGGCAAGCTGCGCAGCACATCACGTTTCCTCCCTGTCCACACCACCGGCAGTACATCTCGGTACCATCCTCGTCCTTTTCGAAGTCTCCTGAAGTGTAGTACTCGTAGCAATTCTTGCACACCAGCACATTTAGAAGTGGATGTACAAACATGTTCGGCGAACAAGCTAAAGCGCTGCCCAGATGACAGTTACATGCTGTACAGTGTATCTCTGAGAACTGAATGGGACGGCCTGAAACGTATGTTGGGGTGTGGTTGACATTAGTTGGTGTGTTTGAAAATATGAGTGTCTCACCAGCCTAGATACTGCCAATGCAAGTATAATTAGATTTTGACAGTATTAAAGGCAGTCGAATCAACTTTATATTTTCGCTGTACCTATTGCAAAATAGAGGTCAGAAAAATATAAATCACCTTTAATAGCAGATAATGCTAAAGACAATGAATCCCTTACATTCTATTCCAACGAATTCAAAAAGTAACATCGACACACAAAATTGTAAGAGGCAAAAAATATTTTAAATTGTTTGGTTAAATGAAATTATTCTTGTACACGTATGTTAAAAAATCGTAAAAGTATATTGACTCTATACTTCCCACGCCTTCGCAACAAAGTCTAGTACAATTTTTCATATTGTGCAATGGCATCAAAAAGACGTAGCTTTTGTGAGAACCATTAGTGCACTATTTGATCTTTTTATGAAAAAAAAAAATTACCCCAGATTGCAGCAGTGGGCGAGTGTGTCCAATTCTTTAGAGCTCTGACCAAAAACTGTTTGTCAACAATGCTTGTAACTGATTATAATAGCTCTTGAGACGTAATTATGGTATATACCAGCTGATGGGGTGGGATAGTTCAAAAGCACTGTTTCAACTGAGCATTTGTTAAATCATTTTTTTTCTGTTTCTTATTTGCTTTATAAGCTCGTACCGCAAGTGGCTATTTCAGTTTCTTTTCTTATTTTTATTTTTTCTCTTTGTGTATCGAGTTTATCTACTCGTATGTTGCTTTTTCTCTCACAGTGACGTTAAGTGTAGGAGTAACCCTTTGGCTAAATTTCGCTACACCGATATGAATGTGTGTTAATAAAGACATTTATTATTATTGTTATTAATATTTGAAATTCCTTCGTTTAATAGGTTCTTAAAATTACCAGTGATGGAAATGTAATAAATTAACAAATCAACAAATTGCGACATACCCTCCCCCTAAAACTTCCCACTCCCAACTTTTTCCCCTATTTTTTTTTCAAAAATGATTGTGATTCTCTGAAACGTAAAAAACGAAGCTTGAGCAATCTTTATTTTTGTCGTTTCTTTCGTCATAGGCATCGATGCTTTCCAAGTTATACTGGGGCCAACGATCAGCAGATAAACAGACCGACACTGTGGAAGTGAGTGATATTGCTTTTCATGATCATGTCATATAAGATCCAAAAAACATCTTATTTTCTCAATTTTTCGCGACTACAATACTTTACCGCCAGTAGGAGTGGGAAGTAAAAGAACAATGAAAATTCGTTCCATGCTTGAGCTACTGTCGATATATTCACGTTTTTCCGACCCATCGTATCAGTCTTTCCTAAATAATTTCCTTTCGTTATTTTAAATTATTCTTTGATTGACTTACTTCTCTGTAGCTTAGATTTCCTCAGTAAGTTTCTTTCGTCTTCATCAAGTTGGATTTTAGCTGTCGAAAATAATAAATTGTGTTGGTTTCCTGTTCATAGTTATAAATCATTGTGTGGGAAAGGAACTTACCATTTACAATGTTGTGTATGTGATTTGATATTCCGTTGATTTCTGAAAGGATACAAATTAAATAGGTAAAAACTTCCAAAATTTTTAATTTGTTTACCATTAGATGACATTGGTACCTCGTTGACCTCCATGATTACATCTGGACATAACAAAGCTGGATTGAAGTCATCATCTGAAGCGAGTTCTGAAAAGAAAACTTGATTTTGCTTGAAATGTCAAAAAATCAACTCACCGTGACTTTTTTCAGCAAACGTTACATATTTCGGTGTCTTGACAAGCTTTCAATTCCGAGAAAAATCACGGTAAACCAGGAAAGAAAATAAATTTCAGAAATAAAATGAAAATATAAAAAAACGTGCACTAATAAGTTGTAAGAGATGATGGTAACAGAAAGCAACTTGCAAATCGTCAACTTACTAGAAAATCCAGAATTAAATAATCGAATCATTTGAATTCATTTTCTTATAATGTCCATGAAAAATAATATTACCCATAACTTTGGAAGGTAAAAAACAGTTCAGTGTTGCTAGACGTAGATATTTAGAAAATTGTGATCATACTTGTACGAAAAGATTTCAGATAGTACTAAACGGTGTAACAATCCATAAAATTTTGAAAATAAATCTGCCAATATTTACGCCAGCTAGAAGATAATGTGTAATCATTTTTAAGGTAACAGAAATCTCAAACATTTGACTCAAAAAGCAAACTATGTGAAAATACATAAAAAATACACCATCGCCATTGTATGCATACACACCTTGATCTTCATGAGTGTCCACCCCTTCCACAGTTTGCCTTACAATGTTAGCACTATCTTCGTCTTGCTGCATGTTTCTAAAAAATGTTATATTATTATGTCCTCATCAGATAATGTCAGAAATATGTAGACTCAATTATCAAAAAATCCCGGCACTACCACTGAGGTTAGTATGCTTATTGACCATGTTGCTCCAAATTTCATTTCATTAACCCCATCTAGATTATAACAAACTTACCTCGATCAGGTGGCTTTCAAATCTGGCTGCTGTTTGAAATTTGAAGTTTGACTATTTCATAATAATAGAAAATTAACCAAATTCACTCCACCGTGCATGAAAATCTGACGCGTTCTGTCACCATTTATTTATTCGGCTGTCAAATAATAAACAAAGCTGGTCATAGCCTACTTCAATTTTCGGAACTCCTCATATTCCCATAGTATTTGAATGTACGATGACGCCATGCCGTCTGCCACGATACGAAATTTTGAGCTAATTTCCGTACAAAATTAAGGATAGCATTCAGTGCATAATTTTGTATGTACAAATTGGAGATTTGGAGCAGTACAATGGCTGATATAACCTCAAACACTTTCATTAGTTGATGCTATTAGTTGTGTTATAGATTGAAAACTTAAAAGATGTCATGATTAAAAGAACGGTGTGACATATTATTAAACGAGTGCGATAAATATCATTTTCTATATGCTGTAAAAAGCAAGGCCTATACAGGGTTATCCAAATTAAGTGTCCACCATTGGTAACTTTGTTATTAGTAAAAATTTGTTTAAATTAGCAAACTAGTAGCGTTTTTAACGCTGGTAAAAATGAGAAATAAAAAAAAAACAATTGAGAGTCGTTATTTTGATTTTTTTCAGTAAAATAACATTTTTTTAAATGGAAACCCCTGTATATTATATTTTTTTCTGTTAAAGCATCAAATTTTAAACAAAAAAGTTCATAATGACTTTTCCGCTAAAGTCAAAAATAAAGTCAAAATAACGATAAATATTTTTAATTATTTGCAGTATTATAATATTAAGACGGCTATGAAAACAACATGGCGTTCGCGATTTGACAGCATTAAGATAAGCGACAAATTGTTAAACTGGACATACTCGCAACTAGAAGGCTTTGGAAAACAATGATAAAATCAAATAATGTCAAACATTAGTGTAAATACTTGTTTATAAGCTTTATTGTGTCATTAATTTAAAGAAAAATGTTCTCCCATGAAGAAAAGTGTGATATGTTAGAATGCTATTTAGTGTGCAGAAAATCCTCCTTGAGAGCAAGAGAATACTACAGTGAATTATATCCCGCGCGCATTCAACCGTATGAACGATATTTTCTGAGACTTTATCGAAAATTTAGGGGCAACGAAAATGTTTTTGCTAAAACAAGAGCAAAAAAAGAATTCATAATAAGCGAGGCCACGGAAATTGCAGTTATTGGATATTTTGAAGCTTATCGTGAGAATTCAATAGCAGATATTCTCAAGGACTCTAATTTCAGTTATGGTACTGTTCAAAGGATTTTAAAAAAATACAAATTTATTCCGTATAAGTACCGACCAGTTCAAACGCTTTTGGCAGGGGATCCAGAGAGAAGACTTGTTTTTTGCCATTGGTATCTTAGCTTCTGTCGCCAAAATGTAAATAACTTTCGTTACCTTTTATGGACAGATGAATCAAATTTTTCAAATTCTGGAATGTTTAATAGAAAAAACCACCATTATTGGTCAAGAGAAAATCTTTTGTTAGTACATCCAAGAGGCCCACAAGTCCGTTTCAGTTTCAACATTTGGTGCGGTATAATTGGTTCAAAAATTGTTGGCCCGTTCTTTTATGAGGGAACACTAACTGGTGAAAGATATGTGGAATTTATGTCAGAAATTCTGACTAATGTCTTAGACGAATTGGATCTTATAAGTAGACATCATCTGCATTTTCAGCAAGATGGCGCACCTGCCCACAACTCCAGAGGTACTTATCATTTTCTAAGTACTACTTTTAATGATCAGTGGATAGGAACAAATGGCCCAATACAGTGGCCTCCCAGATCACCAGATCTAAACCCATTATTGATGATTACTTCTTGTGGGGTTACTTAAAGAACCAAATTTACAAGCGAAGGTACGATAACCTTGACGCGTTAAAGACTGCAGTTAGGGAAAAGATAACCCAGATAGATGGTAGGACCATACTTAAGACAGTTCGAGCAGTTGAAAAACGTGCCCAAAAATGTATTGAAGAACAAGGTGGTGTTTTCGAGCATCTTCTTTAAAAAAAATTGTTATTGTATTTTGTAAGATTATAAGTTGATGTTGAAAATAAAGTTTGTCGATACAATTTAATTGTTTCAGATTGGAGGCCATAACTTCAACAATTTGTAACCTAGGAGAAAAGTTATTGTAAGCTTTTTTGTTTAAAATTTGATGCTTTAACAGAAAAAAATATAATATACAGGGGTTTCCATTTAAAAAAATGTTATTTTACTGAAAAAAATCAAAATAACGACTCTCAATTGTTTTTTTTTATTTCTCATTTTTACCAGCGTTAAAAATGCTACTAGTTTGCTAATTCAAACAACTTTGTATTTTCACTAATAACAAAGTTACTAATGGTGGACACTTAATTTGGATAACCCTGTATAGCAGAAAAGCCAAAGACTTATAATCCTGCACTAGAAGTTCTTTATTCAGCATATGGAGCACATACATGCCCTCGTCCCTCTTCCTGATCCATTTTACAGTTTCGTTTACTTCGTTTTATCATGAGGTGGGCAGCTGCAACGCTGCCGCTGTCGCATATATTATGCGAATTACGGGATCGCTCAATTTTCTACAATTTTCTACCCGTTTAAAGATAAAGTAGTAAAGTAGCAACCGCAAAGGAAAGTGTGGTTAGAATGACTTTGACATGTTAAATAGCATTCAGAAGTTGACAGATATAGTTTCTTTTCTACCAACTGCGCATGATTTCGTACGAAATTTAGTACAAAAATTTCTTTACATGTCAGACTGGATTGTAATTTGTAAACAAATTGGGAACCAAATTCAGTAACGAATTTTCTCATAAAATTTGGTACTAAATTTAGCACAAAATATCTTTCGTGACAGACGGCCTTTATGATAAATTTGAATTATGTATAGTTAGGCATTTACATGTGCGGTTGCAGGAAAGTGAGGGGTGGGGGCAGGGGTCCGAACCCCCTCCTCCCTGAGAACCGGTTGAAGCTTAAAATTTCAATACTAAGAATGATTTTACTTTACACGCCTACTGGCGAGGAAGTATTATAATCGCGAATAACTTCGTAAATGAGATTTTGATTTCCTTGGATCTTATACAGGATGATTCACAAGTCGTGACCAAAAATGAAACATCATACACAGGACCGCATTTTACGGAGAGTCTTCTATGTAATATTTTTTCCTCGATGGCTTCATTAAAAAGATAGGGGGGTTGAAGTTTAAAAATTATTTTTTTTTAATATCTTCAAAACCGTCAACTGGAATGAACTAAAATTTGGTATGTGGATTTACCTAAGTATGGTCCACATTCAAAAGTCTTTACTTAAAATTGACGTGCACCAGTGGCGGAGATACAGGGGATTAGTGGCATTATATTTCCAAATAAAAGTAGTATGCCACTGTTTTTTTTCTCGAAACGAGCAATTTTTCGAATTTTACCTTCAATTTGCTACAAATAATTACCCATGTGTTTTTTTTCCCTAGAGTGCATTGTTTTCGTAAAAATAAAAAAAAACAAATAGCGAAAGAATGCCTATTTGTATGGGCCTGTTTGACTGACTTGATTCAATTTCTCTCTTATACTTATTCGTAATTCATCTTAATCTACACTTTCACATCTCTCGCCGAGAATCGGCCCCTCTGACAAAATTTTACACGGACGCCCGTGGTTATATAATATCTGTTTCTATCACCTTACGTATTTGTCATATAGCCCTAAATATATTGAATAAATAATAGTCTCCCTGACAAGTGGTTTTCGATGGTTTGTGAGCCTCAGTGTTAACTGTGTGTTTGTAGTTTACTACGAGGGATGTCTTTTAAGTTTTGCATATAGAAACATAGTAGGCCGCGCGGATCCAACGTCAGTATTGAATCTTAACTTCACTCTTTAGTAAACTTAAATTCAAAGTTTCACAACAATACGTGCAGTGTTCTCACTTCAGTGAATTTATAAGTGTCACCAAGTCATTAGGAAAATAGAACTTAACCGAGAACATTTTCCTGGCGACGATCCCAGGGTGGTTGTACCAAAAACGGCAGTCACCCAGGGAAACGTCGATGCTGTGCGCAAACTCATCATTGAAGATAGACATGTGACATATCGCGAGATTGAGACGTCCGTGAACATATCAAAGACCTTAATTAAAAAAACTTTACATGACGAATTAGGAGTAAGAAAATTAGTTTCTCGTTGGAATCTGTTGACTGAAGAGCAGAAAGCAGCCAGGGTTACTTGGTGTCGAAAAACGCTTGACTGTTTCAATTCCGGAAACTCAAAAAATGTGTACAGCATTGTTAGTACAGATGAATCTTGGATTTACTGTTATGAACCAGAAAATAAACGACAGTCGTCTGTTTGGGTGTTCCAAGGTGAAGAAAAGCCAACAAAAGTCATCCGTACTCAAAGTGCTTCGAAAAAGATGGTGGCGACATGTGTGTCAAAAGCGGGTCATATTGCAACAATTCCTCTTAATGAGCAAAGAACTGTTACTGCGGATTGGTATACCACCATTTGTTTGCCAAAAGTCATCAACGAGCTTCGAAAAATCAACCCCGAAAGAAGAATCATCCTCCACCAAGACAATGCAAGCTCGCACACAGCCTAAAAAACAAGGCAGTATTTAACGGAAGAAAACGTGGAATTATTTTCATATTATTCTCTATATAGTCCCGATCTAAGTCCTAACGATTTCTTTACTTTCCCGAAAATTAAAAACAGACTGCGTGGTCAAAGGTTCCAGTCGCAAGAAGAAGCAGTTGACGCATTCAAAAATGCCGTTTTGGATCTGCCAGCAAACGAGTGGAATAAGTGCTTCGAAAATAAAGTCATTTAAAACTACGTACTGTGTTGTTTTATTTCCATATGCAAAACTTAAAAGACATCCCTCGTATTTCAGCTGTTTTCATACAGATAAAACAATTTTTAGTTGCAAGCTACAACTAATTTATATACACTTCTCTGGCTTGTGACCATTTTAAGGCAAATAAGTGATTTCGTGAGTTTTTCTCTAGTAGGTTCAAACAATGCAGTCAACCTTTTCTGAATTCGTGACCGTTTTATTTAACCCTTAATCTAGCCCTTCTGTAACTGATTATATTGCTCAGGTTTTATTGAAATGTTTACAGTGTTTCTACCATGCCAAAGGTGAAAAAGATTTGTTGCGTCCCAACAAGGAATAACTTTCCGCCAATAATATAGACGAATATAATACTAGATCACATATGTATATTTACGAGGTTAATAAGGTCTTAATAATCCCATATCACAAGCATAAAAGATATACAATAAGCTGCCAGAACTAATGAAAAATAAAAAGAAAAACACGTTTAACTGTTTTGTGCAAACATTAATTAAGGCCTCTTAGAATTAGTATATAGATATCAGTGCTTGAAGCACTGTTTAGGGAATTGTATCTTATTATATATTTGTACTAGTAATTTTTGTAACGTATTGTTTAAAAAAAAGGTTCTTACTTATAATAACTTGATGTACTAAACAAGCTACATGTAACTTTATTCTGTTGCTCATGTCCAGCCATTTGATGTTATTTATGCATGGGAGTATATCGTGGGGATAACTGAACCTTTCCATTTTTATTTGCTTCCCCCCGTACGCGCCCGGAGCCGTACCCATTCCTCCCGGAAGATCCCGGTAACGGCCCGACGATGTTTGTATCGACGCTGGCGCCTACAAAAGCGCACGCGCGACGCGTGGATAACGCGAGCGCCGCGCGTCATCGATTCGACCACCTCCCGCGGCAGTGTTGTCTGTGGTTAGGAAGCTGCTGGAAGGAGCCGCTCACGGGAAAAGGAGTCACGAGCAGCAGTCAGCAACGCTGCTCCCTCTCGCACCGGTGTGGGATCTCGCACGCTACGGGCGGTGACGCGGGTGGACAGTGCGTGTGCGCGCATCAGAAGTGGGATTTGCGAAATTCGCTAGTGGTGTGCGTACGCCTTAGGCACAGACACTGGTGCTTTGGATGTATGTTATTGTGTTTGTACTTGGTACAGCAGTAATGCTTAATTTATGCGATAACTGTTGTTTCGGTATTGGGATAGAAGGAATGCTCCTTCCTTCAATTTGATGACATTTCGTTATTACTTTTCCTCTATTCCAATATCTGGAGAACTATTGCATAGTTTATGTCTTTAGATGTCTAAGACTGCAGCTGTTGCATTAGTTTAACCTAGTTATTTTCCTCGGCCGTAGAAATGGTGGTAACTAGCAGTTAGTATATGGTTGATGTGGTTCCGGTGCCGCGGATTATACCTAATGACAAATAGGTATTTCCAGCCTCAAATTTTGCCGTTGTTACGATTTTCAGATGCTTTAGTGGTCTTATGATTTTTGCACAAGTCGTGGGTGGATGTTTAACCCTAATCGAACGCAAGTTAAACTTCAACATGATAATGTCTACGCAGAAGGGTAGTTTAGTGCATCTACAGTTGTTTTTTTTTTGTATGACAAATTACAATTTGTCAGTAGTAATTATTATCAATTGTATCATTTTATTTTTAGTTATGAACTTCTCAGATGCCTAATACCTAATATATGAGGTGATTGAAAAAGGCAGTATGTACGAGTACATATATAGTGGAAATTAATTGCCTTATCTGAAAATGCAGTAGGCGCTTTATAAAAGTCGGTCGTGCAAATTTTTTTCCCTTCTGTAGTGGTCATAATATGGTAGTTTCTGCGCCACTCATGGTGTAGTTTGAGCTGCAAAAATTCTTGTATGTATTATTCATGACCTTAGTACATGAGCAAAACTTTCAGTCGGTATCTTTTTCTACTTTGGCGTTCTTTTCATGGCTTTGAAGCTTCAACTTCAACCCCCTGTATCTCACTGTGGAGGAATTTTATGACCGAAGCTTATCTATAGTTGTAGCCACCATTCTTGGCGGTTACGTCATCAACGAAATATGAAATAAGTAGACAGATCGAATCTCCGTACCATGGGCGGAACACTGCGCAGACTAATCTTCAGCGCATCTGCTACTCTCTCTAGTACGCATGAAGTGCGTAACAGGGGACCGCTGTTTTCATTCTCTTCCTGGAAATACTCTAATAGATTCAGGCCGAGCTGTCGGACTTCTCCATTGATCGTATTTCCGGGAATTGTACACAACTAAAAAAACGTATGTCTTTGAGCTTACCAAACAAACGTTCACACGTAGGGGTAGGTTGCATGTGTATGTATGAGAGAGATGAAGATATATGAAGGGATATTGGTAGTCTTTGATCTGCCAAGAACGGTGACTACAACTATATCTTTTACGGTTTTTGGCAAGTCACAGTAAAACTTCAGGAATTACTTTCATACAGCTATCTCCCTCGCACATACATATACAATCCGCTTCTATGCGCGGAAGTTTTTGTGTACTTATAGGCATACGTTTTTTAGTTTTGTCTAGCCTCCTCCCATCAACTAGTGCACATTTACTTGATATAAAACATACTGCCTGAAGCTACAAAGTCGACAGTCTGTATTAGAAGTATTTTTATAAAGTGAGTGAAAACAGCGGTCCTTTATCACCCAATTCATGTCTGTGTGTGCAAGAGCGACTAGCAGCTGCGCTACGCCTCAGCTTGCGCAGTGCGCATGTTTCCTTACGCCAAGCTTATGGTACCATTAGTCAATCCGAAAAGAACTATCTTGTCGTATTATTTTTTTTTCTCTCTGCCCTAGAAATACTCGCATTGTTTTTTGAACCACCCTATATTCCTAGAAAGTAAAATATGGTGCAACCTAAAAGAAGAGTAGTCTGCGAGCCTCATACAAAACAATTTCTGTTCTAATACACTTAGTAACTGCCCACGGATACAGTTGAATCTCTTCGATTTTGCAAACTTTATTTTAACCTATTTTCACGGGTGTGGAATAACAACCCTTTGTTCGCTTTATCAGCTGTGCGCTACGATATTGGCGTAGCTAAACCGGATGACCTACTTTGCTTCGCTGGTCTAGCTGCAATCAGCTGATTCTATCAAAATTGCTGATCTGCAGTTCTTTGTTCTTAACTGATTTGAAGACTGATGAGAGTTTTTATTATCTGGTGTACTATTTGATTTTGTTTGTAATAGTTTATATAAAATCTTGTTTTCATGCTTGGCATTAGTTTAAACCTTGTCAAAATCACGAAAGATGACTATTACGTCATTCATAAATTGTACCGAAGTAATCAATGGACGTACGTCGATGATAAAATCACGATGTCAGGAACATAATGACAACAAATTTATATTATGATTTTGCGAAGTTAGGTTATTTCACCGATTATATTTATTTTCATTTTATTTCATGGTTTTGAGTTAAACATTAATAATAATTTTAGTGGGGAGTTTTTGTTTAAAAAAAAAAACAGTTACGAGTAGAATACCTTAAGACAGGAACACCATAGACCAAAGTATTATTCGAAAACAACCTAACCTGCTTTAACATAACCTAACTATTCCTCTTTCAAATATGATCGATCATGCAACATCAAAACATCACCTATCTTTGTCGTATACATGCAAATTAGCAATACAGTTCGTTTAGACAATAAAATTCTGTTTGTCTCTGTCTAACATATCTGAAACTTCATTAAAAATATTCCTACAAATCGCTGTCGTAAGTCTTTGCTACAGACTAAAATGATGACGTAATCGTCATCTTTCATGATTTCGACTATACTTTTCTGTATTTGTTCGATAAGTCGGGTACAGACAGGATGTGACTTCTGATCTAGTTGTTATACACCTAGTCCTTTCTCTCATAATGTTTATGCGATTTTGATTACGATTATTAAAGCTTTTATGGCTATCTAAGGATTTTATCTTTTTACTTGACGTCGAAGAATATCATGCATCTGTACCGGGTGTTTCAAACTCTACCCTCACAATTGCGATCTTGGAAACGGTAAGAGATACGAAGTCACTAATTCGGGTAGAGTTGCCTATACAGATAACTAACACAATTTTTAAACCCCACTACAAATAAAGTTAGACAGAACGATTTTGGGAAAATTTTATTTGTTCCGTCTCTCTCCGGAAGTACCTTCTAAGCAGCATTTAATTCGTATCTCTTACAGTTTCCGAGATTCCAATGGTTAAGAGTCGAACTTGAAACACCCGATATTATAGGGGTTATGATAAATATGCCTCGTTTATCTGATTCCAAACTTCGGCAAAAATTTTCGGTGTCCTTTTGGCTCAATTTCACCAATAACTTGAGTCCATTGAGTTAGGGTAGATATTTTTCCAAAAAAGTTATTAAATTTTTTGAGCTAATTCCACTTTCTCATTTTTCAAGTCTAGCAGCTTTATATGAAAATAACGTCGTAGGTAGTTAATATTAGATGCCCTACTTCTGCTTGACCTGCTTTGTACTCAGGTGAACACAGGTAATTAACTCTATTTTCCTAAGCTCTAAACATGCTTTTAAAAGCACTCTATGTCAATTATATTCGAATTATAAGTGCCCGCTATTTTTATTAACTAACCATAACAATTTTAATACTTTCTTCTATTGTATATTTTTACTGTTACACGTTCTTTTCACAAATCATTTGGTCATTATGATCGATTGTTAATTCTGAAACAAGAATGGCGATGCTCCTCAGGGCTCATTTCACGTAGTTTCAATACCCGGCACCATGGCCAGGTTATTTCTATATTTGTTACAGCAAATGAGGATAAATGGATATTGAAGTGAAGACGGATGGGCAATGTTGCTAATATTTTCATGTCAGCGTCTTTGCCGGCCATGGATGCCATGGATGTTGATAAAGACGAACAGATGAAAAATATTGTTATTTGTAGTAACAAAAGAAGATCAACAATGACAATGACCTAGTTCGCCCACGGACCGCTGGTGCGAAAGGGTCCCGAGACTGTCCGTTAGATCAAATGGACAACGCTTCTCTGAACAGCATCGAGCATGGATAATGTAGTGGAGGCGGCAGCACCCCAAATATGTGAGCAGTACTCGGGGTTAGGACTTATCTGGGCCTTGTACAGAGTGAGGAGCTCATATGGAGAAGATTGCTTCTCATACCTAAAGCAATAGCTTTTTCCCAGTAGCTATTGACGAGATGTGCTGGTGCCAGATCATGTCTTTGTTAGTCTGGACTCCGAACAGCCGAAATGAACGGCTCTTTGGTAGAAATGATCCATCGAAACCGATTGAACGCTTGGACTCTTCTTGCTCGTCAAGGTACTGTCTAGAGTGTCATCAGCAAAGCTGTAGATTGGATTGGCCGTAAGAGGAACATTGCTCAACTTGGCTGGTCATTCAAGACGGAAAATACATATCTTCGATTCATCCAGGCGCCTAGAATTCCAAACGTAACAATGAAATGATACTGTAAACCTTTACAGAGGTCTTATAAATAATAAAAATCAACTATTACATGATGAAAGCAATATTACACCATCATCTGATATCGCAAGACTATCATGATTTTATAGGAGGACAACTTCTTTGATGGGAGAATAAATTGCAATTTATGTATAAATATTTCTTACCCTTATACACCGTGTATCGTTCAATGGCGGTCTTAAATTGTACCCTCATCTACTACATCCCATAGGGGCAAATTTTTATTAAAACTACAGAAAATTTATGGTAGGCTTGTAGGTATGAAAGTAGATAGTTGAATATAAATTGACACGAAGAAATATGTCGATCTGAGTCTCATACGAGGTCTGTAAATTAAGTTACGAGACTGATTTTATCAAATGTCTTTATTCAAATATAATTAAAACTTTATAATGTCACCCTATAACTTCCTTCTGAAGTCACACAGTGCTGAAGACGGTTCTATCACTCCTCACAGCACTGCTAGAAGTCCGATCCTGAAATAGCTTTCAGCTAGTCGGTTATAGTCATTTGAATGTTCTCGACAGTTTCAAAATGAGTTCCCTTGAGATGATTTTTCAACGTTGCGAAGAGAAAAAGTCACAAGGACTCAAGTCAGGCGAATAAGGAGGCTGAGGAGCCACAGGAATGTTTTTACTGGCCAAAACTCGCTTTGAAATTGCTGTGTGACAAGGAGCATTATCGTTATCCAACATCCAGTTGTTCTTGATCTGATTAACTGTGGTTTGAGTCTTCCCCTATCATTATGGCTGTCAACGGACGATCCGAACGTACAAAATTCCAGATTCTGTCGATGTTTTCATCGGTCCTTGAAGATGAAGGTCTTCCGTGTCGTGGTTCATCTTCAATCCACCCGAGCGAGTTCAAACTTGTATTGAAGGCGGATCGCGTGTTCCCCTGTCTCCGTTGCCGGTCTCATTACTTTATTTACAGACCTCGTACGATAAAGGGTGTCATACAATACTTGAATTAAATAGAAGACACAGCTCTATCTTTAGATTATTTTTTTTATTCAATTATATAGTACACAGGATAGGGTTATGGCATGTCAGGCAAATGACCTCCTTGGCTTTGTTAGTATATACGCATTGTTTGTGTGACTTATAAATCAACAAAATCTAAAGAACTGATTTGGATTTTTTTACTTAAAAACTTCTGATGGCGCATTTGAATTTTCAAATAACAATTTCGAAGATACAATTACCACAGAATTCCCAGAGAAATCTTACAGTTTGTCATTTGTTGGTAATTTTTGGACTCATTGTATAATAAATGCACAATTACATAGTCTTTGCATGTAATCTGACGATCGACCAACACGGCTAAAATTGAAGCACAGTTATATAATATTTCTACCGACCGGCACTTGTCCGCCATGTGTTGAATTTAAACCGTGAAAGGCATGTCTTCGTCTTTTTTCACCGGTTCAAGAGTTAATGAACTACGTACGCGTATAAAACTGCTCAATTTTGTTCCGTTTAGCGGAAGATGAAAAATGACCGCAAATAAAACGCTCCATTGCATGACCGGTCATTCGTGAATCGCGAGTTTTTTAATCAACTTTAGATGCGTGAAAGTGCCCATTTTTTACCTTCACATGCGTGTTACTTCAGTTAAGTGATTTGGTGCTCACGCATCTGTTTACTACAAGACAAATGCTGAATATTCTAAAGCTTTTTAAAGAAACCAGAAATTATACAAGAAGTAATAAAAACACGAGCTAATGATTATCACTTCCCGCCTCTAACTGGCCAGAAATTATTGTAATCGCAATAAGCTTCAGAAATAAGACGAGTATGCGATATGACATGTACCATCACGAAAAACCATGTCACTCATTTCCGTCGGTTTGACTGTCTGTCGGTCTTTCAAGGTTGCAAAAAAAAGCTTTGTACTGAAAATCGATCCACCAGCGGAGGTACAGACAAAAAAAAAAAATAAAAAAAAATCTCGAAAACTTCATGATCATTTTCAGAGAAATTTTTTTAGAGGTTAAACATTTGTAGTTGTTTACACGCCTCAAACCCCGGTAATTCTACGCACCTATTAGACATATCTGACACATCATAGATTTCCTTACATTTGCTCTTAAAACTTGAAATGATAGAGACATATTTTCAAAACACTCGTCTCTGGATATAGATACCTGCGTCGCGGTCCGACCGATATATGCTTGTGTTTCGTAGTCGGTGATGGCTGCCGAGGTACCGTGATTAGCGAGGTTAGTGATAGCAACGTTGCCAGATGGTCTGTACAGTCGGTAGGGCAAGGAAAAATTCTAGATCGTAGTGTCAAACGGGGTGGGAACTATAGACGGATTGGCCTATTTGACTGACTTGATTTATTTATTTTGTTGTCATACATGTCCGTGGCTAACTTTTCTCTCAAAGGGGCTAACTTGTGCCGAACTGATGATAGTGTTGCGTAAGAAGTTCAGAGTCAACCTACTTGTCACCATTTTTTTGAAGTTACTTAGGTGCTGAAAAGCACTAATGCACTCCTGGACTACAGTTCATCTTATCCTCGAATAAGGTACCTTTTTAGTATTGCTCTGCTCCCTACAGTTTTGAATTCCTTTTAAAGTCGTCAACCTGCAGGCCCTCATTTCTCCGGATATTATATGTATGATCCCGCCCTGGTGAAACCTCTCTCCTTGGAAATCATTAAATACCAAATCATCTTATTATAGGTGCCATCTACTTTGGGGTTGCATAATCATTGCTCTTTATTTTTCTGGAGACAGGATTTCTTCTTTTTCCTATAACCCTCTGTCTTTCCCTGGAGGAGTTCATACTCGTTGTACCTCTCTTGAGATGTCCCAAATACGCCGTTTTTAGAATTTTGATTTTGGTAATTAGGGGACGTACATTCGTCAGGTGTACTCTGGAATGTGTAAGGTCATATACAAACATATTTCCGTGCGATACAGTTGTATTCATGCTGCTCGTAAATCATTATGTAACTCTATGTATGATAACAACGTATGCATATTTGTTATCCACGCCAAATGCGAAAATTTTAAAAATAACCATGATGCAATATATTTGATTCTAGTGACCTTTGCCTACATAAACCAAAGGACGTGTTAATAATTTCCAGCGTTTTCTATATGGACATAATGATGTGCAACCTCATTTTCATTTCGTTTTGGAGACGATAATCGAAAGTGGTACTTGATAAATTAAATGCGAGGATGTTGAGGGACAGGTATTCTGTATAGGCCAGGATCTTTAATCGCGACAAATTCAGCCCAAGAGACGTGTAGATATGTTCCAATAGTCGGGTAACTTAAGAGACAGTGGCTAGTATGAGATTTTGATCAGGAATGTATTCTATACCCCTTGTAACAATGCTCTTCAGCTTTAAAGGACAAGCTCCATCAAGTTACGTCTTTGGACACTTGACAGTGGATATTATCCAAGCGGCTAATATAGGTATCGTTAGTCAAACCGCAGTCAGCCAACCATGGGCAGCTGTTTCGTACTATTTGGCAACTTTTCAGCATGGCTTGGACTCCGGTGACAGACCATAAGGTAACCGGGTCACTACTGTGGCTGAAAGAAGGCCGCTTGCTGTTTTCACTTTCTTTTTCATCTACTATTGCACCAGAATCGGTGGCATCTAGCGGCCACAGTTGTGTCCCGGCTGTTAAATGCGAACTGGAATACCAGTTCCAACAGACAGCTGGCTGTATTGACTTTCGTAGTGGTAATAGATGTCACTTTGTGCTGTCTGATTTCGATATAGATTGCATTGGACCTCCTTGGAGTGCCTTTGATCTTTTTGGATTCACTCGAATTTGCTTTCAGTGGGATAAATATTCCTTTTGGATGACAGCGAAGTGCAATTTTTCTGCCGCTACGCGGCGCTTGTTGGGTCAACTGTCAAATAAACCAATCATGCTGTAGTGCGCGATTGACTGCTCTGTAGCCTATGCATTATTTTGACAGGTAAACTGTTTATAACTTTGGTTTTCCAGACTACCCCACATTGTCTCGGATCTCCTCTCGGTGAGATAGAGTATATCCTGAGATCGTGTCGATTATTCTTCTACTGGACTTTTCCTTGGATAGCCTATTATCTTGTTGAAATGTCGCGGATCTCCTTATAGCGAATCGAATCTCTCTGGTGAAGAAAACCCAATCGACCACCCACTTGAGATTGTCAGTGTTGATTAAATATTAGCAGACACTTTTGTCTTGTGTATTCGCATTCGTTATACTTTTTCATTCTGCGTGTAAGAGGGTCATTTCTCAAGTAACAATCGATTGCGTACCCTGCCACCTAACTTCCGTTCAACTTCAGACACTCTTGGACAGTCTTTTACTGGACCGCCAGTATAGTGCTTTGATTGTCGCCATTACAACACGGTTCTTACTTAAAAATGACGCTTGCAGAAAGTTTCTCTATATAATAGTGTAGGTATCGTTTATTGAGGAGCTTGTATTTCCATAAGTATCACAAATTCTATTAAAATTACCACAATTTATTCCAACTCACGGTAAAGGTCTATGATGATGATGATGCTTTGGTGTACGTTCTATAAAATAATAATCAATAACCTGCGGTATTGTTCATGAATATTTCATAAGCATCCTTAAAAAATAATGTTGTATACATGCAAGGAGCCGAGTGTGACTAACACGTCAGCTATGCACTAAAGTACGCACTTCATTTAAAGAAAATAAAAATATATGTGATGCAAGCAACAACTATGATTGAAATTCTGTTGAGAATTCCTGATTGTTGCCAAAGTTTTCTACTTTCTGACAAGGGAAACGAGCAGGGAACTATTCTCAGAAGAAATGTTTTTGGGTGATCTTCTCCCACAATAATACTACCGTTAAATAATATGATTATAAATAGCATGATGTTGTTCTTTTGTTCGAGTTACGACCAACTAATTTCATACACAATGTCGCATCATTAAAATCGGGAATAGGGACTGTCTACCTATGCGGGATTCCTGAAAACTGAAGGAATACTTGTCTGATGATAAGAAATAAATGATTATCTGATCAGGCCTAGTTAGAAAATGTTGTTTCTTGATATAAGTAAGGTTTGTCAACATATTATACATTTTTGGAATCAGAATTAGAAACTATTGTTTGTGCTATAATCTATGTCGTCTATAAGAAAAAAAAGTTGAGGATTGAGAACAACAAAATCAACTTGATATGGAAATACAAATTACCCCATCTTGTAGAGGAGAAATAGTGGCAATGTTGATGTACTTTCGAGGTCCCACAAAAAATAAAGCCAGGTAAAAATAAAAACGATTTTGGGTAAATCAGGTTTTTCTCGTCTATCTACAAAAATACTAGGAATTGTGAAACTTTTTAAGTGTCATTTTCTTAGTTACCAAAATGATGCAACTTTTCCCACATTTAATCGACCTCTTATGTCTTACCACTTCCCAAATCTCAATTGTGAGAGTCGAATTTGAAACACCCTGTATATGTGAAAATTGACCAGGCTTTTATTAATTCTACTTAAAAGTTATGTTTTTGATTTTGGCTGAACGAAGATAATATTTTTATCTAGGACGGGTTTGTAACCTGGGCGATCTCTTTACGCTCAAGATACATAAGTAACTATTATACCAGTGGTCGCCGCCCTTTTCAGTGTGTTGAGCTACTTTGATAATTTTGGAATAAATAGTCGTAAGCAATGTAAGCCAACTTGAATGAAATTATACACAGTTGTATGCGACATACATGTGTTTATTTTACATTCTAATGAACTTCTAAAGTTCCATAGATTTTATAGCACACACTATCTCGTCTTTATTTCTAAAGTTGACAAACAATGAATCTGCAGCTTCTAAAAACGCCTGTTTTAGCATTTCCCCGTCTTCATAAGGTCTTCTTTTGTGTAATTATCTGGAACACCCGGTATGATGCTTCAGTTGCAGCCTTACTTTTGTCGATTGTTTTTAAAAACATTGTCTGTTGTCCAATTAACTGATTTTTTAATTGTAATCAGTTTTTCCGTTCTGGATTAAAGAAACAACTGACGGACAGGCAGCCTAGGACTAATTTGTTTTTACAAGTTCCTTCAAGGAAACACGTAATTACCTAAATTATATTTATTTCATGTGATAAAGTAGGGGACAAACAGAAAGATAGTAAACCGTTTCAATTTATCTTTCGAATATGTAATGTCTCGTTCAGATTGAACAGTTTTCATAACAAGATTCAGAGTTGGAAACTAGAATCGCTAGACAACAAAGTGCTTGGTAGAGAGTTCCATTACAACTCCGAAAGTTTTAATCTAGTTAAACTTTAGAACTCGTGGTCCATATCCAAACGTCGGTCTAGGAAAACCGTTATAATGAGCAAACTCGGGTTACATAATGCATTAACTGCGGTTATTTCTCTATATCAGCTTTTAGCACCACCACTGAAATGAATATTTCATATATGGGCAAAGTAAGCACCCTAGTCAAAGCGTGTTGTAACACACCGTACATTAGCTATCGCGAAAAAGTACATCGGCATATTCGTCAAACATTCTGCAATAAGTATTGTAGTAGAATGAATCCACATGCTGATTCGGCTACCAGATAACAGAATGTGTTTGTCTCAAAAGATTGATATTGGGTGATAGATGTTGTGACTAAAATTCCAATTTATATACGAAAGTATTTGTGAAGGAGTTTCTCAATAATAGAAGTAAGAAGGATTGAACTAATGGTTTTGGTAGAAAGCAAAAAAAACTTGAATAAGCGACTCTGGGCAAGGTAGATACAGATCTTTTATTACCTCCGTGGACGTGGCCGTTGCATTATTAAACAAAATTTTATGCTGCAGTGACGACCTAATTTGGGCGACCTGTAATCTAAAGTCATATACTCGTATATAAGAAGTACCTTTCTTCTCAAAACATCCTCACTTTCTACAAAGCCCGGATTAGACCTAGCCTCGAGTATTCCTCACATGTTTGGAATTCTGCCGCCTCGACTACATGTACATACTCGATGTTGTTCAGAGGAGAGTTATTCGACTGATCGATGAGACTTCTCTACCGGACAGTCTCGGGACCCTTTCGCTCCTCCTCCATGATGCCGCCGTGCGTTGAGCCTGCCAGGACGCTGCCTCCCATCCTAGCTCTCTTTAACTTCGCACACCGACAACTGACCGGTACGAATAATAAGTTTCTTATAGCAGTCGCGGTGCCCCGCTATTTAGGTGTCTGTCCATGTGACTGCTCCAGTATAAGAAGGAAAAAATATATTTTCGGAAATACCTGTATTTTAAGAATTCGTACTGGAGATACAGCCGCCTTGCAGATTCTCTTAAACGCCCACGGTTCACGAGATAATTAATCTCCCCTCGTAACCTTATTTATATCGGTTATTTAAAATTGACCTTTTGGAACGGATACTAAATACGTAAAGAGAAATAATTCAAGGTTCCTGGTCGGAACACCTTAGTCAACTTGTGAAACACTGCTAATTGATAAAAATTACTACTATGATCAGTTGTTTTATGAAGTCTCCATATGTGATATATGGGAAAGTTAATGGTCCACTATAGGGTGTAAACGTTATGGTAGTCATTATTGAAATGGGTAATAGGGGTGGTCAAAACAAGTCAAAAAGTTCATTTGACCCATGGTCCAAAAGTCAATAGAATTTTGACTAAATGGCTTGATAGTTTACAACTACTGTAGAGCAGGAGGAACAAATATTAAATATCGTGGAAATCAATGCAGATATCAGCACTCGGGAATTGGGCCGCCGGAAGGACTATCGCATACCATAGTCCATAGAATCCTACGGGAAAATTTGCTTTATCCCTACCATGTACAAAGAGTGCAGGCCTTGTTACCAGAAGACTATCCTCGCAGACTAACATTCTGCCAGTGGTCTTTGCACAAAAACATTGAAAATCCGGATTTTCTTAAAAACATTCTAGCGACGGACGAATGTATTTTTACGCGAGACGGGATATTTAATTTCCATAATACTCACACGTGGGTCCAAGAAAATCCTCATACCATTCGTGAAGGTCATTTCCAACAACGTTTTAAAATAAATATCTGGACGGGTATTCTTGACGATCAGGTAATTGGCCCTTTCGAGTTACCCCCAAAGTTGTCAGGAGAAGGATATCTTAGCTTTCTAGCCAATAACCTACCAGAACTTTTGGAACAGACGGTAGACAACATGCCATTACAACGGAGACAGAATTTGTGGTTTCTTCATGACGGGGCACCACTACACATTTTTAGAGGCGTCATTCAGTATTTGAATGAACATTATCCAAATCGCTGGATCGGTCGAAATGCCCCTGATCCTCAAAAATGGCCAGCAAGATCTCCTGACCTCAATTTGATGGATTGAAGCACAACTTCGCGAAAAAAAAAATGTTAATGCGGCTGAGATAATAAATGGACAACTTCGAGGACCTAGAGTAAGAAAAAATTGGGTTCGTCGTAATGAAGCTTGTGTGGAAAGTGGAGGACGACGTTTTGAACACCTTTTATTATTTATAAGTGGATTTTTTTAATACGTTCAATAAACACCACACCAGGTGAAGCGCTGAGACAGTTGGTAAGTCCGTTTTTTTTTTAATTGTCTGTATTTTGCGAGTATGTTATCAAATAGTGAAATAATACCTAAGAGCCAAAAATAATAAACTCCATCTTTATTTACACTGCGTTCCGTCGTAACTTGCATCTGGCATTGCGGCGTTGTCAGATTTTATTTTACTTTAAAGTCGCTTTTCTCTAAAAAAATGCCGTTTTGACCCCCATGTTATATGAAACTTTATGCTTCTTTATGCTCTATCGCCCATTTAAATAATGACTATCATAACGTTTACATCCTGTATTACAGACCTTTTATGGAATTATGTTTTCTTCATTACTTCCAACTATTCCTGGAAATAATTTTAATCACCGTTAAATTAAAGTTGTGTTACGCACCACAAATTTCAAGTGAAACAGAAATAACCGTAAAACGCCCAGCAGTATTTCCTTTATTTTCACGTCGAGGCGGCGCCAGCGCCAACTTCTGGAATGTTACATCATAAGCGGCATTTTCGCGTTTTCCGACGTCCTAAATTTAGCTACGCCGTGCCAGGAGACGCGCATTCCATCCGAATCTAAAACACGCTTTTGGAGGCCCTCTGACACTAAGGCTCAGGCTGACACCGTCGCGGCTTCAGCACCTCGTCGTGCGAACATAAGTGTGACTCTTGATGAAACTGTGATGTGTTGTGAAGATGTGTGATATGTGTTTAGTGTGAAACATACGGCTTCTTCCTTGAAGTATGTTGAAGTGACATATTAGTGGAGTGCACTTGGAACCTCGGAACCCGCACGGGTATCACGTATCTTGAAAAGTGACATTATGCCGATTTTTTTTGACATTATGCTGTTATTTTTTTGACACTATGTAGGTTATTCTACAAGATGTTAACTTGGCACTTAGTTGTACGTGTTGCCTAAACGTCATGAGGCTTGTTATCAATCTTTGGCTCTGATGTGATGTAAAATCTGCTTCTGAGATGGCATTACTGGAGGTCTAAGCTGTAAGTTGTATGTGTTGATGATAATTACATTGGGTTCTTGTCTCAAATACACTTAATTGAGATTCAGAGCTAGAAATTACTTGCGCATCCACTGCTGAATTTCAAAAATGAGAGAGAAAAGAAATAATTATATTCACTGTACACTGTCGAATTAAAAGCTAACAGCTAACAGTAATTACACGGGGGCGCGGTGATGATTTCCCGTAATTCTCCTCAGTTTTTCGTAATTTATGACTTTGAACAAAACCTCTCTTCAGAAAGCACAACATATAAATAACCCGTCATATTCTGCATATTCAGTAATGATTTTCTCACATAGCAAATATCACTGATTTTATACACATGCAGACCTATACACATAATCATCCAGATGCGATCTTACTATTCAACCAACTTTCTTCTCAGAGATAAAAACTACAGACCCGGATCACTCAGTCTCACAAAGCTATGCAACCAATAATGCGTAGTTTAGTTGAGTGACTCCTCCATAGATGGACGTTCACAACGATCCTAGTGAGCAAACGTGGAATGACTGTTTGCGCCCTAACAACTACCTAGTCTGCAAGTTGACTTCCTATAGGTTTTTTTGGCGTTTTATAGGTTTTTTTACATGATACCCGTGCGGGTCTACTAAATGAATTTTTGAGATTCTTGTTTACCTGTTAATTTTGTGCGCTTGTGATTTTCAATTATTTTTATTTTTTTTTAATTCCATCGATTTGTGTATGCGATTATTTAGGTTTATAATGTCCAGTTGATAGACCTCATTATTCTTTTTAGAATAAATTTTGCAAAATATTGAAAGATGTAATTAAGGTTGCAAAAAATTATTAAACAAATGTTTTATCAACAATGCTGATAATAAAATTAAAGCCAGTTGGCAACTTGTGAAACAAATAAAAAAAAGAGGTAAAACAATTGTTGAGAATTTTTCTAATAAATATCAAGATCCACTAAAAATTGTTAATAAGTTGAATGAGTATTTTATAAATGCATGTCCAAAAATTAAAAAAAAATAACAGCGACAGTTTCCCGGCAAATCGATATGGACATACCATTTTTTGTCTCCAACTAATAAAGAAGAAATCATGAAATTGATAACTTCTCTTAAAAACAAAAAACCAGTGGGCGATGATAACTTACCTGTTAAGATAATAAAATAAATTGCTGACTATATCGCAGAGCCTCTATCTTTTATTTTAAATTTGTTTCACGAATGGAACTTTTGAAGTTATTTATAAAAAACGTGAAGTTGATGATTAGAAAAAAAAAATTGAAAAAGTGATATCTAGTAAATTCATATGAGCTAATAATCAGACTATAACTAGCATTTTAAACTCACTAAATGATCAAAATGAAACAGTGGCGGTATGTATTGACTTGTCAAAAGCTTTTGACACTGTCAATCACAAAATACTTATTGATAATTTTGGAATTAGAGGTAATGCTTTGGAACTAATTAAATCCTATTTACACAACCGCACACAACAGGTTGTTGAAAATGATTCCCGGGGTAGGCTTATTGCCTGTGAAAAGATAGTCTTCAGGGGGTTGCGCAGCGTTCTATCCTTGGACCATTGCTGTACATCCTGTACACCAATAAATTGCCTGGGGTGACGGGTGAGCAGACCATTCTTTATGCTGATGATACATTAATTTTTAGTAAAGAAAATCATGATATGATATTGGCGGGTGTGACGTACTCGAAGGGTATTTTTCGGCTCATGATCTCTGTCTTAATGTGCCTAAAACCCAGAGTATTTTATTTGGAAATAAAACGGATGCTGCTCTCTGTTTTTCTTATAAAAATATAGATATTGAGACAGCAGAAAGCATCTCTTTTCTGGGTGTTAGGATTGACAGGCGACTGGGCTGGGGGGAGCACGTTGAGGATGGCGCATTGGGTGTCTCTAGGTATTGCTATGCATTGAGAGTGATTAGGAATGATGTTGGTCTCGACGCTGTCACATCGGCATACCACGCATTTGTTCAGTCGGGAATTAGGTATGATCTGATCTTCTGGGGCAGCTCGCGGGATATAAAGAGAGTTTTACTTTTCAAAAAAAAAAAAAGAAAACGCATAACAGCCCTAGTTAAAAACAAACAAATGGAAAGTTGCAAAGAAATCTTCATCAGTAAAAAAATTCTAACTGTTTTTTAAACATAATCACATGACTAGGCATCCCAGATAGGTGTAACTTCAGTTTTATTAAAAAAATTCTCCATATACTGTTGAAAAAATGTTCAATAGTTTTCACTTGAATGTACGATATTTACCAGAAATCAAAGTTGAAAAGATTATCGCTAATTATTTGATCTCTAAGGCATTTTATTCGTTGAGTGATTCTTGAGGATAAGGATAGACTTACTGTAGAGTTAATTCAGAATATTTTGTACTGGAGACTATCATGCCACCGTTGCTACTATACATAATTTTATTGATAACGTTGACTATCTGGAAAATTGTTGTAATTAAATACAAATACATTGTTCTTGTTTATGATTGTGAAGGCACATGAATTCATAGTTTATAAAAATCTTTGTAATTGTATACTTCTTTTATAATTAATTTTAGCTAGCTAGCTACAGTAATGGACAAAAGTATATAGACAAATTAATATTGTGCTCTATTTCTTTTTTAACTTGTTTTATTAATACACCAACCTGTATGCATAATTCGTTATCTCATAATACTCACTTATACATAAATAAATTCATTAGACTCCCTTCAATAAAAAATTAATTGAAAAACGGGAACACTGAAGGACAAAAATATATAGGCAAAGCAAAACAATTATTGAAAAAAAGAAGGAAATTTCATTGAATTATAGAAAACCAACCATGTTTGTGTCAATATTTTGTAGCATAACCATCATTACCAATCACCGCCTGGTATGGTATCGGCATAGATTGTAGAAGTTTCTTGATATAGGTTTCATCAATCATGCGTCTCACGTAACGAAAATACCTGGAGGTTATTACTACCTGAAGATGCAGAGACATGATCCAGTTCAATCCTTGTATCTTATGACATAAGAGGAGCTTAAACGATTATGTGGCTCTGATGGGTGGTCGACCGTTATCCAAAAGCTTGTGTGGTCAAAAATCGTTGGAGATATGATTCAACACGATGACGTTTCGGCAATAAGCAAGCACTCATCCGGCTTCGAGTTCCACCAAAGAGCCGTTCATTTCGGCTGGTCGAAGTCCAGATCACAGAGGACTTGGTCTAACACGAACACATCTTATCAATCGCGGCAGTTGCTAGGAAAAAAACTAGACTTTTTGTACTTTTCTTCAATAACCTCCTCGTTTTGTACAGGGCCCAGATAAGACTCAGAGTCAGAGTACTGCTAACATGCTTGAGGTTCCGCTGCCTCGACTACATTATCCATCGATGCTGTTCAACTGATCGATGACTCTTCTCTAACAGACAGTCTCGGGACCCTTGCGCACCGACGGACCGTCGGCAAGCTGATTTTCTTCTGCTGCCGTGTCATTGGACTCCTCCTCAAAACTCTCCTCCATGATGTCACCTCACGATGAGCCTGCCAGACAGACCCGCCTGACTTTAGCCTCTTATCCTAATCGGATTAACAAAGTTTCTTTGGGATGCTCGTAGAAGCCGCGGTGTCCAGGTATTTAGGCGTCTGCCTACGTGACTACTTCTGTATTGAAAAACAGCTGAGATATCTATTTTTGATCCAGTCTAGAACACTGCTCCGTTAAGGGAACTACTTTACTAGCTACACTTGTTTCTATTCCATACATAACAGGACAGCTTTATCCATCTCACCCTACATCTCAAAAACACTATATATCAGCATACTTTACGTTATAGTCATAAAATAGGGCACTGGATATAATTATAATCGGTATACGTTATAATTCCATGTGATTTATTGGACAAAGTATAAAATATTCATATTTATATCTATTTATCAACATGTAAAAAACGTAAATGCTGCACGAACGAATTGAAATACGAAATGTAATTTGCACTTCCCCGACAATATATTGAATCGTGGACTTAACGAGTGTGGTGAATCAGGATATCAAATTAAAAAATTCAAACACTATAAAAAATTAAATTTTCCATCATCCCAGTCCTTGTTTGCGTGCCATTAAACATAAAACATATTCATTCCGTGCTGAGGCTCATTTGGTCCGTGAGTTTAACCATTTAATTTTTCTAGAGCGCTATCTGGGGAATAGCGTAATGCTAATGCTTTTTCCCGGTGCATGGAACATCGTTATCATATTTTTTTCGTTATTTAAAAAGACAGTTGCTTTCCTACACTATTTATCACGATACTCCAACACATTTTGACGTTTATTTAAGTGCATCCTTGTGTTAATTTGGTGTTGGCTTAAGTGAATTTGTTACGTTTACAACATACTGACCAAAAATCGATTCAAATCGCTGACTTGATATATTGCCATGATCAACAGCAGTAGAGTTTGATTTATTCCGATTGTATATCAAAACCTTCCTAATCACTTGTTTGCGAAACAACTCGCAGACGCGTCGTAGGAAATACAGTAGAAAACACTATAAGGTACGTTTCTGTCACTTGTCGTCATGGGGTATTTTGAATGTCATATAAACAATTTTTCCACTTGTTCTGTTTATTTTTACTTCCCACGCCGTCTGACAAGGAAGAAGTGTAATCTCGAAAAATTTCGAAAAGGAGATATTGTGTTTTTTGCATGTTGTTTGACATGTAAATCACGAAAAACTGTCACTCATTTACGTCGGTCTGTCTGTCGGTTACTACTATGCCAATGACAAAAAGTCTTTGTAGTTGGCATAGTATCGGTGGAGAAAATGCCAAAAACGAAAAAAATAAAAATTGCACAAACCTTTTAGAGGATCTTGATCATTTTGGAAAATTTTAATTTAGATTGGTCAAAGTATCTAACTGACTTGAAAAATCAATTTGCCCTTACAAGAGAGCATATTGAATGGTACAGACTATGGAAGATGTGGATGTGATAAGATTATCTAAACAGTGTCATTGTACCTTCTATGTATATAAATATCCGTACGAGAGATCCTATAAAAATGAACGCAAAATACCAAACTCTTTATATTTCCTGATCCGTTATCCGCTCGTTCTTCGCAAAAAACTTTACGGGCAGGTGCCAATCAAAAGCAATCGCTTCATTGTATGCGGATAATTACAAAAAATGGTACCGTATCGCCGAAGACCGTTCAGTTATGAGGCCGCAGGAATAGTTGTAGACCAATTTTTTCAACGGACAGCCTGCGGCAAGGTTTGCCAGGTCATTTCGTGGATGACTCACGGTGATTGTGAGAAAATACCGGTCTGCATTACCTTACTATCATTGGCGCAGTCGAAAAGATTCTATATTTGTAGAGAATGGATCAATTTAATCATTTTTACTTACCATGCCAACTGGCGAAACATTTTAACTAGACTACAATTTTTGTAGAGGTTGAAAATTGGAGGTTGGAGTGGAAGTCTTGTCACGTCAGTATCAGAGAAAGACGTACCATTATGAGAAGATTCTGTTCCCAGTAATATTATGCATCTGTCAGATATATAATAGACATACGTGTACATACAGCAATGGACAAAAGTATATAGACAAATTAATATTGTGCTGTATTTCTTTTTTAACCTGTTTTATTAATACACCAACCCGTATACATAATTCGTTATAGCATAATACACATAAACAAATTCATTAGACTGCCTTCAATAAAAAATTAATTGAAAAAAACTGGGACTATAAAGGGCAAAAATATATTGACAAAGCAAAACAATTATAGAAAAAAGAAGCAACGTTCATTGAATTATAGAAAACCAACCATGTATGTGTTAATAGTTTGTAGCATAACCATTATTATCAATCACCGCCTGGCATCGTCGCGGCATAGATTGTAGAAGTTTCTTGATATAAGATTCATCAATCCTGTCTCCACTTTTGCTCTAAAGCGGCAAAAAGTTCATCATTGTTTGAATAATTTTTTTCTCGTATTGGCTTATCTAAGTATTCCTATAGATTTTCAATGGGGTTTATATCGGGAGACTGTGAAGGGCATTTGAGAACTGGTATTTTTTCATCCAGAAAGAATTTCTGGGCGAGATTTGAAATGTTCTTCGGGTCATTATCTTGCCGGAAGATTGATCTTAAGGGCATATTGTCTTCCATATAAGGTAACATGACATGCTTTAGTATGTCTGTGTATACAAACTTATCCATAATGCCATCTATTCTATGTAAAGGTCCCTTCCCAAACCCCGAAAAACACCCCCAAACCATAACAGACCCGCATCCATGTTTGACAGTGGGCAAAGTGTGCTTTGGGTTCAATCTTTGTCCACTAGGACGTCTAACGTAATGTACACCATCTGATCCAAACATATTGGACTTGGATTCGTCACTGAAACATACCCTCTTCCAGTCACAGATGCTCCAATCAAGATGCAACTGTGCAAATTGTAATCGGTCCTTATGGTTTTTCCTCGAGATTAGCGGCTTCTTACTCGGGGACGTGCAAATAACTTCAAATCATTTAATCTTCTACTTATAGTTTTCGTAGAAACACTGACAATTCCTTTTATCTCGATTTCGGCTTTTATTTGTCTTGCAGGTTTAAACGGATCTTTGGACGAAATTACTTTTATTCATCTAACTGATCTAGCATTTAGTTTTCTAGGCCGACCACTTCTCTTAGAGGCTTCCAAGATACATTTTTGTCAACATTTGTTTAATATTGCCCAAACTGCTTTACGCTTCAGCTTCAAATTTTTGACGTTGACCATCTTTGTATAACTCAATGATCTTAGTTTTCACATCGAAAGAAATTTCTGGACCACGCGGCATGGTCTTAAAATCACTCAACTTATTTCACAATACTTGATGAATACAAACGAATCCTCTTCTGACGCGAAACTGTACTAAACTAATGTTGAAAAGAATCTGTCTACATATTTTTGTCCCTCATTAAAAAGTGCTTATATTCAGACTTGTATTGTGTTCAATGCAGATAATGAAAAAATAAGGAATTTAGTTTTCCTACTAATAACGCATTTGTTTATGGAGCGATGAAGTATGAATTCGTTTTCTAAAGGTATTTAGGTAAATATTCATATTTGTCTATATACTTTTGTCCATTACTGTATGTTAAAATAAAACGCTGAAATGTTTAGATTATGCCAAGTCATGGAACCCAATTTTCCTGCCTCGCGTCTCCAGTTTCGATCATCGTGCGACCGCCCGATGAGATTAGTAAACTGACTAGCCTTCACGTAAAAAGTTCGCACAAGCATGTGCGTGTTCAACTTTTTTTTTATAAGAGTGACTGATTCTTCGTGCTTTCGTTTTAGCTATTATTCCTACATGTTGATCCACGTTATATAATTATGTAAACTTCATTAATTCTATTAAAAATATATAATAATAAACTAATGAAAGTTTCTGGATATCGGGTTCCAACTTTTAGTTCCGAAATTAGCCACGAAAGTGCTTTATTTCTGCACTTATTCTTTTTAATAGTTACTGGCATAAACTGAGAACTAAATTTATCTGACGGCTGGAGTTCAATGGGTACGAGAGATAAGTGTGTATAGACACATAAATGTTAGAAAGAGATGGAAGCCGGCTGGACAGCAAAGCTCATCACCGCCTTGCCTAGCAACGCTAACGCGGCAGTCTGACTCGTTACCAATGAATTGAAATGAAAATATGCGTTAATTTATTATCTACGCCCAAATAATGGTTTTATTTTGAGCGTGCACATTTTTGAATTGTGTATTGTGTCGAATCTGTAGGATCAATTCCGGGTCGGTCCTAACGGTGCTCCATTTTAGGTCGAAATGAAAGATCAGGATCGCTACAAATTCGGCAACATTGCATCATTGGTTCGCTTGGCAGCACCGCATCTGGTACATGCCAAGGCAAGGTTTCCACCTTTGTGATCATAGATGAGCGATTTTTGTCAGTACCCATCTAGCGCTCGTTGTTGAGTGTCGGCCTACTTCGATATGATAATTTGTATTGCGTAATGGTATTTATAACATTTTGATACTCATTTCTCGCGCTTCTCTCTCGTACACATTGAACTCAAGCGGTCAGACAAATTTGGTTTTTCCTGTATATGATAACGTTATGTCCCAATCTCAAAAAGGACTTATTCATCTGAACTTTGGATAGTCAACACACGTGTTGTCAGCTGCATTCACTTCAAACGTTATTCCTGTAACTCCTTGCAGTCCAATGTCACATTAATACTAGTTTTACAACTCTAACAAAGTGCATATCTTTATCAACATCATCAATGAAGATATACGATTTATCCACGTCTAGACGCACGTGTGTTGAAGTCAAAGAAAGCTACCGTCGATAATTTGTTATAGAGTATGTAAAGACAGTTGTTAAGCTATTCCTGTATTATTTATCTTTGAGGTGCCTTATATGGAAGATACGATCACTTTACAAAGCTTTTTGCGACATTTGTAATTCTCGTAAGTCAGACTCAGCGGTTTTCATATATTCTTCGAATACAACCTGTTTAAAGCTGTTTTAGTCGAGTCTTATTTATAGATTTCATGTAAGTTATAACCACGTTCTGCCTTATTTAATCCCCGATATCATATTTTACTTAGCTGGCTATACGCGAGGGAAGCATTCTTATCGAGAAAACTAGTATGTGAGGTGTTTTTAGATTAAGTTTACGAAGTAGGAAATGCAAGATTTATGTAATGCTGCTATATTTCCAAAATATATCAAACATATAACAATTTCATCTTTGATTCTGTATGGTTTGTGGATTTCTGATTGATGGCGAAGGCAAAATTCTTCGTATTCAACGTTTCTTAAACGTCTTAACGGTTCAAATAACATTCTTAGAGTAGCTTTATGGTGTCCTCCGATCGTTCCCAAAAATGTTTTCACATTTTGAATAAATCAAGTTTTTAGCGAATCTTAAGTTCTTTATCATTTCAGGCCTTAGCAAAAATGCTTTTAAGTTTATTGAAGCTAGAACACGAACAAAGAGGCTATGCACTTTTTGAACGTCCATCTATTTACGACCGGTACACAGAATAATTTCAAATCAAGTACCAGAAGGTTTACGTATAATGATTTTTGTTTTGATAAATCAAGTATCCATAACATAATTATGACTTTTATTTGTCTATTATGATTAGAATGAACGAATTCACAGTATGGTGTCATATTTTTTGCATGAACTTACAACTGGACCATAAAGCAAAACTTCATCAGTCGAGCTGTCGTCACATTTCAATTAGCTCTCTTGATTATATACCACGGCATGTTATTTCCACCAGCAACTTGAAATACAATTTACATCTTGCTTTAATAAGTTTACTCGTAATGAGTTTGAAGACGCCAAAGATGGGAACCTCCTAATTTACGCCTTTTAAAATCTTGAGGAATTATTGTAGTTAAAAGTGGAGTTTGGATTAATCACAAAAAACTAAAGACTTAAAATTATAGCGTTACGGGATGGTTTCCCTAAAAACAAAACGCGATATCACCATTGATTAATACTTTGCAACATTCATTATAACTCACCAGTATTTATAAAAAATTGCAAAATTTTAATTCACGGTTTCCCATTTTCATGGTTTCTGGTTCTATAGGTACATTATGGTATATGTGCATCCACCATTTTTTAAATTGCTTCGAAAAGAGTGGTTCTGGTTTGTAATGGATTTTAACCCGCCTGTAGTAGCGCCCTGGTTTTGTACTCTGGTGGTCGCGCTGGGTCTATCAGACCCAGGCGAACGTTTTCTTTGCTACAAAAAAGCCGTTTGCCTAGAATAATGGAACATCGACGAAATGAAATGCGTTTATTGATATCTCTTAATAGATTTACATCAAAATGTCAAACCAAAAGCAATAAAAAAAAGAAAAGAGTGAAATAAAATATTGAACGCAAAGATAATGATCGATAAGAAAAATTTACTTAATGAATAATGACAAATTAATTGCTGTGATTTTCAGAACCTATTTTCTCCCCATAAGAGTCTTGACACTGCGAGAAGTCGCGCAGGGTCTGGAATCTGAAATCCATCGGCTTTGCGGCTGCGCTGACACTAGGAACAGATATATAATCTTCATCACACTATAGGAAAGTAGTGGGAAGGAGACATCGGGCAGTGTTGTCACATATACACAGTGGTAGGTTTTAGAAGGATATGGGCAGTCAGACCCGGCGCGACTACAGGCGGGTTAATAAGAATAACATAGCCAGATGTAAATGATCTCATTGGTTTTATCTGTAGGTGTTGACCTAACTGGAAGTTTTAGAATGCAGTTATTGGCTTATTTTCGTCCACGCCTCAATATGCTATGATTGGATAATGATTACATACAATTTCTTGGCTTGGCGTTGCTGTATTTTACAAATTATTCGAAACCAAATTACTTATTGGTGTAAAATTGACATGAAACATTTCAGCGCAAATATTTGTTCGCTAGATGCTAGGTTTCAAATCCACAAATATCAATCTAGTTTTATGAGCAGCAGCTCTTTGCAGATGCAAGATAGTCATGGTTTCTCAATTGTTGCTCTTCCAGCCATGGTGCTTAGTATGTACCTATAGGTGCAAGTGTTAATGTCCCATTCCCAGTTAATGAAGAACTTTATAATTTTTGGATTATGTTTCCTTATCTGACCTATTGCTTTATCAACTAGGAATCTATTCTGTCACAGTTTTTTCAGTATTACGACATTGCAGATCAGCTACAGAAAAAACATAAATCGGCAAAAATCCTGTATCTGCCAATTTCTAGTCTCAATGCTTCTTCTGTGTTGGATTATTTTTTACCTCTATTGGTGCCTACTTGACATCACGAAAAAGTGGTTCATGTAAAGCTATATGGAAATGTCGCAGACTGGCGGGTGGGATCATGTACAGATGGTCAAGAGTAGGAAGAGATGCGAATTTTTGAATAATGTCACGCCTTCACCGTGCGCAGTAGCTAGCGGCTCAATTCGTCGGACGAAGCGGTAATCTCTTGTCGTGTCTAGACTAGTCAGCGTCAGCCAATTATTCCTTGGTGTGCTAAGAGATTTACTCTCATCGTTTATGATGGATTTTAAATCCAAATTACAACGTAAAGTTTAATTAGGACAAACTAGGGAGGTTGTAGCAAGTGTTATATTCTTTACGCAACAAGAAGCAGAAGGAAATAGACCTCTTAAAGATTTGAAGAAAGTTCAGGAGCGTGCAGCCATGGCCTATCGACTATTCTAGGCAGCAGCGGTGGCCGCAGTGGTAGACTCTTCGGTCTCCTGATCAGTCGCCGTGCGCTGTGCGGGTTCGAGTCCCGTCCCAGGAGAAATTTTTCTCTTGGCTATGGATGTTGTGATTGTCCGTAGGTGGTAGACGGTCCCTGACTGTCGAACGCGGAGGTACCACCCGGCGGATCTCGTAGGCGGAGCCAGAATGTGTGCCTGTTGCATGCACACGTGTCCCTCGCCAGAGTCCGTGTGGCGTTCCCCCTTTCCCATGTATCCCCCTATAACCCCACGGTACCCAATGGGTGCTTAGGCCTTAGGCCTTCGTGGTAGTTGGAGTATAAAAAAGAAAAAAAAATATTAGCAGGATTTATCGCGAAATGAAATCTGTTGAAGAAGGTGCTCGACATCTTTTTCGATACCAAACAAAAAAAGACGAAGAGCCACTCCGAAATCTGATTTCTACGACTTTGATAGAGGATTGCTTCGTCGATCTATAATTAATTTTTTTATATCGGAAAAGACGGTTCCAACTTTGCGGCGCATACACAGGAAATTTGTTCAAGAACACAATTATACTGGATCGCATGAAACTTTAAGGAAAGTGATGAGGACACTGAGATTTCGTTGGAGGAAGGCAAGAACTAATAGAAGAATTCTTATGGAAAAACCAGAGATTCAGTATCTCAGGAGAAATTTTCGGAGAAGGATGAAAGAATATAGAGGAAAAAATTGTCCTATAATTTATATGGACGAAACATAAATACATACATTACATACGCATGAAAATAGTTGGAGCGATAATACCAATGAGCGCCTTTACAGGCCAGTTTCAGAAGGACATTGTACATGTTGGTAGTGAAAATGGTTTCGTCGAAAATATCTGAAATTTAAATCCAATAGTAAGTCGGGTGATTATCATAGTAAAATGAACTATAGTTACCTTAAAAAATGCCGTCAGGATAAACCGATTCCCAACCTACCTACCTACCACCAAATAGTTTTTGGTTATAGACAACGCTCCGTACCTCAATGTTCAGGTAGACAAAGGTCCTACTATTTGCTCTAGGAAGGATCATATGAAAGAATGGCTAAGGCAAAAAACGTACATTTCAGTGACGTCATGTTGAAAATTGATTTGTATAGCCTTATCAAAATGCATAAGCCGGCATCTATAACTTATGAAATAGATCGAATAATGGCTGGAAAAAGTCATTCTGTTTTGAAATTGCCACCATACCACCTCGACTTGAACCCAATTGAGTTGGCATGGCCATCTCTGAAACAATCGCAAACAGAAGAATGGAAAAACGATGTGAGCATGCCAAAGGTTTTGAGAAGCAGAATATGGAAATGGAACCAGCACTCGACTTAGTTGTGGATCAAATAATAATTAACCTATAGACGAAGATAGCGATAGCGAAACCGCAGATTTAAGTTTAAGTAGTAGCTCAGATTCCGATTCCGAACTTTCAGGATTTGATCCTCGATGAAACTTCATAAATCTTCAAAATATTACCAACTGTATCTACTACGGTGCTAGTTTTCTGACCTTACTTTTCATTTGATGGTTTATTAATTGTAATTATTAACAATTAAAAATAGAATGAGTACCAATCAATTTCAGTCTTATAGCTAGCTGGCGTGCAATACTTATTTTATGGAATAACTTGTTTTGGTTTCCTTTTGACACATGCCAACAATTTGGATTGAAAAAAGCAGGCTTCCATAATACGTAATCCATTACTGAAATTATTCGATTAACTTAGGACGCAGACTGACTGTACGACTCGAGATCGTTTTGTACGTGCCATCTCTTTTAGGCCGACTGTGTTTCACCCTCTCTCGTGTGCTCAATCCTAGCAAATCCTCATATCTCTTCCTACACTTGACGAGCTGTACTTTCTTGATGCGCTCTTAGCTACTTCCTCTTTCCCTGTTACTTGACACCCACTTTATTAAGATTGATTCAATCTTGTAAAGAGGTGTTCTGGTTTGTTTTCTAGGAAACCTGTAAATAAATTCCTTTCACACAGTTAAGGAATAAGCTCGTACTTAGTCACCAACCAATAATTTAAAGGAAACGCCTCCGTTAAGGTACACCTTTTGCGTATGCAGGTTTGCTCGGCATTATAATGAGGGCTTCCACAACTTACGTAACGGTATTGACAATATGGGCACAGTGTGCTTCCTATTCGATATCATTCCGTCGATCTTGACAATAATAATAATTCCACGTGACTTCATTGCTCATCTAGCGGCTATCTGCCAACCGGAAAATTGACGTCATTTCATAGCAATTGTTATCAGATGGATACACGACAGGTCCGGACTCAAGTAGTTGAGTTTTTGTAAGATTTAGCTGAACATATGAACAGGCTGGTTTCTCTCGCTTGAAAAATATCAAATCGCAAAGAAAATTCGCTGCGAGTATTTTTGAAACGCTAATCCTATGCTGATAATAAAATAATGATGTTTTTTCTTCAGTATAAATTTCACAGCCTCATAGATGAAAGCACTTAACATACGGGCAGTCATAGTGTTAGCTTGTTAGTTGTGGTTGAGCTAGAGAGAGGGGGATTGGTAGCGATGACAAAATAGGATTCTTTCTCAAGAAGACTTATGTCGCCAATGAGGGAGGGGGGGGGGTGAGCTGCGCTTTTGAGAGCAAATGCCCTTGTTGTTGCAATTGAAGAGTGGGAGAGGGATATATTTAATAGGGACGTCTAAGGTAATGGCTGAAAAGGGGATGTTTGCTTTCTGCCTCCCGATCAACTGCAGACAACGCTGTTTTGTGCTCTTTAGCAACTCACCAGTGCAGTAAAAGTATTAGGTCTAGTCGTAGAGACAGGCGATATGGAAGGCATGTAGTTTTTCTCCGTGTCTATTATGCATATACAGGGTGTTCCAGAAGTCGACGTCAAGCCGAAACCGGGTGATAGGCAAAGTCATAACAGCTATCAGAAAAATATTTAAAAAAATTTTATGTATGTGTTTTGAAAATTATAGGTCTTTGAAAAAGATATAGAAATTTCACACCCTACGGCAGTCTGTCAACTCCTGTTACTTCAAATATTAACTTTTTTTGGATTTTATTTTTACAATGTAATGATGAATAATGCATCTTCAAACTGGTGTCTCAACCTTACTGCCAACTTTCCTCGTTCAGGAAAAATTGCCACTTATTTCCCAACCAAGTATTCCAAAGTAAAACTTTACTCAACTTTAACTGGCTGTACTGGAAAAAAATGTACTACGAGAGTTTGGCAAGTAACCTTAAAAGTTGGCGCATTTAATAACGATTCCAAAATGGTATAACACTTAGAAGATTACTGTTAACTTATGCACAATTTTTATTTGAAAAAAAACTGATGAAAATTTTTCAAAATTTCCTAATTAAACAGCGATTATGAAAACGCACAAGGACCCTTAAGGATAACTGTTTGCACAACAGTGGTGGTCAAAATGCTGCTGATGATGATTTACCTTTACAGCAAATGCTCAAACTGTTTTCCTTCAGCCGCAATACACGATCGACATCTTCTTAAAAAAGATCGGGTTATTAAACGAGCGAATCCACGGTTATTAACAAACTCAGCTGCTTCCAATAGTCTTTGCCGTAGCTCAGCTACATTTTGAATCGGCTTGAAATACACTTTTTCTTTTACAGTTCCCCAGTAAAAAAATCTAAAGGATTCAAATCAGGTGATCGGGCTGGCCACGGTATTGTACCAAACCGCCTTATCCATCTGCCTGGAAAGTTTTGATCGAGATACTCTCTCACTGAGAGTGCAGAGTGCGCTGGGCAGCCATCATGCTGAAACCACATGTCCCTGTAAATACTCAGTGGCACGACCACCAATAAATTTTGTACATGATTTTTCAAAAAATCCAAATAAACTTCAGCAGTCAAAGTCTCTGGGAACTCAAACGGACCGATTATTTTACCATTTAAAATTCCTGTCCAATGGTTTATCTTGAAGCGATATTGAGATTTATCTTCTCTCATCAAATGTGGGTTTGCTACGTGCCACTCGTGTAAGTTATGCAGGTTCATGTACCCATCTTTCTTAAATGTGGTCTCATCCGACGATAAAATTTTTTCAAAGAACTGTGGATCTTCCCTGTGTCTTTCTAACATTGTGCGACAAAAAGCAACTCGGGGCTCATAATCCCGGGGCAGGAGAGGTTGAACACGCTGTATGTGGTATGTATGAAGCACATCACTTACTTGCTATTGCACACTTTGATACCGATCAGTACTCCTTCGTTTACTGCGCATCTTTACATGTTCGTGCTTGTTGATTTCGTACTGTTACTAATTTTGGATTCGTGAACTGGACTGTTGATCGCTTGTGATTTGGATTTGGACTGTTTAATTGCTCTTCAAAACAACATTTGCTTTCCTTAGACTATCTTTGATAGTGTGATTGTCCAGTGCCGCTATGTCCGTGTACACCGTACAAGAATATGCTAACATGCACCTCATTTATGGGGAATGCAGATGCAACGCTAGTGCTGCAGCGAGACTTTACTGTGAGAGGTACCCGAATGCAGCTCGTCATCCAGATCATCGAGTGTTCACAAATGTGCACCGCTTACTGTTCTCAGAGGGCCAACTACCAAACCAATCACACGGTGAGGGAAGATCTTTCCTTCCTTACGAAGACGTGATGCTAGGAGCTGTCGAAGAAGACCCGAGTACTTCAGTGCGTGCAATAGGTGTGCCCAAAAGTACAGCCCATAGAATCTTGCAAAAAAACGTGCTTCATCCATACCACGTACAGCGTGTTGAAGCTCTTCTGCCCCGGGATTATGAGCCCCGAGTTGCTTTTTGTCGCACAATGTTAGAAAGACACAGGGAAGATCCACGGTTCTATGAAAAAAATGTATGGTCAGATGAGGCCACATTTAAGAAAGATGGGTACATGAACCTGCATAACTTACACGAGTGGCACGTAGCAAACCCACATTTGATGAGAGAAGATAAATCTCAATATCGCTTCAAGATAAACCATTGGACAGGAATTTTAAATGGTAAAATAATCGGTCCGTTTGAGTTCCCAGAGACTTTGACTGCTGAGGTTTATTTAGGTTTTTTGCAAAATCATTTAGAAGATTTATTGGAGGACGTGCCACTGAGTATTTTCAGGGACATGTGGTTTCAGCATGATGGCGGCCCAGCGCACTATGCACTCTCAGTGAGAGAGTATCTCGATCAAAACTTTCCAGGCAGATGGATAGGGCGGTCTGGTACAATACCGTGGCCAGCTCGGTCACCAGATTTGAATCCGTTAGATTTTTTTTACTGGGGAACTGTAAAAGAAAAAGTGTATTTCAAGCCGTTTCAAAATGTAGCTGAGCTACGGCAAAGACTATTGGAAGCAGCTGAGTTTGTTAATAACCGTGGATTCGCTCGTTTAATAACCCGATCTTTTTTAAGAAGATGTCGAGCGTGTATTGCGGCTGAAGGAAAACAGTTTGAGTATTTGCTGTAAAGGTAAATCATCATCAGCAGCATTTTGACGCCCACTGTTGTGCAAACAGTTATTCTTAGGGGTCCTTGTGCGTTTTCATAATCGCTGTCTAATTAGGAAATTTTGACAAATTTTCATCAGTTTTTCTTCAAATAAAAATTGTGCATAAGTTAACGAGTAATCTTCTAAGTGTTATACCATTTTGGAATCCTTATTAAATGCGCCAACTTTTAAGGTTACTTGCCAAACTCTCGTAGTATATTTTTTTCCAGTACAGCCAGTAGCAGCAAGTTGAGCAAAGTTTTACTTTGGAATACTTGGTTGGGAAATGAGTGGCAATTTTTCCTGAACGAGAAAAGTTGGCAGTAAGGTTGAGACACCAGTTTGAGGATGCATTATTCATCATTACATTGTAAAAATAAAATCCAAAAAAAGTTAATATTTGTAGTAACAGGAGTTGACAGACTGCCGTAGGGTGTGAAATTTCTATATTTTTTTCAAAGACCTATAATTTTCAAAACACATACATAAATTTTTTTTAAATATTTTTCTGATAGCTGTTATGACTTTGCCTATCACCCGGTTTCGGCTTGACGTCGACTTCTGGGACACCCTGTATGCATAGAAAAACCAGCGCTGGTTTGCTTTATGAATATCTGGTATTCCGACGACTTGACACGTTGACCGTGGTGGTGCGGTGCGACTTCTCTGCGCTGTTAGCTAGATAACTAAAAGCCGCGTTATCATTAGTCAATTTTATTGATCAATAATAATGAATCTATGCCATTCAACTTAGAAATTTAGAATTAAATTCAGTGGAACATGTATTTTTATTAATAATATATATATTTAAACTTTATTTTTCTCTTATTCATTTTTCATAAAATAGTATATGTTTGTGACTGTATCTTGTTCTTGTAACCATTTTCGCGAAACTTATTTCTCCATTGTGGTACATTTCAGCTAATTATATTAAAAATAAAATCCGCTCCTGGTGAGTGACACCAGTTCGACATTGACATTGTGACAACCTCTGGAGCCGTTCTAATTATATAGCAATTTACCTTCACATTGCCACCATTACAATGTCACTAATTATAACTGTACGATCTATTGTTGGGACTGCGGACCGATCAATACTGTAGATTGGTTTGAACTTGATAGATCGATTTATCAATTTTAGCAACTTATTATGAATCATACGTAACACAAGTTAAATGAGCATCTACGAAATGGATCCCCTACCGTTATTATGATGTCTTACAGGCAGATTCAGAACAAACATTGAATTCGAATAGGTTCAAAGAAGCCGAGCACTATGTTTACACGGCAGTGTTTGTGGTCAAAATTACGTAGTTTTAGTGCATAATTTTGAATAGATGCCAGTGCCTGCCAAAGTGACAAACCAATACATCGGCGTTCACGTTTCTCTGAAGGATATTCAAATAGGTACTGTACAGAAATACTGTGTTGCGATATGTTGAAGAAGGCAAAGAAACGAAAGTAAATATTTTTTAAAAGTGCAGCATATGTACAAATCTGGCTTAATCCGTAATTTTGGAAGATGAAAGATTAAAAAAAAAATACCTGCATCAAACAGCAGGAATGGCGAATACGAGATATTCGAAATAGTGGGCATTCCATTCGATTTTTCTAAATATTTGCTGTGATCTGAGCACATTCTTTGATAAAAGCACATACCTAGTTGACTATAATATTCACATTGTTTTTGTTACATCATTGTCTCTATTTTACTCTCGAATTAGTACTTAATTTGATATTCATATATTTTTGGCGGGCGCTGAGCATCCTCAGAATCTTCTGGTACTAAAATGAGTAAACGTAAAGCTACTATTTATAATATGAAACGAAAGACCTCTCTTAGGAACTTTTAGATCCAAAGTAAAAGTAGAGTAGCTAAGACTCAAAAGTTTCGATTTGCCTTCTTCAGTATTCATTAAACATTTTGGTTCATCTCCAATTTTTAAATGTTCGTTAGGTATGAAATTTTGTTAAGAAACCTTAGATTTTGACTGAGCACTCAAAGAAACAAGAATGCAACAAATCAAAATTACCTTACAACTATCCCAGGTGCATGCCCTTTGGCAACGCCGATGGTTATAATATATTAATCTGTTTTTATTTGCTTTTATTCTATTAATACTGCAATTGTGTGGAACCTGGATCACTAGAACTGTATGAAAACCTATACACTTTTCGTCGAAAAATATGTACTTAATGCGAAATGTTAACAACTGCCAAACTGGCAACTTGATCGACTTATAATATATGCTTTTGCATCCTGACTTCTGACTACGTAGTTTTGAATCAAAACCATGCGCATTCTAGCTCCTTCTTCCTAGTCCGTATTCGTTGAGAGCGAGACTTTCTCTCTCTGGAGATACGCCCCAAGTACCAAGTCACATCAGTGTGGGGATACGAGTTAATGACCAATGAAATACTCAGCACTCTGTGGCGGAAACATATCTGAGGGACAAAATCGTAGGCTCTACTACCAGAGAAGGATGTTTTGTGAATTTGCGATACTTTTTTACTTTTTACAGCTTTTGGGGTGATTGGGTGATGAGGGGGAATCCACCGTCCGCATTTTGGGTATCTGTGAGGCCTTGGGGCAGACTGTGTACTGGAGTCTAGTGCATTGAAGTATTCTGCAAGGTGTACTTTGGTGAACATTCACATATATTCACAGACAATTGTTTTTTCTCAAACACGCTGTTATTGTAGCTCACAGATCGAGTTTGTAGTGGTTATGGCTATTATAAAGCTTTGGTGAAGAAACGTGTCATTGACACTAACTTCTTGAAGACATCAATAGTCAGCGACCATTCAAGGATATTGCTTTAATATAGTTAAAGGTTTATTTATATGAGAATATAACAGAATAGTTGCACTTGGAATACAGCTTCACCAGATAAAGGCATCTAATCATGTTATTAGTAAATATTGTATGCTCTCATGCTCATCTCTATAAAGCGATACGTAATTTCTCCAATAGAATAGTTTATAAACATATGTTACTTACACAACTATCTTTGTCAGGAAACGCCAATTTTCATTAAAGCTAAATTGGTTTCCATGATGCAGTGGCGCACAGAAGGTTGTTGCTTGGGTTAATATATTTCTGAAAAAAAAAACACGTTTTGACATATTCACCTGGATCAAGTTACTGAGGAGTCCTAGGCGGCCTTTCCTAGTTTTTGAGTTTTGAGGTGTCGTATTTTTTTAATGTGGTTGAGTGAGTAAAAAATTAAGACTGCTTTAGATTGTTAGTTCCACCACCATATTAGTCCCAGTTGCTTCCTCGTTTTTCCTTTTTTTTCTCATGACCGGCTAATATGAGGGTGACAGATCTATGAGATCTACTGACTGAATTTGAAGGGTCTTGATAATTTTGGTCCGATGTAATGGCCATTCGTCAAGTCTGGATTCTCGCTTGTATAAGTCTTATTCTAAGATTGAACACCATGTTCTATAATATATATATATATATATATATATATATATATATATATATAATAGCATCTTCTAGGTTTTTTATGAGACATCGTACACAGGGTATCATAAGGAACGACTTGCGTGGTGTGACCAGTTCTCAGATATCTAACTTATTTCAGTCTCTGTATGTCGGTAGACATATTTGTTACTTGTTATCAGTATTTTAGCAACGACGTAATTTCCAATATTATTATTTCGACGTAATATCAATATTGTTTTTCCTTCAAAAAGTATATTTATTCTTCGTGTTTTGATTCCATTTGTTGCAAGATGGGCTTCTGGCATAATTAAAATGAAATCCTTTGTCGGTAAATATAGAGGATTTAAATGAGCTCTCTTTCAATCTACAAATTTCAAATACGTTTCTCCATCACAACAATGAACAAAAATTAACCCTTCCTCTCCCTCCCATGTCAGCAAAAGTAAGCAAATATTTTACCACCCGTAAACCTTTTGGTACATTTTACAACTTGAAGCAAGTATTGTTTCTCACGCACATGTTCTGAATACCATTTATTCGTAATGTCTGAAAAATCAGTAAGATCTGGCTCGCTCGATCCAATATACTTTGCAGCTAGATGATAATCAACAATTTTCATTGAACTCCATACCTCTGCTCATATATTTCCAGCAAACTCAAAATTCGATCTTTCTAAATGTTCGTTAATTGAATACGTTCATCCAAATGAGACCCAAAATGGTCATGAGGCAGTATCATACCAGCCAATACCCGATTATACGCATTTCTACCAAGAGTATTTATAGCTAAGGTTCTGAGCGAGTAAGCATATCCGTATTTGGGAAATCTCTGAACATGCGTTTCGCTTTAGGGCATAGACAGGCAGAGTTGCAGTGTTCATATCAAAATCTACTAAATCTTGTTGAAAATTCGAAAAAGTAAACAAATTATCCCCCATGTCATCAAAAATAAGTAAAGCGACGACCCCCATCTCCTTTAGTGCTTACTTAATACTTGAATGGCACCTAACTTGCATCATGCTTGAAAATTGCTCTTAACAATTTGATGTAAAAAATCTATTCGATAATATACTATAATTTTTGGTATCCGGGATGCGTTCATTGTTAGGTTAACTATACATTTCTAGAATAATAATCCCACATCATTACAGAAAGTTCTGATACTAATTTATCTCAATCAGTATACGGTAAATAGTACGTACAAAAAAATAGGGAAAGGCGAAAGGCAGATCTACAACATACCTAAAAATCATCCTCGTAAAAGTTCCACTGTTTTTGAGATATCCATTTTTTTTTGTTGACTTTAACGAAAAATTTCCTCGTTTGATCTATGCTTTGTTGCTGATTAAGCAGATAATTTATCGCAGTACTTTGCAGTAGCAGTCTAGTACATTTCTATTTATATCGCCGTATACCAAAGCTGAGTAAAATAGTTTTCTAAAATAAAAATTTCGAAGAAGAAATTAGTTTGACAAGTTTACCTACTTGTATTAATCGAAAATGATATTTTAAATTACAGACCAACTTTCTGAGAATATTTTGCAAAAAAAAACAGATATCCTGTTATTTCTATGCATAGCAACAAAAGATAGATTAAAAAAAGAGAGACAAAAAAATTCATATCTCAAAAACAGTTAGGTTAACTATACATATCTGGAATAATAATCCCGCATCATTACAGAAAGTTCTGATACTCATCTATCTCAATCCGTATACGGTAAATATTACGTACAAAAAAATAGGGAAGATAGGCGAAAGGCAGATCTACAACATATCTAAAAATCACCCTAGTAAAAGTTTCACTGTTTTTGAGATATTATTTTTTTTTTGTTAGACATTAGTTTGTCAAGTTTACCTACTTGTATTTATCGAAAATGATATTTCAAATTGCAGACCAACTATCTGAGAATATTTTGCAAAAAAAAAATATAAAAAGATATCCTGTTATTTCTAGGCACAGCTACAAAAGATTAAAAAAAGAGAGACAAAAAAATTAATATCTCAAAAACAGTGAAACTTTTACTACGGTGTTTTTTTGGTATGTTGTAGATCTACCCTTTGCCTTTCGTCCCTATTTTTTGTCGTACTATTTACCGAGCACCCTGTATACGTGCTTTGGTATTTTCATCGCTTGTTGGCATGTAGATAGTATATCCAGCAGTGGCAGACGTGGTATAATTCGAGATCATATTATTTTACTTTACTGATTTTTTATTTCTATGCTGCAACCAAGACTATATATAACCTTGGGTATACGCACACCACTGTTTATTCACAAATTGCTTTTCATAGTGTACGCAACAGATCATAAACAACGTTACGTAAATCTGTGATCCCTAAATAAACATGGACTACCAATAAAATAGGAAACTACAAAACGGAACAGACTGGAAGTGAGACGTAGATGCTGTTGCCGCGAACTGTGCAGTGCGTGAAATAATTGAGGACTTTTGGATTGACTTTGAATAATTTAATGGTGTGAACCTGTGGTGTAAAGTGCGAAACCATGTTTTTGTGAGGATTGAGTTCAGATTGGAGCATGCCCAGTATGACGACGACTAGCCACGGAGGTGTGCTGTACTACGTGGTGAAAGTGCCAAAGGATGGGGAAGAGGATGGAACTGCGAGGTATGTCCTAATGGAGGGTTGTTATCTTTTCACCCACCAGTAGCGTATATAAGTGGGGGGGGGGGGGCTAGAGGGCCTGCCTCTCCTCCTGAAGTTAAGATAGTGACCACGTTCTGGGAGAATTTGCCAATTCTTAGATGAAGTATCACTTTGTCATGACCAACGAATTTGAATAGATTAGAAGAAGCCTATATGTTTACATTTCATTGTTTATCGTCAAAATTGTGTCGTTATAATGCATAATGCCTACCTGTGCCTACCATAGTGGCAAACCGTACATTCGTTTTTCTGGAAAGAACATTGAAATAGCTATCCGTACTGGGTGTCCCACGTAGAGCAAGACAGAAAAATTTGGATCGCTACGAAAGTAAATATTAACGGTATAGCATATGAATAATTCCGCCTATGTTAGTTCGTGATTTTGGAAGGTGAACAATACAAAACATTCTCTCCTTCGAACAGCAACACTGGCGGAATATCTGATATTGGAAATAAATAGTTTTCGTGATCCGAGCAGATTCTTGACTAAAAGCAAATACCTAATCTAATTCACCATAATATGGTTAATTACTGCTTTTATATCATTGCCAAAAAGATGTGGAAGTATTTTAATTACTTTGATGTTCATACTTTTTTGGGCGTACTGAGCTTCCTCCATAGAGTGTCATGGCACTAAAATGAGACCGTAAAATTATTACTTATAAGGCGATAGTATCTTTCATTACTTTTAGATTCCAAATTAAAGTGAATAATTCTAATTTAGTTACAGTTTCGGTTGGCCCTTTTCAATATCCCTCAAAAAATTTGTTTTCTCGCATTTTTCTATGTTGCTGTTAGGTTTAAAATTTTGTTAAGAAACCTCAAACTGAAAGCTTAATGAAACAAGAAGTGAAATGAAATAAACCAAGCCTAATGTTAAGGAACACGCCCTTTCGCAACGCCGATGACTATAATATATAACACTTATCAATAAAAAGACTTGCTCTTATTCAGTTTAAATTGTGTTTTCCAATCCACAGAACCACAGAAACCTTCACCATTTTCGGCAACTTTCTGGAACACTATACTATAACTATCTAAAACTGTAATGACTCATCGATGTTCACGTGAACATCACTTAACTACCAGTAGTCGGCTGTTCATAGGCGGGGTATGAATGTTTAACATGGGTGAACTAGATTTGTCACATGCTTAATAAAGAGTGGTTTGAAACATATTGTAAGTCAAAAATTTGGGAATTACCTTTATTCATCGTCGCTTCCACTTACATCTGACAGTAATTAACTGTCGCTATCGCTTTCCTCGTTGAAATTGACTATAACTGGTTCTATGATGGTGTCGATGTGGTGGTCAAGCTGCCACATTTTTGTTTCTTCCTTCACAACATGACGGATAGCATTCTGCCAAGCTTCGGGCGTTACTAGCTATATGGAAGTCTCAAGTAAAACCTTAACGTCTGGTAATTTGAAGGTTGTGTTATGGCACGCAATATAACCCTTCACTTGAGCCCAGATGAGCTCTATTGGGTTCAGTTCACAGTGGTAGGGCGGTAACTGCAGCACAGTGACACCACATTGACGGGCCATCTCATCAGTCACGTAACTAATGTTCGCAGGTTTGTGCTGTTTAATTTTTTCATACAATTCCGCTTTCACACATGAATCGTCAAACGGGATTCCTTTTTCGCGCAACCATTGCTGCATGTCACTTTTTCGAGATCCCATAGTCGGTACACGTTCGGCTCGACGACTATGGTAGGAAGCATTATCCATGACGATCACAGAGTTGGGCTCAACTCGCTGAAGCACCCCTTGAAACCAGCTCTCGAAGCAGCTGACATTCATTTCGTCATGGTAATCACCTCCTTTCTTAGAGACGAAAATCAAGTCACACTCTTCTAAAAAGCCACTATCGCTACCAATATGAGTTACGATCAATCTTTGACCTTTCCCTGACGGTCCACGAACACCTGTTGACAAACCTTCAATGCTTGCTTGTCGGTTACTCACTACGTTTTTGTCTATCCAGATTTTTTTAACTGTGTGACCTGCATTTACCCATGTCTCGTCCAAATAATAGATTTTTCTGCTTTGTCGCCTATATTCAATCATTTCGCGTAGGTATTTTCGACGCCAGGCGACTATTTCAGGACTCTCTATCAATACTGACTTCCGATTACGCGTTTCGTAACGAAAATAAATTTCGTGTAGGGATTTCCTCATTACCTCGACGCTCATTTGGGGTATAATTTTATTTTCCTTGATCGCTGCATGTACAGCCTTGAGGGTTGGTATCTCATTCCTAAAGAAGAATGAATGTACGGTTCGCCTTAACGCCATTTTGCTATCGTCATCCAATTTAACGGCCTTTCGTCCCTTCAAATTAAACTTTGGATCAGTAGTAGCTCCAGTTTTCTTCTTTTCATGCACCACCCTGCGAATGGTCCACTCTGGAACGCCTGTCATACGTTCACAACGCGCGAGTGCATCTCCCTGCGACATAGTTCTGTTCAGATAATTGAACACGTTGAGCACAATTTCTTTCGCGTCCCTCTTCAGTGCTTTACGAAGCCGTCTACTTGTTCCCTGGTTTTCAGTACTTCCACTCGTGCCATTTGTACTCTCCATGGTTAAGTATAACCAAAACAGTATCCACAGAAACCACAACAATAACAATCACACAACAATTCTTATAAAAACACACAATATGCGATCGCTCAACGAAACACGTTCCAATGCGTTGCCGACGCCTATGAGTCTGCCGGTCGAGGCGTGTCTTTGATTTCATTGGTTCTACCGGCGGAGAACAATCAGCCATTATTTCCATCTCTGTCTGTGCTGTTGACCACCGCAAAGCCACAGAAGCGACATATGTCGTACGCTATACAGCTGTACTGGAAGGAAGCCGGGATCGATCTCTGATCACGTGTTGATCACGCGTATGAGTCATTACAGTTTTAAATAGTTGTAGTATAGCAATATATGGAATTTACGAACTATTGTGAAATGTCAACAACTGGTAAACTGGCGGCTTAAACCTGATCGACTTGTAAGTAGTATAAACTTGCATCCTGACCACTGACTACCTGATTTTGCCGACAAACAAATCGTATGGTTGCTGCTTTTGCCTAGTCTGGATTCGTTGGTGGTGACAGACGTAGCTAGCGTTTTCGTTAGGAGGAGGAAAAAGTTTTAGGTATCTAGGTCCAAAGCGCTACGAACCCAGAAACACTGTTATAATCTTTATATTTTTTCCTGTATTTGCCAATTTTTTATTAGGTTGCCTATCTTCAATGATAATGTAAGATTTTGTCTTTGAGAGACTACTACTACGCTCTAGCTATTTTTTTTATTTTATATTGTTGTATGCACAATGTTTGTCAAGCTTCTTACCATTATATTGCCCTGTAATTGGATTGGGGAGGGGGGGGGGCGTGCCGTTAAACAAAAGCCTAAGGATTGTCTTATGGTTATGTTTTAACGTGCATGACACTTAGAAATCCAGTGATACATTCCAGGTCCTAAACTACAGGATGCCCAATTCTTTGTTTTTTAGTACCGAATCACCCAAAGCATATAAGTTATTAACACCCTGAATATATCTCTACTTGGGATAGACTTCACTTGTCATCTCATTTCTTAATTTAAAAAGCATGTATTTCGAGATATCAACCCGATAAACAATTTTTTACAGGTTGCTACAAACTACAAATTAGCACGCTTGTTTTCTTTTGTATACAATAAATATGTTGTAAGAGGAGTGCTGTATTTCCAGACTACTTAAGCTATTTTTATACACAATGCGGGCTACTCACTACTTGACAATGTAATCAAACTGTGGTGTTCTAATTACAGAAGCCATCTGGATTAAATAAAAATAACAGTAACATGACTCTTATTTATGTTCTCATTTTATAATTGTATATGCAGATTATTTTCTGACATACACAGAAAGAGAGCTAATCGATCAGTTGCTTGTAATCTAAATTCGATATCTACTCATTTTCCTTCCTACACCACTGTGATGACAAAAAACCATGTCAGTCAATCGCTCAAACTTCGTTTCTTGACATTTCAGAAGATCCTGATCATTTAAAAAAAACCGTTTTCTAAATGCCAGGTTATGATTCTGATCATCATCGCGATCTGCTCTTTCGTAGAATAAGGAAACTCAACTGATCTTCAATTACTTTTTAGTGACTGTACAGCTCAACTAATATGATAGTTTCTATAGATGGGAAGACAATCACAGTTATTGGCAACAATTTGAAAAAGGTGCCAATATTTCTCCGATTTTTCAAGGCGGCAGAATGTCGAGGACTTGAAGGTTTGGTTAGATATTTACTATATGCAAATACCAGAACAACTTTTAATCATGCTTTTAACTGTTTTATTTTGAAGGTAAATTGGTCCTTGATTCTGAGGCACTAATGTATTTTCCAAACTACATCGTAACTAGGGTTATTCGATCGTTTGCGTGCAAAATACCATTGTATTAAATTTATTGTACGTACTAGAAATGAGGCCGCTGATATACAGGGTGTTTCAGAACTAAGGGATCAAACTTCTAGGGGTTATTCAGTTTAACATTAGAAAACATTTGAGTATTGGGACCCATATCCGGAAAAGTGTCTCTACGGCGCGTTAAAATTTAGAAAGGCGATGAATTGCCTAAATCGGATTTAATGCATTTAATTTTTGCCTTTTGTACATGATATCATCACAACAAGTGCTCAAAATGTCTTCCTCCAACCTGAATACACCGATATAAACGTCGCACATGATTTCGGCGGACTAAAAATTCGTAAATCTAGCGACGTTAAATCGGGTGACCTAGGAGGCCAAGAAACTGCTCCTCCTGTGGCAATCCAACGTTACCCAAACCGCTGAGCCAAATACTCACGTACTTGTACAGCAAAGTGAGCCGGCGCTCCATCATGCTGAAACCACATTTGCTGTCGAACATTCAATGGAACATTTTCAAGAAGTTCTGGAAGAACTTCTTCCAATATACGCCGGTAAATAGGTCCTGTTAACCGTTCCGGTAGAAGATATGGCCTAATCAAATAATCATCTCCGATGCCTGCCCATACGTTGACAGACCAACTTTGCTGATGTTTTCTAGGAAAAATTGCATGGGGATTTTCTTTATCCCAAACGTGGCTATTCCTACTATTTAAAATACCGTCTGTTGTGAAATAGGCTTCATCTGTCCATAAAACATAGCGTAAAAAAATTTATTGAGCAGCGATTTGATGAAGAAACCATTGACAAGATTGAACTGTAGGATGATATCGGCTGCAGTCAATTCTTGAACTTTCTGGAAGTGGTAATGATAAAGTTGTTGCTCGTGTAGCACCCGTCAGACGGAAGCGTTACTCGTATTCATATCCTCAGCAATGTGACGTGTGCTACTTGATGGTTCGACGGCAACTCGCTAAAGGACCTCTTCTTCAAATTCGACCGTTCTTACGGTTCGAGCAACACCAGTATCATGCATGTTGGTGTTAAACATTCCTGTCTCGGAGAGCCGCCGATGAATAGCAATAATCGTTTTGTATCCCGGATGCTGTCGTACGAGATAAGGTTCTTGATACAACCGCGCTGCTGCTCGTGCATAGATTGTTGCTCCGTATGCCAAATGCATATCCGCCAATTCTTGATTGGTAAAGTTTTCCATTAGCAACAATTAATTTTTGTTAAATTCTTTCAAACTTCACAAATACGATAGCACGACTAAGGCGATATGGAATGCAGCTACAAAAAACAAGCTCTGTTATCGTTTTTAAATATAACAACACACAAGCGCCGGATATGGGTCCCTATACTCAAATGTTTTCTACTGTTACACTAAATAACCCCTACAAGTTTAATCCCATAGTTCTGAAACACCCTGTATAGTTGAAACAATATTGAGGATAATATTTCGATATTAATTTGTTTGGTCGATAAATAAGTTACTGAATGGACAGACAGTTAATATTTCCTAGTATTATCGATTGAACATTAGTCATTGAATTCCGTGGGTTGCAAAGTAGCGGTATGTATTTTTAATACAGATTTGGTATCCATATAGTCCAGGCAGAATTTTCGCATAATATGCTCAAAAATTGTTAAACTATTTTTATAACCGAATACCAAAGTTTTTTGCTCTTTGTGAAGGCTCTTAAGAATGTTCATCTAGCTTTGGTAGTTTTCGACATGTAACAGAGATTCAATATTTGAAAAGTGCGAAATACCTATGCCATTTTCTATCCCGAAAAGTAATGGACAAAACGAAAATTTCATTTCTGCCAAAATTCCTATATTTTCTTCAAACGCTATTAATAAAATCCTAAATATTTTTAAGGGGTATTGTTCTTGTAAATCTTTGGCAACACTCAAATTTTATATTTCGCACTTTTACAAATATTAAATCGCTTATATATTGAAAACTGTCAACTTAAGAGGATAGCTCTTGAGAAACTTGGTTGCACAGAACGACCCAAGTAACCTGAAAAGACTTTATAGCTAATAACAAGAATTTTTGGTATTCGTTCGAAAAAATTGTTTAAACAATATTTAACGGAATTTAGGGCCTGGCAACACACATATTCTTTGAAAGGGATACCTTTTGATCAAAATTATGCAAAAATGGACTCCTGGAAAATCGAACCTACATTGTAAAATGAAAACATTAAATATTTATCGATAGCCTGGCAATGATCCTACAAAACATGATAAATTGTTCACAATTCAGTTAACATTTTCTAAAATATACACCAAGTCGTATGCATCGTCTGTCGTACTATAAAAATCTTGTACGTTTAGTGATGTAAGTATTTTTAACACACGTAACGTATGGTCACAGTATATGGAACAGGCATAAAATAAAACTTTCCCAAAATAGCGATGATCCCCAAAATGAGGTATGTGCTTTGGTATGGATACAAGTCTAGGGAAACTGATTTATACCCCATATGTTGAAGTTGTGTACGATAAAAATCACGAAGACATTCCTAGAAACAGATTGAGCGTTAAATATGCTGTTTGATATATAAAGAACCACGCCAGATGTCATAGAAGTGAAGTTTTATACATATATCTAAAGCGTAGTTTCACCTTCAATCTAAATTACAGTCTGATCCACTGTTCTCTGTGTTTTTTTACTTGCCACCCCAATTGCCGAGGAAGAGAATCACGAAAGTATGTTTCTTAGATATTACACGACATGTAAATTACGAAAAGCGTCTCTGTCTGTCCGGCTGTCCCTCTGTCCACTGATCCTTGAACCCTTTATACCTTGGAAGGTACCGCTCCGATTGTTATGAAATTTAGTCCAAGTTACTGTGTCAGGGGCGAAGAGCCTTGTATGATTTGGAAGTAATCTACCGGCGGCTGGGCAACGCGCAAAAAGTAAAAATCGAACAAACCTCGTTTTTGAGGTTCCTTTTCAAAAAAATTTTTGGTGATGTTGAAAGTTTGTGGTTGGGGGTACAGTGTTGTAAACTTTGTGGTTTTGAGGTCAATAGTAATAGTAATATTTATTTGTCTCCAAAATATACAACCATTACATTTTTTATTTAATGACACATTAAGACACATTAGGAGCCCTAGAATGGTGACCTTTGTGCGCGGGTAAAAAAAAATAGAAAATACTTATATAATAACGATGACGTAAAACAATAAGTCAAAAAGTTTCTCATCCCCGTAACATTACACACCTGTTAGATATATGGGATTTTCATATATTTCCCATTATTTGCAATTGCAACAGAAACATGTTATTTATTTTTTATAGTTTGAGATTTTTTCTATACTCCAACCACCACGAAGGCCTAAAGCCTAAACACCCACGGGGTACCGTGTTGCTATAGGGGGATACAGGGGAAACATGCACACTTTCTGGCCCCGCCTACGAGATCCGTCGGGTGGTACCTCCGCGTTCGACAGTCAGAGACCGTCTGCCACCTACGGACAATCACAACATCCATAGCCAAGTGAAAAATTTCTCCTGGAACGGGATTCGAACCCGCACAGCGCACTGCGACTGGTCAGGAGACCGAAGAGTCTACTACTGCGGCCACCGCTGCTGCCTGATGTAGGGTTTTACGATATATGGTAGTAGAAGATACCTAGTCAAGTTCCGGTTCGATTCCAGTCTTTTTAATAGGCTTGACACTTCCTTTTTTTGTGCAAGTGCATACAGATACTATATTATATATTATTCCACGTTATATGTGGACACAAATAAAAAGACATACTAATTACATTATCTGTTACATATCTGTATAATGTAGATTGACTTTATCCCATTGCTTTGATCGGATTTTGGTTGAATTGGTGGGAAGTACCGAGCCACTCTACTTGACGCAAATTTTCCAAATATGAATTGGTTGGTAAATCTTATCCATTTGTTTCAGTGTGGAAAGTGGTTGGGAGAATCCGTTCCGGCCGGGGGGCGACCTGAGTCGAGAGGCAGACGAAATCGTCGAACTAATCAAGGGCGGTAAGCCCATTACCCCCACTCCTGGCCAAGCGCCATCCATACCTGACGACCAGCTGGACGGACATCATCAGCAGAACAGCGTGCACCCAAACCAGGTCAGTATTTCACATATAAATATTTTTAGATCCAGGTGGGATTTCTTCATTTTTGGTGTAAAGCATATAAACATATCAGGAGACTATTTTTTGCAATACTCAATGCAAGATATCATATACAATTATGCATATGTGGATTAAGTCACTACCGACTATCAGTTATTGTTTTCATCGAGTCCATGGATCAGAAGTTCGGTAGCGATTTTATAATTTACATTTCATACCGTAACGCTGATAAGGCTTAATGATGATTTATGATCTAGGAACCTGTGACACAATCTCCAAAGAAGGCCACCCAGCTGAACTCTACTCCGAAGAGTGCGAACGGTACGACGAAAGTGGACGCAAAACCTGGTGCAGTAGATGTCCAACGGACGACGTTGAAACCCCAAGCAAATGTTCAGGTACAATAACTAATTAAATAAACACTAATCACATTGCGTTACTTTTTAAAGCACCACCCTTTATCTTCAGATTGCCGCCATACAATCGTCTAGTACTACTGGAACTGCTTTCATTACAACATAAAAACTTCATACAACATGTACAAAATGTACATACTAGGGATGTCTTTTAAGTTTTGCATATAGAAATATAGTAGGCCGCGCGGATCGAACGTCAGTACTGAATCTTAACCTCGCTCTTTAGTAAACTTAAATTCAAAGTTTCACTACAATACGTGCACTGTTCTCACTACAGTGAATTCTTAAGTGTCACCAAGTCATTAGAAAAACGGAACTCAACCGAGAACATTCTCGCGCCATAATTTATTACAACTTTCAGAGACAATTATCGCAACAAGAATGCCTTGCTGAGTTAGTCTGTTTTCGGCAACGAAGCGCCACATCAGTCGACAATTTCCCGTTGGTATGGAGAATTCAAACGTGGACGGGTGATTCTTAGCGACGATCCCAGGGTGGCTGCACCAAAAACGGCAGTCACACAAGAAAACGTTGATGCTGTGCGCAAACTCATGTGACATATCGCGAGATTGAGGCGTCCTTGAAGATCTCAAAGACCTCAATTCAAAAAATTTTACATGAAGAATTAGGAGTAAGAAAATTAGTCTCCCATTGGATACCCCACCTGTTGACTGAAGAGCAGAAAGCAGCCAGGGTTAATTGGTGTCAAAAAACGCTTGACCGTTTCAATTCCGGAAACTCAAAAAATGTGTACAGCATTGTTAGTGGTGATGAATCGTGGATTTACTGTTATGAACCAGAAAATAAACGACAGTCGGCTGTTTGGGTGTTCCAAGGTGAAGAAAAGCCAACAGAAACCATCCGTGCTCGAAGTGTTTCGAAAAAGATGGTCGCGACATTTGTGTCAAAAGCGGGTCATATTGCAACAATTCCTCTTAATGAGCAAAGAACTGTTACTGCGGATTGGTATACCACCATTTGTTTGCCAAAAGTCATCACCGAGCTTCGAAAAATCAACCCCGAAAGAAGAATCATCCTCCACCAAGACATTGCAAGCTCGCACACAGCCCAAAAACAAGGCAGTATTTAACGGAAGAAAACGTGGAATTATTGGACCATCCTCCATATAGTCTCGATCTAAGTACTAACGATTTCTTTAATTTCCAGAAAATTAAAAACAGACTGCGTGGTCAAAAGTTCCAGTCACCAGAAGAAGCAGTTGACGCATTCAAAAATTCTGTTTTGGATCTGCCAGCAAACGAGTGTGCGAAAATTGGTTCGAGCGCATGCAGATGTGTATTAATCTTCGTGGAGAATACTTCGAAAAACAATAAAGACATTTAAAACTACCTACCGTGTTGTTTTATTTCCATATGCAAAACTTAAAAGACATCCCTCGTATTCTATGAATCAGGTAGAAAAAAGCAATGGTGCTACAGGATTCCCCTCTGTGTTAACAAAGTATATAAAATATTTACTCGTCTCAAGCACACTGATGTGTTAAACGATAGTCGTTTGCATTCATTTAATTGATATGGAAACTCTTTATCTATATTGTACGCACTGATTAAGCATTTTTATTTCATGACTAAAAATAGCCAAAAAAGGTGAATCTACGGATCATAAAATGAAAGGTCAGTGCTTCGAACTTGATATTTGTAATGCAGCTGTATCTAGACATTTTATATCTCTTGCAACTTGCCAGATTAATGAAATACTGATTATTTTGTGTCAAGATTATGAAATCTGACTGAAGTTGCAAAGCTAGATACAGTGCTTTTACTTTTTATAAATAGTGCTACAAGAGATTAATAGGAGATACTTAGTGGTATTAGACTTTAGGCCAGTTTCTTACAGAGCCTCAAATATAATTTCCAAGCTGGGCATGTCTTGACCGCTGCTACTTGTTGCATCATAGCTATCCTGGCACTACAGCTTCTGAAAACCAGATTGTGGAATGCGATATTATCTTTAACAGATCTAAGAAAGAAGAAAGTAGGGAATACTGGCTCTCAAGTGCTACAAACTTCCAACGAGAAAAGTGCTAGGTTCCAGCAATAATATAACTGTCGCCTTGTCATTCAGAATCCAGATCTGATCGACTGACAAGAAGGGCTGCTAAAATCAGAATAACGACTACACCACAGACACAAAGCCTTCATATCTCATGTAGAGGATGTGTGTGTATGGGGGAGAGGCTTCTATAGCTAATGAAAGGGAGCCTCACATAGGAAACCGTACGAAAATGCGGGTAAAGGAGCATTTCTTTTTAGAGTAGCGAAAGGAGCAGCCGAGGAGCTGTCTCATACTTGGCTTTAAACGGGAGTGTCAGCAGTTCATTACAGAGCTGGCTGCTGCTCAACTGAAGAGCCACATTAAAAATGGTGAATCAAATTACCATGGCTTACCTAAGAAGTTGACCGTCTCATTTCTAACGCCTAGTGGGTTACGGTGTGTGACTGAGGGTCTCGTTGTGGCTTGCCAGGATGGTGTCTTTGATACTTAAATATACAGGGTTATCCAAATTAAGTGTCCACCATTAGTAACTTTGTTATTAGTGAAAATACAAAGTTGTTTGAATTAGCAAACTAGTAGCATTTTTAACGCTGGTAAAAATGAGAAATAAAAAAAAACAATTGAGAGTCGTTATTTTGAAATAACATTTTTTTAAATGGAAACCCCTGTATATTATATTTTTTTCTGTTAAAGCATCAAATTTTAAACAAAAAAGCTTACAATAACTTTTCTCCTAGGTTACAAATTGTTGAAGTTATGGCCTCCAATCTGAAACAATTAAATTGTATCGACAAACTTTATTTTCAACATCAACTTATAATCTTACAAAATACAATAACAATTTTTTTTAAAGAAGATGCTCGAAAACACCACCTTGTTCTTCAATACATTTTTGGGCACGTTTTTCAACTGCTCGAACTGTCTTAAGTATGGTCCTACCATCTATCTGGGTTATCTTTTCCCTAACTGCAGTCTTTAACGCGTCAAGGTTATCGTACCTTCGCTTGTAAATTTGGTTCTTTAAGTAACCCCACAAGAAGTAATCAAGTGGGTTTAGATCTGGTGATCTGGGAGGCCACTGTATTGGGCCATTTGTTCCTATCCACTGATCATTAAAAGTAGTACTTAGAAAATGATAAGTACCTCTGGAGTTGTGGGCAGGTGCGCCATCTTGCTGAAAATGCAGATGATGTCTACTTATAAGATCCAATTCGTCTAAGAAATTAGTCAGAATTTCTGACATAAATTCCACATATCTTTCACCAGTTAGGGTTCCCTCATAAAAGAACGGGCCAACAATTTTTGAACCAATTATACCGCACCAAACGTTGAAACTGAAACGGACTTGTGGGCCTCTTGGATGTACTAACAAAAGATTTTCTCTTGACCAATAATGGTGCTTTTTCTATTAAACATTCCAGAATTTGAAACATTTGATTCATCTGTCCATAAAAGGTAACGAAAGTTATTTACATTTTGGCGACAGAAGCTGAGATACCAATGGCAAAAAACAAGTCTTCTCTCTGGATCCCCTGCCAAAAGCGTTTGAACTGGTCGGTACTTATACGGAATAAATTTGTATTTTTTTAAAATCCTTTGAACAGTACCATAACTGAAATTAGAGTCCTTGAGAATATCTGCTATTGAATTCTCACGATAAGCTTCAAAATATCCAATAACTGCAATTTCCGTGGCCTCGCTTATTATGAATTCTTTTTTTGCCCTTGTTTTAGCAAAAACATTTTCGTTGCCCCTAAATTTTCGATGAAGTCTCAGAAAATATCGTTCATACGGTTGAATGCGAGCGGGATATAATTCACTGTAGTATCTCTTGCTCTCAAGGAGGATTTTCTGCACACTAAATAGCATTCTAACATATCACACTTTTCTTCATGGGAGAACATTTTTCTTTAAATTAATGACACAATAAAGCTTATAAACAAGTATTTACACTAATGTTTGACATTATTTGATTTTATCATTGTTTTCCAAAGCCTTCTAGTTGCGAGTATGTCCAGTTTAACAATTTGTCGCTTATCTTAATGCTGTCAAATCGCGAACGCCATGTTGTTTTCATAGCCGTCTTAATATTATAATACTGCAAATAATTAAAAATATTTATCGTTATTTTCACTTTATTTTTGACTTTAGCGGAAAAGTCATTATGAACTTTTTTGTTTAAAATTTGATGCTTTAACAGAAAAAAATATAATATACAGGGGTTTCCATTTAAAAAAATGTTATTTTACTGAAAAAAATCAAAATAACGACTCTCAATTGTTTTTTTTTATTTCTCATTTTTACCAGCGTTAAAAATGCTACTAGTTTGCTAATTCAAACAACTTTGTATTTTCACTAATAACAAAGTTACTAATGGTGGACACTTAATTTGGATAACCCTGTATCGTAGTATGGTTGTGGGTACGGGTGTATGCGATGTCAGCGCTTATGTCTATCGGAACAACGCAGCACTGCAAATGGTTTGCTACCATTGCTACTATATGTTCACTTACTGGTATTACTCGTTACCCACTGTCGGACTGGTGCAGACGACTAAGCCCTACATAGTCCCTTCGATCAGAAACAGAAGGAGGAGGAAGAACAGACCAAGTATCAAGACTGCTAACTATGGATCCTTGGTTTCTCTTTGCAATAATTGATCCAACCGTAAGTAATATCTAGGGAGGCCGAAGATGGGCCTCAGTGGAGCCTAGGTGCTATGATTTTAACAGACTGCCCTCTCTCCAATATATAATTCTTTAGTGTTTAGTAACAAGTTGAGTAATTGCTCTTATATTGTCCACAGGTCGAGCACGTAAACATCAAGAAAAAGCCGAAGTGCAAGTGCTGTGTGATCCAGTGAGCCCCCGCTGGTAGGGTGGCTGCTGTTCGCTAAACACGACGAAGATGATAATGATCCTGCAACAGCTGTTGACGATGATGAAGATGACTGATGGGTGGTGTTGTGTCTGTGATATTTTAGTTGTCTCCGATGGACTTACTTCGGAGCGGACTATGGACAATGGATAACGGGTGCGGAAAGACGTGATGATTTTAAGGATCAGATGATGAAAGGAGATGGGGGTCACGTTGATGTTTGTATCAAGAAATGATAATTAAAAGAACAGTAAAAAAACGCAAAAAGAAATCAATGGAAATTATATGGTGGTATGTGGTGCTAGATATGTCATCTGAGACCCGGCAGTCGTGAGCCAGAAGCCATATGATGTCAGATTAAGTGACAGTCAGGTGGGCTCAGAATGGACCCAGACATATTATGTCAAATGACATGGTGTCCTTGGTATCAGGCTTAAGCACTATAGAATATATGCTTAGATCTAGGTTGACTGAGCATCTACCGTATTTTCAAGCGAAAAGCCCTAAAGGCATTGGCAAGCCCAGGAATTTGCTTATTGGTACCAAGTTGCATGTGAGTAATTTGTCATTAGGAAGGTGATGAGTATTCTTGGAAAACAGTAGTGTTGATCAGTACAAATATAAAAAGAACGATTTAATAATTTTACATTCCTACCGCTCTGAACCACTTTCAATTTATCGATGAAAAAAACCGTTTTAGATCGATATCAAAAAATTCGGACTTCAACGTGACCTACCCTAGGGTTGAAAAAGGAACACTTGACCAACAAAGTACCAACCCATTTAGATATATCATTTTTTCAAAGTACTAATGAAATATACAATCTTCAAAAGAATCTTTTCATTACTTGACGAATTCAGATATGCAAGGTGATATAGTTTTTACTCTTTTCAGTGCAAAACTAGAATGGACAAATTACGCTATTTTCAAATAATTGTTTGGCCATCTATCTGGCCTATCAGAGGTATGTAAAATATTTGTTTATATTTTATATAACTGAATTGAAGTCTAGTATCACCTTGTATATTCAGTACCACTCTTATATGACATTGTGAGATTGGAAATACTTGTATAATCCTCTAGGACTAAGATATTTGATTGATACTATTACGTATGTTGATACGTATTTCAAGTGTCTGTTTTGTGAACCTAGAAGGTGTAGAGAATGCATTCAAAAATAATGGTTCTAACATTTCTAGTTCCTTATAGCTAAATGTTAGTATTGGCTTATGCATGAGTGATATTCAAGGTAATAATTTATATGACATAGACACTGGCTGAAATATTTTTTTAAGTATCAACCAGATACCTAAAGTCAGATGTAGACACTGAAAGCAGCTGTAAGAATGTGCTTGAGCTATGCGAGGCAATTTTTTGTACATTTTTGTATACCACCATTCTTAGTAGCAATATCACTAAATTTCATTTATTATTTTGATTATATTGGAATATTCATTTATATCATGTCTCGAAGATAGGTATTTATGTATTTATTCTGAGCTTCTAGTTATATACTACATAATATTTTGGAGACACCTTGGCGGAAATATCTTGAGAAAATAATCTTGATTCATATATCATAATGTTGTTGACTCAGAGTTCTAATTTTGAATAGTACAAAGGAAAAATCAAATAACTTAAGTACCTTTCTCTATAAACCTTTTATCACAGATACAACATGCTTTTTCTGATATAGCAAAATCTTTAAATGTTGTTGCAATTCAAATTGTTTAAACTTGTGAATTCTCCTTAACAGATATAATAAAAATATAATGTATTTAATTGTACAGATGAAAGTGTATTGTATATTTTTAAGTGAAGATATGAAAGGTGTACAAAATATTTCTCAAGAATTAACTGTGTATTAGCAATATGGCAATGTATGATATTTATCAAGGTTAAATACTTTGTTTTTGAGATAAAGTGAGCACAGTTAGGAGCTAATTTTCCGAAATGTTGTTTTATTTTAAATTCGTATATACTTTTAAAATAACATAATAAATATGTTTTATTTACTTAAATGACATATTTTTCAAACACACAGTATTACAATGTGGAGTGCTATATATTTTATGGTGCTTCAGATATTTTGTTTCTCAATAAATCCTGTTAAAGATGTGTCTCTTTTTTATCACCTAAATTACATCATTCCTACAAAATTATGTTATATTGTGAGTCAACGTGAAAATCTAGTCATTCTACCAACATCTGTTATGCGGTAAGGACAATTCTATTACGAAATTCGCACAACAGTTTAAGAATATTTCTCATGAACTTGAAATTTAGAATAAAACAACATATATAATGATGTCTATAATTTCATGTCCCAGCGTTACTCCAAGAACTTTTCTATTATCAGTACCTTCAATACTAGGAGAGTTCAAAGAAAAAAATAGAATATCAGGTTAATATGACATTATTTTTTGAATTGCCACTGAAAGTACCAGGCGCAAAATGTGGAATTTGACCACCGGTTAATTCTAAAAGTATGCCAAATGTATCAGAGTGCTGCAAAACGTTGTCGTCTCAAAAACGTTGAAAGGAACATCCGTGTATTTTTACACCATCAGATTTGCGAATTTTCTCTTAATATCAGTTTTAATACTGCTTTATTAGCATTATAGATTATACATGATAAAGGATAAGGTGTTTCATTGGAAAAAACATTGTTGTGCCACGGAATTAATAATAATAATAATAATAAAGCCCAACAGTACAGATACCATTTATAGAGCAATACATAGTACAGTACAATGGTTTAATTTACACAGTCTGTGTGCCATAAAGTGATAAACAGTACCCCGTATACCTCTAATTAATTTGGAAATGCATACCCATCGTTTTCGAATATCTTTTATAGTTTTTCTGTTAACTAATCCTTTTCGTTGGGATATCCTGTATTTTTTTATATTCCGACTACCACGAAGGCCTAAACACCCATGGGGTACCGTGGGGCTATAGGGAGATACAGGGGAAAGGGAGAACGCCACACGGACTCTGGTGAGGGAACACGTGTGCATGCAACATGCACACATTCTGGCCCGCCTACGAGATCCGCCGGGTGGTACCTCTGCGTTCGACAGTCAGAGACCGTCTACCACCTACGGACAATCACAACATCCATATCCAAGAGAAAAAGTTCTCTTGGGACGGGATTCGAACCCACACAGCACACGGCGACTGATCAGGAGACCGAAGAGTCTACTACTGCGGCCACCGCTGCTGCCTGAATATATTGTGTTCACGTGATTTTTATTATGTCGTAAATATGAGTTAGTTTTCGTAAAATGGTGCAGGCAGGCTCACCCTCAGGGGCTAAAGCACTAAATCTTAACACTCTATTTCACCAAAAGAAAGCGTTTCTGGGCTTGGCGCCCAATGGAACATTTGATCAGCACAACATGAACTATCCATATACGAATTTTGATTAAAATTGACAGGTGGTCAAATTCCATGTGTTGTGTCTGCTAGTAATGTAGAAGGTTTTATGTCAAAATGAAGTCTCCATAATGGCTGGAAACCTCAAATACAGATTCTTCATATTCCTAAAATATCTGTAACAGTGTCTCTATTGTTAAGGTATGTTGGAGTACCGTTGGGTATCTCACCGATTTTCACAAAATTTTTACTCAATTTGCAGTTTTTTGTGGATACTTATTACAGGGTTCATTCATTTTTAATTCATACATGGAAATGCGTTTGGTGTGGTATTTGATTGGTTGGTAATTAGCCTTTTTATCAAGAGAATCGTCACATATAGTGATACCAGTAGTACTATACCACTCAAAACATTTGCTATGGGCAGTACATAGTATTTCCTGTTACACAGAAATTATTCTTGAATTGTCTGGTATTAGTGGTAACATACTGCATGTTTATGTGAATTGGATCTGTATAGACTTTGATTACTGCATATTTCTTCAATTATCAACATTTTACTTTACTTATATCCTGAATATTATGTGACGCCATAGAATAGAGCTAGCGATGTTAAAATAGCAACTACATTATTTTTATATACAAATGGCTTGGAGGCATTGTCTGTAATCCTGAACATTTCGGAACTACGTGGTAAAAAGTAGCGATATGTTAGTCCTATATCTTTCTGTAAGCTGTGCATGCTTTTTGTAACATGTCAAGAGCTCTTATTCATTTGCACTAGTAAGGCAAATCTGGTGAAATCGAATGTCTTTGATTAATTGGCATGGTCTTTCATTAAAGCATAAAATACAAAATGAATTCTATTCAGTTTATTTTTTGAAAAGTTAGGTTTCAAGTGATTTTGAGAAAAAATCTATCGTAGATTCTTTTATTAAGAACATTCGAAGCAGGACTAATTTTTTACAGTTTGGTTTCAAAAAAATTGGTGAATATGATCTCTTCACAAGTTACGATACTTGTTACAAATGGTATTTTTCTCCACATGCTGTATGATTTGCGAAACATAATTATGTTGAATGTGTTTTGTATGTTTGATAAATATACGTGGGGGTTTTAGAGCCAGAGATGCAAGACTCAAGACTGTATGCCTTACATAGACAGCTGAAATCTTTTTTAGTGACTCTCAGGCGTGGAAGCTAGACAGATTATTTCTGTCCAAGATGTGAGTTACTTTGAAAAGCCTGCAATCGTTTTAACGTTTTCTTCGATTTTGCTTAAATGGTTATAGGTGAAACTGCATATGATATTCGCCCCCAAAGGTATCCAAATCTAAATCAATCCAAATTAAGGTATGTGATTTTTGCTGTCGCAATTTTGCTCAAAACGTTTTGAAAAAATTACCGATGCTATTATATTGTTATATTCCTACATATCCGTGGTTTTTATAGATTTGTGGAACGAATAGGTCGGAGAACAAATATTTTGGAGTTGTTTTCCAATTTTCTTCAATTTCTAACATTATAAACGTAGGATATCATAAGTTGACTTACTTAAATGTTTAACATACATATGCATATTTGTGCATTTTTTTAGGTTGTACACTCAAAATATTGACTTGTTTCCCGAGAAACTGCGAAAAACCGCATTTTCGATTTATGGTGATTTTTCGGACAAGAAATCATGTTGTTGTTAACGGAACTGAAAGATTAGTAGAAAAATTGTAGAACATCAGCGTGCGCGCGGTTTTTTCTATTTTTCCAGTTTTCAGGGCAACATAACACGATTTTGATGATGATACCTGAAAGAGTACACAAAATATATACGCGCATTGAACTTTTGAATTAGCTAAGTTGAAAATATCTGAATATGGAAAAAACGGTGAAAATAAAAAATACCAGGTGACTCAACTATTGCTTTACTGACCAAAAGCGTCTAAAATCGAAGCATGTGAAAATGCGATTTTTCCAATTTTCGCATTTTCCGGAAAATTTTGAGTGTGGAAACTTATGCTGTCATACGTTTGAAGTTCCAAAAAGTTGGAAAAATACGGTGAAAATGCTGTTTTTTCTGTATTTGTAGATTTTTAGACAAAAAACTCATGATTTCGTTAGTGGATCTGAAAAGAACGGAAGAAAGCACTTATATACAGTGGCCTTTTAAGTTTTCGAAATTAAATATATTTTCAATTTTTTCGAGTTTTTGAGGTTAGGGGCATCTAGGGAGGGGGGCCTGGATGTGAAGATTTGGCTAAGGTGATTTGGCCCAATATGTCTTAGTTTGGATTGACCCAGATTTAAATACCTTTTGGGGCAATTTGCATATACGTCATAAAATAGTACGACGAAAAAATAGGGAAGATAGGCGAAAGGCAGATCTGCAACATACCAAAAAATGACCCTAGTAAAAGTTTCACTCATTTTGAGATATTAATTTTTTTTTGTATTTTTCGAAAAAAATCCTCGTTTGATCTAACTTTTGCTGCTCATTAAGCTCATTAAGCAGGTAATTTATCGCAGTACCTAGCAGTAGCAATCTAGTATAGTTATATTTCATTGCTGAATACCAAATTTGAGTAAAATAGTTTTCTAAAATAAAAATTATGAAGAGGAAATTAGTTTGTCAAGTTTACCTACTTGTATTTATCCAAAATGATATTTCAAATGACAGACCAACTATCTGAGAACATTTTGCAAAAAAAATCATACAGATATCCTGTTAATTCTAGGCACAGCAACAAAAGATAGATTGAAAAAAGAGAGACAAAAAATTGATATCTCAAAAACAGTGAAACTTTTACTAGGCTCATTTTTTGGTATATCATTGTAGATTTGCCTCCGCCAATCGTCCCTATTTTTTGTCATACTATTTAACGGACTGGTATGTAGTTTCGCCTAAAGCCAATTTCAGACCTACTAGACATTTAGGTCTTGATAACTTTATAATTCGAATGACATTGATAAGAGCATGGGTTAAAGTCAAGTGAGTTTTTCGTATCTGATTTTGAAACTATCCTCACGCGCACGTATGAAGCTATAGCTAGACACCATTTCCATCAAATGTTGTATACTCAAAACACTGTTGAGCATAGGATCCACGAATATTAAAATGAACTAGTGATAATGATCACTCTAGAACTGAATGGTTCATAGTAAGAAAGACTTGTACTATATTTAGGAGCGAATAAGCTTGTTTTGCTTGAAAACTATAGTTTTAGATTGTACATTTTATGGATGAAACGATGATGTATTTTGTTATATTTACAAGGATATATTTTTTGGATGTCAATTATCTCTTCTTTTTATATAACATGGCAGTAAATCAGCAGCTTTTACTTTTTCTTGGTTGTGAATCTTGATGAGAACTTAGCAATATACATATTATTTTTTATTAATAATTGTACTTCCCACGCAGATTTTATATTATGTATCTAATAATTGTTATCCCATTTTATATATTTGTGTATTATAGTGTACTATAAATTAACGTATTATTTTATTTATAAACTATGTCATATTACATTGAATATAGTTTGATGTACCGACACTACTTACTAGTATTTTATTTTTCACTCTTACTCCTATAAAAGCCCCATAACTGGAGGTGTGCAAGACTATAATGCATATATTTTACCATGGTAGATATTTAAACACGTTTGAGAAAAGAATAAAAAATCCTTTATCGAGGGGATATGACTAAATGGTAGTTTTTGAAGATAACACTGAAAGATTTCTATGTTTTTGGAATACTCGCATGTGTCAGTAATACGTAAAATAAGCTTTTTTGAAAGAGTATAAGTGTAATCAGTCGATAAGTATGGAAAGATGCAACTACTTATACAGCTGTGTAATTCAAGTTGCATAAGACTCGCTACAAAATATAAGAAAGAACCCATTACAGTCCAGGAGACGAAACCAAAATACAGTTTTACTACGAACTAGAATCTTGAGAAAACAAATGATATTTTTATGGCAACGCATCTTCAAAGATCAAGTAACTTAAATTTCCGTGAGGGGTTTTTGCGGAAAAGATTATTTTGTTTTTTGTAAATTGCACATTGAAGTTATTTTATTACTTCCCAGAATGTTTAATGATTTTAATTTCAATCTTGGTGAGTGGATTAAAGAATATAGTCTGGTGTAATAAACATGCAACACCACAAGCGGGAGCAGTCGATGTTTTGTTGTGAATTGAAAGGTTTATATGGGCGACTCCAGAAATTTTTCTCATGTTAAGGTGCTAACTAAATCGTATAATATATTCTGCATAGCGCCCCAAAATTTGAATGTAGCTATGGGGTGACATACAGGTTTTGAGAATAACTGTTCGGACGATGGTCTGGAAAGTACCCAGAAAGTACTACAGTTGTTTTTCGAAATGAAAATGCAACATACAATTTAAATTTTATTAATAAGCGTCACAATCTCCGTTATGCATCAAAATTAATATTTGTAACCTCCGTTGATATCATACTGTTTATCTGGGGAGGTAACTTGTTGCTGAGGAGCTCCACCAGCAGATTTTGATATCGGAGGGAACTGATTATTATCATCTTGCTGTAAATCAGCGCCTTGTTGATGACCATTTTCTTGGAAGGGCGCTTGATGACCTACGGGTGCACCTGGTTGATGTTGACTGGGGAAGAAAGATCCCTGTGACTGTGGAGCAAACCCTGATTGAGGTTGTGCACTCTGATCGTAAGGCTTGAGCTGCTGAGGACCAGAGCTCGGTTGGTCTGGTTTCTTATCGGAACTAATACTGTTCTGTACTGCTCCATAACCGTTTTTTCCATTTTGTGTATGCTTTAAAGACGTTACAGCACCATGTTGAGTGGGTTGAGGTCCATTGAAAGTTTGTCCTGCCTTTGAGACTGAGCTTACAGAGTTGGGTTGAGGATAGTTGTAACTATTTCCGTTAGCGTTCGCACCTCCAGCTTGATCTGGTCCAAGAGGTCCTCTTTGATAACCATTCTGCTGTGATGCACCAGGCCCAAAACCAGATTGAGGTGCATTTTGATCGCCGGAGAATCTGGTAGAACCTGCTCCATTTTGATGAGCACCAAATTGATCTTTTTGTTCAGCTCCTTCTTCCTCATGGTAGGACCCCTCGTTGTACTCTCCTCGTGCCTCAGCTTCCTTGTTCAACTGAATGGACCTCAATATAGCATCTCTTCCAGCCCATTGTGCACTTTTAGGCTGGAATCCATTCTCATCAGCAATGTACTCTACGGAATATTGCTGTCCATCTGGGGCTGTGTACATGTAACCACCTTGCGCAACTTGAGATCCATCCCTCAAGAACCCTTCTTCTTGGACAGCAATACCATTGTCAGTTTCATAGGCGTAGTTGTAGCTTCCATCTCCAGCATGTGGGTTATTGTCAAATCGAAGGATTTTTGCATGAGCAAATGGACTTGCGTATTGTTGCATCTGGTTGAAAGATCCTCCAAAGTTTCCAGCGGGAGTCTCACCAATCTGTTTTCTGGTTTGACTAAACTCAGTACCATGTTGTCCGTTTGCCTTTTCGAAAGGTAGTACTGGAGCAGCAGCTCCGAAGTACTTTCCAGTTGCTGAAGAGGCTCCGCTATTGTTATTTCCATTTCCGAAGCTACCTTGAGCCCCTTGTGGTGCATTAGCAGATGGAACATTTCCATGGTTTTGTCCATACATGGGCGAGTTGATGCTTGTGGGTTGACCAGGCTGATGGGTTGATTGGCCATTTGTTGGGTAGTTGCCGTTGAATGGACGAGGAATGGTGCTGACTGAATCTTGACTTGGTTGGGCGTTGTAGTTAAAGTTATTTCCATTTGCAGTTGAAGCGTCAGGAGTTAAGTTGGTATTGGCGTTTTTACCTGGAACAAATGATAGAGGATTTAGAATTGCCAGATTCAGATTCATAAGATCATTAATTTCGAATCCTAGTGAAGACTTCATTTCTAAGCAATGAAAGGGAAGTACAGAGTTAGCCTACTTGACAATCGGTCACTAGATGCCGTCATGAAAAGTACTAAACAATCAAGTGTCGAGAAAATTCCAATTACCTACACGATCAATTTCGAGTGGTTTTGGAAATGGATCAGTTGAATTTTTATTGCGTAAGAGTACAGGGTCAAACTACTTGACATTTCGCATATAATGCGAATAATTATGTTTTTGTGACTAGCCTATTTTGTTTCAGGACTTCATGAAATACCGGTCGAAATGCGGTCCAACTGGTTCTTAATTGGTCGGGACCAGTTGTTTTTTATTCAGTTTCATCCAGAGATGGATCCAGAGATAATTTTTTTGTGGGGAGCGTTTTTTGAGGGCCGGGGTGTCAGCAATTAAAAATTAAAGATCAAAAGGGTCACTCCCAGCGGCATTTCAAGCACGCATAATCGTTTACACGTACTGCCCGCTCATCAGTTCTGAATCGCCAGCAACTCCTTTCCCCAAAAACATAAATGGTCACATTACGTATAAATCTAAAATTGTGTTTCTAAAAAATTATATTGTGTTATAAACATATAGTTACCTGAAGTGGACGATGGATCAGCATGAGGCCCTTGAGCTACAGGTCCTACAGATTCCTGGAATGTTGCATGACCTCCATTACTTCCAACTTGACCTCTTTCTTCTCCTGATGATGTACCGAAAGACTGGCCAGCATTGTTGCCATTAAACTGACCTCCAGGATGCTGTGCTCCAGGCGGCAGGTACTCTCTGCTCGAAGGAGCTTGGCCAAATCCTGGAGACTGGGATCCAGGTTGCTGTTGAGATCCAAATGATGCCTGGGGTCCTGTTTGGGCCTGGTGATTAAAATTACCAGTCTGTGGGGTTTGAGCCTCGTGTTGGAAGCCCAGAGATTGAGATCCAGAGTGCAGCTCAGATCCAAATGGGAGCTGGGGTCCTGTTTGACCTTGTTGCTGGTTGAAGTTGCTAGGCTGTTGGTTGTATCCTACGTTTGTTGGTGTACCTGTGAAACCTGGAGCTTGCCGTTCACTTCCAAAGCTACCTTGAGGCTGTTGGTTGAAGCTACCAAGTGGTACATTTTGGCTTTGTTGATTTTGCTCTGGTATACCAGGAGCATGGCCCCTACCAGCTCCTGAGAATTTGTCCTCATGGGGCGGCAGGTAGTTGTTCAGTTTTGCGCATGACGCAAAGCCAAAAATACCCAGAAGTAAAAGTACCTGTAACGAAACGTATAATTAAAAATATAAGAAAAAAGTACGTATTAATTTCAAACTGAAGATTAGGACTGAATGTACAAATAGAATCGTTGAACTTTTGTAACGGAACTTGGACTTACTGAAGAACCTGAATACTTTAGAACGTGATTACTTTGGACGGATCAAAATTTTAAAAAACATCCAAAGATCAATTTGCACTTTAGGACAAATGTTCACATGACCAAGCATGTTGAAGTTTCAACCAGTTTCACCAAGTAAGAATATTTACGGTCTGTAAGATGTTGAGGTTTATTATTATTGATTTTCAATATTTTGACAATAGTCCTATGCGAATATATGGGAATATTGAGTTTATCCATCAGACACATTTATGCCAGATATAATATATAACCTGGATGGTGTTCCTTATTCCAGAATTCCAAACACAACACTTCAGCGCCTACTAGCAGCGGAAAATAAATGTTGTTCACGAACACGTCAATCATCTACGTAACATTTTTCACTTTTCGACTCTACCTCTCAATTACCTCTACCGCACAAATATTTTGCAAGAACCAACATAAAAATTAAAACTACTTTGTCGGTATTAATACATTAACCTTTAACACTAATTAGAATATTCTTTTACTTTTGTTCTAGCCGCACTTGCACTTACTTTTGTCATATTGGCACACAAGCTCAGATGAACTGTATTTGATGCTTATCACGAAATTCTTATATATGTTAACCGATTTTGTTTGGCAATTACTCCCCCCAATTTTTTCTAAAAGTGAAGATGAGATCCTCATTAATGGATTGATTATACTCTGGTCATTTTAAGATTTATTTGGGACATCATGATTGCTTCTGTATCCATTAATTTTAATGTCCGGTAAAAATATTTTACATTGAGTAGAAACTACTGCAGCCATACGGCTCCTACTGTGTATAAAAATAATAATACTTTCGCAATGAACAATGTAGTCAAATATAGTTTGAATCAGTTCAAATACTTTCCAGACATGCGTTTGAATTGTTTGTTTTGTTGTTACCATAGGAATAAAAGACAGTCATACTGGCTAGCTGTCAGAGTTCGACAGAGCTAGAAGCCTGGCGGGTTTGTCTCGCAGGCCCAACGTGCAGCGGCATCATGGGAGCAAACCCAGGAGCGAACCTCTGTTCACATATTCGTAGAACACATCCAGAATACCGACAACCCATAGATGCGAGAGACGCTATTTGTCAAGGAAGCCTCATTGACCATCCTAACATCACTCCTTGTAGGTATGAATCCCCATTTTGGAAGTCGCAAATCGTGATAAAGTGTTGCTATCTGCCTGGAGGCCGTTCTTGATATAAAATGTGGGCGTCAGTTGCTCCACAATAATTGTAAGACACCTTCATGACCTATTTGATTTTCATAGTTTTTTCTATCCTTCAGAAAAGCAGTTGAGGTTATGTTACAAACATCTATTTGCATCAAACTATTCATGCTTTCGATTTTTATCATCTTTGTTATCAGCCTTTCCTACAGTTCAAAAAGGAAACACAACTGACGCTGACACGAAAAAATAGAAGTCTAGAAATACTCCAGCCTTTCTGAAGGAGAGAAAAGCCTATGAGAATCAACAACAATCTTGTTTTGTTTCTAATACGAATTCTATTTTTTACCCAAAAATTACCATACTTATGACGTCTGATATGTGGGAGAGCTTGAGATTGGGGCCATATGTGAACCGCATCAAGTGTGGATAGCGTAGTTATAGCAGCAGTACCACAGTCGTGTGAATAGTATTCCAGGCTGGATCTAATCTAAACATTGTACAAAAAATGTACTGAAGTAGATTAGCTCAATAATCCGCACCCGTTCATATAAATCTACTTAATCTTCTGATTACAGGCACATTCTAGGCGATGAAATGTGACATGTTTGATTCCAAAATTTTTGGAGACTTAAAAAAAATGGTTACGCCCCAAACTTACCAGAAACTTAAAAAGCGGATCTGGAGAGGAGTAATGTTACCAGATGGACAGTTGTACATGTTCGTAACTGACTTGTCTCTCAGAGGATTTAATTTGCGCTGAACTTAATCTTCATAAACTGATGACTGCATTGCATAGGAAGTGCAAAGTCAACCTAGTTTTAGTAGACGTGTTTTCTTATTATCAAAAGGCAATAATTAGTTTTAAGGTTTTAATGTAATTTCTAAACTCATTTACTTATTAAATGACTGGACTGTAAGTCAATAGTTCACAAAAAGAATTCAAGGTGAGTAGTAATTGCTAATCAAGTTATGATGTGCCCCATAATCCCAAAAATTGAGGATTAACAAGCCGCCTGTATCCTGGTTTATTTTGTACTAAATGGTATTGAACTTAACCCTATTGTTAGCGTTACACAAATCGCCGTGATAGATGATAATAGCTTTTTAATAACGCTTAAATGAAATATCAAGCGGTGAGTTCATATGTTAATCGTTAATTTTCCTCCTCGATGATTGATTTTTTTCGTGAAATCATCAGGGCAACAAAATGTTGAATGAAGAAATTGCGCTGTCTTGACTTTAATGATATCAGTTGTAGTTTAATATGGTCACGAAGACCGTGCTACATTTTTTAATGTTGAAATTTGGATTTAGTTCATTAATCAGTGTAGTGGCAAGTGCATATAGGAGATTCTGTAGTGAGTTTGATACACCATTATAATAACATTTTACGTCACAGTATTGTAGACGAAGCTCATTTACTCAGGGCTCACATCATTGCTCTTGATATTAAAATTAAACTATGGCCAATTTTACATGATCAATATTTGCTGTGATCTGTCTGAATTTTCCATGAAATGTGACATTTATTGACCGTGTAGCCTAGACGTCAGTAATTATTGCTGCATAAGGTTACGTAAACATCCACTGACACTGACGTAATGATCAGTACATACTGTCACACACTGATCCTGAGACATAGGATATAATAACATAAACATAACAAAATTGAATTATTATTAGCTGAATTGGATTGTTAGCATTTTCTATGGATAATGGAATAATGTAAGCAGTATATCTTCGTTTCCTTCACTTTTGGGTTGGAACAGCACGTATATGAAATTTGTGCATTGAAAGAGGAATATATTAAAGGGCCGCCAAAGCCCCCAGGATTTGAATTTTACTCTGATATCGACAGAACACATACTTCATGTCATGTCAAACTATCAACTCAAGAAGTAAGGGTTATTCTCCAGATGGAAGATTGGATCAAGTTACTACATTCGTAGACTATACTACCATTTCAGTCGCTGGTCAAAACATCCAAGAACTCAATGAAAATGTGTCAATTGTAATTGATGAATTTGCTTCCTGTTGCTAACCAAACAGATTTGTTCTTAACGCGGACAACCCTGTTATTATCAACTACACAATGCAAAAGCATAACCAAAAAGATTTTGTGTATCTAACGTCAATGTTACCGGTTAGTTCTTGTAACATTTTTGGCTTCATTTTTACGTTTTCTGTACAAACAGAGCATGTGTGTAGTCAGCTGAACAAAGGATTCTACGCCATACTGCAGCTTAAATTGATTCTGGGCTTCACGCATTTTATTATAGTCTTGCTATTCCCATATATCCTACACCATAATGATCTGGAGGACAATCAATAGACACAGAGTACTTGTCAGTCAGAAACGCATCTGGAGTCTAATTTTCAATTTTAAAAAACTTGAAAGCTGCCGTAGCGTACTCATAGCTAACAGAGTACTGACGCTAACCTGAATCTACATTCTGAAATGAGAGACGTTTGTAAAAATGTACCTTAATTTATTCCAGATACAACACTAGAAACGCTCATTTGCTATCTGTACAAACACATTGCTTTCTTTCACATTGCAACTGCGTGTCCTTTTTAACAAATTGCTATTAAACATACGAAATATTTATTGTTATAACTCCTTCAACAAATAAGTAAGATTGTTATTATCTACTCATGGATTTTACAACATCCAAGAATGTACGACTGCTTTCTGTGCTTTTACGTATCTATTGCCTTAAAAAACATTATACTACAAACATATACTGCATTTTCTTTATCTACCTGTCCGGGTTGATGATGCTTTTGAAAAAATCCATTTGCATTTGTTAATAGTTTAAACTTTATTGACTAATTATTTTAATTGTGGATGTTAATTGTTTATTTATTGTTTATATTGCCTGTTTTTATTAACTTGCCATATAACATACATGTAACACGTCTTTACGGTTAATCCAAATAATTAAAAAATTATAGGCCATTCAGGCGGAATATATGTACATAGATAGATATCTAATATGTTTTGCTTACAGGATTTAGTTCAATTTTCATAGTTTGAACTTGATCGATTTGCATATACACTTATTTATTGTTAAATAAATAGCATACACGGGAAAAGGGGTCACACCCTAAGGACTGGGGACAGGAGACCTTATTTCGTCACGCCTGAATTTTTCGCGTCACAGCTTTGTCGCGGAACATTTCGTCTTCGGATCACAAACTTAGACACCTTTCATTCATGGAATAAAAGTGAAGTTTCTCAGAACCTATCTTTTATTTTATCGAAAAATGGGAAATACTCCTTTTCATCCTATAATGTCATTACAGGTATTTCCTAGTATTTCACTTGCCACAGTTTCTATTGGGCGACAGAGTGCCAAGCCGATTTCTATGGTTGTCCTGGAGAAAAGAAGAGGCTGATTTCTGTCTGACAAAAGACTTGGAGGTGTAATTTAATGTTTCCAACACTCAGTAATTCCCCTTGACTAACAAGAGATATGCCGTGGCGATGGATGGCCAAGTTTCGGCTTGTCGATACTTTGTCTCTAGGATCTGTCTACACTATTATTCCAGTATTATTTTGGAGATTCAGGGTTACAAATAAGTTAACATACCACTGAATAAATGCTAGAATAAAAGAGATGCCCCAATCGCACTACAAGAGAAAATCACACAATGTATATACAAAATTTTGGTATCAATAGGTTAATAGGTCAAATTTTCTTAGTTTTTATAATAAAAAATCGATATAATACTAACATTACCTAATCTAACTGAACATACATTTATAGAGCATGCAGCGCGATAGTACGTAACCAACTAATCACATACATCTAAATACAATTTCTTCACAGGTTTCTTTAATCTAGGTAAATTTAAAAGTTTGACATTGCTTCCTTTAACAAAAGCAGTTGAAACGTTACTAAATCTTGCTGAAATTTGTACGAATTACTACAATATAATGAAAATGTTTTCCAAATAATTTTATTTCTTTGTCAAAATTCTACACTGTAATTAAGTTCCAATATGGTCTTCGTCGGAAAAAAACTGCAGTTCCTCTAATTATTATAATCTAAGTTGAAATAAATGTACGGTAATTTGTAGGAATGAGGAAGTGATAGCTAATCACGATCCAAGTTAGTATCGCATGTTTATAGTGACAGCTTGATTAAAACCTTCAAGCTTTAATTCACACTACACCTACCGAAAATTAAGATTTCAAACTGTTGATGATGATTTACGTGTAGTGTTGAGAAATTATGCCTTGGCCTCTAAAACTGAAGTATCCTAAGTGATTTTTTAAAAATGCCCCCACAGGTTGTAACATCTATAGGCAAAACAGCTTGCTTGTGTCCGAAAAACTAAACGTGGAGGAGTTTCAAGTTAGCGAGCCACTGATTTTGGTGCATAGGATTGAAAATTAGCTCCAACAGAACAGAACAGAATGTTGATTAGCTAGCGTTTGGATCTATCAGGATACCATAGTGAATCATTACCCTCACATTTTCAGAGAGGTTATATTTTGGAATCTATGGAGGTAGATTCCAAGGTAGCAGCGGTGGCCGCAGTAGTAGACTCTTCGGTCTCCTGATCGGGTTCGAGTCCCGTCCCAGGAGAAATTTCTTTTAGCTATGGATGTTGTGATTGTCCGTAGGTGGTAGACGATCTCTGACTGTCGAACGCGGAGGTACCACCCGGCGGATCTCGTAGGCGGAGCCAGAATGTGTGTATGTTGCATGCACACGTGTTCAATTGCCAGAGTCCGTGTGGCGTTCCCCCTTTCCCCTGTATCCCCCTATAGACCCACGGTACCCAACGGGGGTTTAGGCCTTAGGCCTTCGTGGTAGTTGGAGTATAAAAAAAGGTTGATTTTTCCCGCATTTTCCACGCTATCGGAAGTGAATCAACCGCTGGGTTACAGAACCGCCAATAAAGCTCGCTTAAGAGGTAGATGTGAAGTTTCAGCATCATTCCTTACCGTCTTTATTACTTACCTGTCTGCTTTCAAACACTATTGTTTAAAACTGTTGCAGTTTGATGCCTTGTCCTAAATACGGACCATGTTTTGAGAGCCTTGAAATAGAGAGGTTATATTTTGGAATCTATGGAGGTAGATTCCAAGGTAGCAGCGGTGGCCGCAGTAGTAGACTCTTCGGTCTCCTGATCGGGTTCGAGTCCCGTCCCAGGAGGAATTTTTCTCTTAGCTATGGATGTTGTGATTGTCCGTAGGTGGTAGACGGTCTCTGACTGTCGAACGCGGAGGTACTACCCGGCGGATCTCGTAGGCGGAGCCAGAATGTGTGTATGTTGCATGCACACGTGTTCCCTTGCCAGAGTCCGTGTGGCGTTCCCCCTTTCCCCTGTATCCCCCTATAGACCCACGATACCCAATGGGTGTTTAGGCCTTAGGCCTTCGTGGTAGTTGGAGTATAAAAAAAAGTTTGATTTTTCCCGCATTTTCCACGCTATCGGAAGTGAATCAACTGCTGGGTTACAGAACCGCCAAGAAAGCTCGCTTAAGAGGTAGATGTGAAGTTTCAGCATCATTCTTTACCGTGTTTGTTACTTACCTGTCTGCTTTCAAACACTATTGTTTAAAACTGTTGCAGTATGATGCCTTGTCCTAAATACGGACCATGTTTTGAGGGCCTGGAAAAATATGTTTCACGTTCTGGTGCTTGCCCCTAACATTGATTCTGAAACATTTCCTCACACAGATGATATGGTAGAGAGCTTTAATCTTTTTGATTGTAAGGAGATATTCATTTTCCCAAGCGTAGCTTTAAATCTCCATAAGTAGATGTTATTACAAGAAATCCTGAATAAAACACGTAAAACCATTTCCGAGCAAGTGAAATATTCGTAGCTCAAAGAGTGAAGTGAGCAGCAATTTTCGAAGAGATATAGGACAACTTAGTTAATCCAGTATATAACTATCTGTTTAGAAATAGTTTTTTAGTAATATGCAGAATCGTTAACTTATTAAGTGTGTGTCCATAACAACAGATGGAACAGAAGGTCTGGCATATCAATGTGACTTTTGAAACCTGGCCTGTGGTGGTCTAGCTGGTCGGATTTTGAAACATTTCTTTTTTTTACTACTAATTGGAGAATAATAATAATAGCAATAATAATAATAATATAATGTCTGTTGTCACAAAGTACAGGTAAATAATAAATATCGTGGACAACAAACATAAAGCACCCAAAAAAGTTTGCACTTATATCAACAATTTCGTGACTGGAACATCTTGGTTGTTGTAAAATCCAATTCCTGACTGTTTTTTAAATGACCTAAATGATTTAATTGCTTTTAATGACTCTGGTATGAAGTTATAAAATTTTGGTTTCAGGAAAAAAAGGGATCGTTGTGTAATGGTTTTCGATGTTTTTGGAATACTCATTGAATTTTAATTCAAATTTGTTCTGTATTTATGAATGATTCAAATATTTTAATATAATGCACTAACTTTGTATACAATCTAATAGTAGAGCCTCCATATAGAGAGAATGACTTGGATAAGTAACCTCCTTATGGAGGATCAATTTTAGAATTAACTTTTGGATTACATTATACCTTTTGTAATTATTATTCATAACTGCCCCCAAACCGCAATTCCGTAAAGTAGTAAAGGATAAACAAGGGCATAATAAAGATTGTATAGATATTTCTTATCCAGAAAATCTCTGAAGTAACTGAACTTTGGAGTAATACATCTCACTGTTCACCAGGTACTTTGTCTGAGCATTCGATTTTAAGTGTTTGTCCAAAATTACGCCTAAGCATTTTATTTTATCGGTTGACTGAATTACTTTGAAACCACTGCTTGTATGAAATTCAAGTTTACTGAATTATAGTGAGAGCCTAAGTGATATATGTGTCTTGTAATTGTCATAGTTCTTTCGGAAAAGAAATTTATAAACGTTCTGAAATTATTTTATATTTTGGTTCATAGTGTATGTGTAGAATAGCTGTATAATCTGCAAAACCGATAGCTTTACGTCACCATTATTATTACCTTAGGTAAATCATGACAACATAAAACACCTAGGTCAATAATTATGTCATCTGAAGTTCTATCCTGCTAACCTCATTATTTCAGTTTGATAGCTAAACTTTAAATTTTATTATTTTCTTGAGTATTTCAGTAACAAGGAGAGTATAAGAAAAGCTACGGACACTGGTTCGTATGCAAAATATGCTTATAATTGCATTTAGTTGAGTTTGTCAGTTTAATAGCAATCCAAATCTAGCTGTTTCAAAGTATTTGTAAAGAGAGTATGAAACATCGTGTTCATTAGTTCACGCATTTGCTAGGGGAAGTAATACTATAAATATAAAAATGTCTATACATTGCTTGTTTGAGAAGGATATTATTGAACAATGACTTACTTTTCAACCTAGGTATATAATATGCTACTACCGATATTTAACTACGCTGGCTGTCTCTCAAAATATAAGTAATGTTAATGCTAATTAAAGAAGAAGTCAGTGCTGCAACCCAATCCAGCATACCTAAATATAAACGTTATTCAAGAGTGAGATTAAAACATACTCCGCATGCATGTGTTATCAATAATCAACATGGGGAATTTCTGAATTATGGTCCCTCATTTACTCCAAAATAATGTCCATCTTACGAATACCTGTGCACATGCTGCAGGTGTTTTGCATCAATTATGCAACTGATACAGTTGACCTGTCGAAATGTTGCAAAGACCGGATTTTCAATTGCAACGTCCCACATTTTTGGGAAGGCGCCACGCCATCCAATTCGCAATTTCGACTTCAATTTGGTGACCTTCGACGTCTCGCGTCTTCTCTTGTAAAAATGTATTAAATTATACCTTCGACCATCTTAAAGTGGTCTTTACGTACATCTGGAAAGCGATGGCAATTCAGATGAAAAGATTGCATACCAGTGTCGCAGACGGAATTTTTAGGAGAACCTGAGTGCTGAATTCCATGATGCCGAGGCGTTCAGGGCTTAACAAGTCAACTTACCAGGCTTCTGTTTCTAATTTCAACTCCGAGCGGTTTTGAATGTAAATAGGATTTTCTCGCTTACAATAACCTTAGATAGTTCAAAGATTGACCAACAAAATTAATTTTTGCATTACAAATCCAGTATCAAAATTGATAAATCTACATTGAAGTAAGACTGAGTGTATTCAGCTAAAGAATTAGGATTTCTAAAAATATATTTTTGAGATTACGATTTATGGTAAAGTGTAAAATAAATCAGCAGTTTTGCACTTGGAGTAATTTTTCTTTGCCCATCTAAATGAGGTAATTGTTTTCAAGGGTATCACAATATAAGGTCCAATATTGGTTAGTATGATGTAGAAACTATGTGGAATTATAGTGTTATTTCAAATGGCTATTCGAGAAAAAATGATTTCCCGTGGAGTCGTTTAAGGCCGTAATCTCCAGATCGAACAAGCTACAAGGGGATTCATTTCGATCAAACACTTTTTTGCTATGAGGACTCTCATTGTACAAGACCGTATTCTTAGTTCATTAGTAGATCAACGGATAGTTGTGTTCAAAATGTATCTATAGAAATGAATTCGGATGAATACAAAGTACAGAGCTCTTAACAGCCACCATAAAATGGAAACTCCATTACACCAGTCGTTTAAGAGGTGAACATTATGAGATTCTCCGTCCTATCATAGACGGTAAGATAGTTGGTAACAGATATGCTGGTACGAAGGAGCATCATCATCAATAAGAAGAATCTCTGTATGTAAGTATCTCTGCGACGCCGCAAAACGGGAGCCAGCATTCCCTTGAGATCAGCTGATCGGATACTAGAATTTTAAAAATTAGATTTAAATTAAATATTTCCAGTCACAGCGCGAAAGTTCTATAATCGAATCTTATTTAACAGATCCTGGTATCATTTATACAGATTCCTCCAGAATGATATTTATTTATTACATTATCAAGAACGTATACAGGTTCCTGCATAATCGAATTCTAATTTTGCTATATCAGACACTATTTTACTTCTTCTACGCCAATAGAAGACGAATGTTTTATAATCGCGAAAAACTTCGACTTAACAACTACTGAAAAAAGCTTTGAAATTGAGACCTTGGTCTGAACCACAGGTCTACACAGTCCATTGGATCTACCTTTTATATTTACTGTATGTCATAAAAACCATGTCACTCATTTGCGTCAGTCTGCCTGACGGTAATCTTTGGCATCTCTTTAACTGAGTAAAGGACCAACTAATTCGGGTAGATTAAATTCTTCTGCCAAGCTTATATGCTTACGTTGTTTTGTTTGTCTCCAAAATTTTGTGGTTTTAGTGCATACTTTCGACTCATTTGACTCACAGTGTCTACCAAGGTGACATACATGTGCGAGTTACAATAATACTTACCGGTGGAAACATCTACCTACATTTAATTTTGCAAAATATGTAAGAAGTAGCACGTCCTGAAGTCGTCTATCATCACAATTATCTGCAAGTACTCGCAACAACATTAAAACTACATATTTAATGACACAACTGTCAAACACTTGACATATCAAGTGTACATTGATTCTCAGCACAGACTATGATAATAAGGAGACTAACAAATCCTTGACTGGCTCCTTCTACATGAATTCGTTGATAAGTACCGATTGGATTTTGAGAAAGCATTGACTGAACGCTACTACCGTGATAAGGTCGACAAATCCTTGTATCTTTTGAAAAGCGGCAAAATCATGAGTGTAAAATGAAAAACAGAACGTTCCCAAACTCCATATTTCGAGTTTCTCAACAGTTTATGGCGTAATCAAAAAATTTTTTCAACGTCTTCTTCGAGGCATCGTTCTTTTTCATTTTTATTTTTGGAACTTGTGACTTTTGCAAAATAATGGGAGCAATGGCAATTTCATCTGCGATGAACTGAAGGTCGTTGCCATTTTTTTCCATAGTTTCCTCATCACTTGAGGATGACAAGCTTATTAATTTGATAAAAAACTGTATCCAGTAAAAATACGGAACAGTCTGTGTAAGCTCTGGCGTACATTTGTCAGTGATGCTGAGTGAACGAAGTCCTACGTCAACTACAAGCTGGAACAAGTCAGGACATGTCGCTCAAGATAAAAATACCAGTCAACCTTTTACTTCTTCTTGGAGGATATCCTCGCGAGTATAAGGTAATCATTATGCATATGAAAACAAGGAATCTGCTTATATTTCTGCCCTTTTCTCCGAAGCAAAACCTTATACTTTTACCTTATGCTTCCGAGGACATGCTTCTCTTTTCTGAATACGGCTCATTAAGTCAATCTACTAGACTCCATTTGTTTGTATATTATGATACGTACAAAATATACATGTCACTCCACTGGCATTTGTCTGATATTTTCTTGGACTCCCTTATAGCTCAGGAACTACTACTTATTTTGACAATAATTGTTACAAGTATAGCGAGAACAAAATCTGTCCAGTTAGGGACGAGCAATCTTGAAAAAATAATAAAATCATTAGCTCCTCTATTATGAAAAGGAAGTGAAATTTTGACACAAAGTTACAACCAAGACATAGACGAAAAAGCATTGTAGTTTCCGAAATTATATAATATTATTTTTAGAGTGCCGGCTTTCCGCGCGGGGTTGACTGAGCTGCGGGATTGCAGTCCCTACATAGGGCATAATATGTGACATTATTTTTTCTATTCTATATTTATTCGGAATATTTTTACTTCATCCTAGGACACCCTGTGTAAGTAAGATCACAAATGGACTAGGAAAGTAGATTAGTATAATGTTTCCCACCATGACAAAATGATGCAAAAGCCGTCAACTGATGAGTTTTATTGAGTATACCCTCAGAGAATTCCATTGACCTCAATGTTGAATTTTTGCCATTATTTTGCTATACCATTTCATGCATTAAATCCATTTACTAGCTAAGTTTCAATTTTAGTACTTTTAGATAAAAGGGTAATTTACTAATCTGTGAAATATAAGAGAAATAAAGTCAACGTCCTAACACCCTAAGGAATTGTTACTGTACGCCTATGATGCCTTAGAATTAATGCTCCCTTATGACAGTAAATTTAATCTTAGAATCAGGTACATCAAGATTAACTAAATTACTTCTCATTGACTAATAAAATACTAATAATGTACTGAAAATATAGCGCTAAATCTGTATATACAGTTTTTTGCACAACTATTGCTGATGGCGTTTATTTTAGCTTACTTTCAGTATGTCTTTGTTTCGGGAATAATAGACCAGGATGTAACTAAAGGGGCGATTACATCATTTGACTCATTTGACTAATGGCAATTGGAAGTGTACGATGATCCAACTACTAAAATATGTCTTCGGCGTAATTTGACTTGGCCATTCTAATATTAAGTACTACACTTTTCTTGGTGAATCTAATACATATTTGAAAGTCATTTAGATTTTCACATACTGTAGTTTATTACGTCTCAAATTCTTATTAGGTGATTGCTATACTTCTCTACGTTTAGCTGCAAGATGCAAATACAGCTCGCTTTAGAATTAGCGTCCAGTACTTTGTTTCTCCTTACTTTACTTTTCGACCAAATAATGAGTCACATTATCCTCATCCAGTTGTGCGCCCATAACCGGGGTTTTCGGCCCTGAAAATAGTTGAAATTTCAGGTTGATCGCATGTATGGAATTTTTGCTTTTAAATATTTCAGCACATGTATTTTAAGCTTCTATCATTTTCCTTTTTCTATTAGCTCCAAAAGGCTCAATGATCGCAGTTCTGACATTTTTATCCAGAATCCATCCCATTTTGGGATATTCAACTGCTCTTCAAAAGAGTGGCTATAAAGAGTGTTTCAAATCTGACTCTCACCATTGGGATCTCAGAAACGGTAAGAGATACGAAGTTGATTAAATAAGGTCAAAATTGTGCATTTAGGTAACCAAGAAAATGGTACACAGAAAGTTTCGCAATTCGGAGTATTTCTGGAGTTAGACGTAAGAAACCGAATTTTCTCAAAACCGTTTCATATTTTTGAGATGTTTGAGATGAGATTTCAAAATAAGTAAGCTAACATTGCTTCTTTTTCTCCTCGACATGGTGGCATAATCAGAATTTCAATACGACGTTTAGTCTCTTGTCCTCAATCATCAACTTTATTTTCTCTTATAGACATTATATTTGATTTTTGCATAAAGAAATAGAGTTTTTGATTCTGATTACAAAAATATATAATATGGCATACATTGGCAATACCAAGCCTTAGTTATTAAAAAAAAACAGAATTTCCGATGTAGGTCTTGAAATTATCAGATAGTGATTTGATTCCTCATATCACGAGCCAAGCATTGCTTCACTTTCTATGAACTAGGCATAAGTGGGCAGTTCTTATTTCCGATTTTAATGATGCCATTTTATGTTACATGTATTATAAAACTTCAAATATCTAAAAACGTAATCTTCCTATAGTTAGTCCTTAACTCATCGAAGGAAGAACAACCTAATGCTAAAATGCTTAAATATTATTTATCTCGGAGGAACTCGGAATTGCAAAATTTTCTTATGTGCTGTTTTCTTAGTTTCTTGAATGTTTACGGTTTACAAGATCCCCATGGTGCAAGTCGAATTTGAAAAACCCGGTATAATTATAATTGGAAATGGCCAAGCTAGCTTCCTGAAAATTTTTGAAAGCGCGTAAATCAGAAAACCCATCAAATATCAACTCCGCAATCTGACCCATCTTATACTATTGGTGATAATAATTCCCGAATACAGTTTGGTTGAGAAAGTGAGCGTTTCTTTATACGTCAGAATAGGTCCCTACGTTTTTTTTAGCTGTCTGCTGGGCCTAATCCTCCAATACTTCACACCAAAATTAGTTATTATGAAGTTTTTCCGATACATTATTCTCATTATCAGATTCTATTTCGAATATTTAATTGTAGTTTAATTAATGACTATACATTCTTTCTTCTGATCATCTAGTATTTACTATCTCTGCTTTTGATCAAGTTATATATCAAGGCTCTTATGAAATCTAACCCTGGATATTCTCAAAAAGGAGCGACTGATGCCACAACTGTAATCGGCAAATTTTCGCACTTCGCTATTTTGATTGGTGCTCGCTGTAAAGCAGGTCACTAATTACTTTTAGTTTGTGTTTTAGATACTAAAAAAAATTGGGGTACAATGAACTCTGTATATGGTAGGTTAAAGCGATCCCGGTAATTGAAGATCATTATGTGAAACCATAGCTGCTCTCTTTAGTAGCGACCAGGAAGCACCGCCTTTTTTAGAATATTCACTACGTAATTAAAATTATCAATGCTAGTACGGTTAAAAGGATTCTTGTAAAGACCAGCTTTTATTTTTTTATGAAACTACCATTTTTAGATTTTTTTATGCTGAACATCGTCACAAAATGGCGTAGATGTGATTTATTTTAGAAAAAGCAAAATCGATGGAATTCAAGGAGACTCCTTTTCCATTGTATCCTTTTTGATCTATAAATAGTCAAGTAATTAAACGGAGATGTAGTTGTGTTTCAAAGTGCCAAATTTTCTGTTTTCTCCCTTACTTTTGCATGTTATCCAATTGCGATTGTCAATCAATTGTACCGATCGTATAGGGAAAACCAAAAAGTTGCAAACGAATTCGTTTCCATGAATTAAGCAGAGAATATTAATACACTCTCACAAAATCATAGTGGTGTGACTCTTACTTGCTGGGGCCATAAGAGCCGCCCAGCTATCTGTTCTTAGATACTTATTTTTTTGTTATAAACTTAATCTATACAAATTCCATCAACGCAGCAATGTTTGCTTGAAATACAGCAATCAGCTTGCTCAAACATATACTGACAGCCAGATTTGTCTGACGGCTTGAGATCAATGTGCAAGAGAGAGAAGCGCGATAACTGTGTATCAACACATGTTAGAAAGAGATAGAAGCCGGCTGGAGAGCGAAGGTCATCACTATATTGCCTAGCAACGGTGACGCAGAAGGTCATGCAATCTGACGCTCAAAATAAAACCATTGTTTGGGCGTGAAGAATAAACTAACGCATATTTTCAATATGCATCTTAATTCAATGAACTGGTGTAACATATTGGCAGCGCGGCAGATTGCCGCGTCAGTGTTGCTAGGCAACGCGGTGATGTGATTCGCTATCTAGGCGGCGTCTATCTCTTTCTAACATATGTGTCGCTACACACTTCTCTCTCGTACACATTGAACTCAAGCCGTCAGACAAATTTGGTTCTCAATGTATAGGCCAAGAATTTTTGTCCTACAATTTTGATGACAGTAATTTTTTTGGCTTTCTAATGATAATTTCAAGTTGGCGTCATGATGTGTCATTTTGAAATATGCGTTTGATCGGAAATGTCGGAAACCATCGACCCTATATGTAAAAATGTAATAAAAACAATTTTACAGGTAATTAAATTCTCTAATAAAATTAATTAAAACATCACAAATTATTACATCACGCGGCAGTAAAAAAAGATTCAATTTAAAACGGTATTCTTGATCATAGATAATGATTATGAAGTTATCGACCCTTTATGTGAAAATGTAATAAAAACAATTTTGCAGGGAAGTAAATTCTTTAATAAAATTATTTAAAACATCACAAATTAAGTTATCTACACGTGAAAAAATGTTGTATGCGGATAACGTTGACAACGTACGTAGCGGGTGCAGTATGCCGCGCGACTGTTTTGATACGAATTTTAAATTTTCCTCAAAGAACCATCAAGTAAAATACCTTTTTTGTAGCAAGTTTTATTTTCTACAAAAATAGAAGTGATTTTTACTCGTACATTCTTAGTTTAGCCACTATAAACAGAAATATCATAACCTAAACCCTTTAATTTCTCGTAATTGTTGATTGTAATGCACATTTTTATAAAAGCAGAATGACAAAGAATTTACAAAATTGTTTCTGTTAGCTTTTACATAGGATTGATGATTTTCGATCAAATGCGTTTTCAAAATGGCGGTAAATTCTCCAGCAATATTATGACACCAGTTTGAAGTTATCATTCGGAAGCAATAATCTGATGATATCGCCAAAACGATTGACTGTCGCCAATATTGGAGGAATTTCTTATACAAAATCTTCTTATTTCTTGGCCTTTACTTGGTCTGTCGCGGTAAATAACCTCCTTGTCTACCTAATGAGGTTTTGGAGTGTGCCCAGTTCTGTCGCAGAGTGTCATGTACCGTGATGCTTTATGATATGCTGCTTCATTCACAAGTTTTCATTATGCTACATGCCATATGTGTGAGTGGTTTTATGTAAATAATTTTGTTCAAAATGATACATTGAAATTTTGCCAAATATGCTAAACACATTCACTGTAAATCAAAATAGAAGAATAGAAGTAAACCTCTTTTGATCTAGGCCACATTATGAGCACTGTGAATCCATATATGGAAATACACATTGCAAAAATTCTATTGCACGAAATTCGATTATAATTGCTGTCAAACTCATGAATACCTAATGAGTAAGACGTTACTTTCAATAACGTTTTATGATGAGCAAAATCTAAACGCGGTAATTACGAGATGCTCAATATTAATAATTGATTGACAGTCCTTGTCTGAGAAAAAGTAGAACGACCGATATTGATCGATGAAGTTTTAAAAATGAAGCGCACGAGGTTTGCTAAACGAATGAGAATAAGTCTTAAGTTTTACTAAAAACAAATAACAGATAGGCGTTAGGCAACGTTGATGAGATTGGATTATCCTTATTTTCCTTGACAGGGCTACTCTTAACGATAATGCACACCGACAAATCTCCGACCAACAAATTCAGACTAGGTAAAAGGAGCAAGTCTAAGATCTGTTTGTCTCCTAAATCTCATATTCTGTAGTTAGGATGAAAATTCATACTACAAGTCGATATAATTCGTATTTTTCTGCAAATAGGGTGTTTAAGAAAAACATATCAGTATTTCTAGGCAATAAAGTAGGTAAAAAAATAACATGATAAACTCATATAAACATTGTGCCTAAAATGTCGCCTTATTGAGACGCAGGATGTTGAAGTTTCAATTTTGGAATCGAAAGAAAGTATATCTTGGGGTTTGTCAAGAGAATATTTACGTAAGCAATTGTACACTAAGTAATAACAGTATAGACAAAACATATAAACATATATGTATTTCCAACTACATCAGTGACGTAGGAATGGGGAAATGTTGACCTCTACACAAGAAAAGAAAAGAAATATTTACATAAGTAATATCAAAGGAGCATCTAATTTTTCCGAAAAAAAAATATATTGAAAAAACACGTTGCTATGTAATATTTTTAAACGCCTGAACGAATGTTTTTTGTTAAAAAAATATTTCTTTGCTTTGTATTTTTTCGATTTTCTTCACATAAAAAAATTAGATGACCGGATGGTATTTGACAAGTATATTTTATCAGTAACAGATTAGCTGTTTAAAAACAAAATACAAAATTTATTCAGAATCACACCAGAAAAATTGCTTAGCGTCGTTTTCTGGTGTCCTGGGGTCCAGAATTACTTGTTGTCAAAAGTTAATGTAATTTTTGGTGACAACAGATATCAAGTGTTTCCGCGGCTAAGCTCGAAAAAACTGCTGACAGGTGCTTTCATACAATTTTTCCATCCAGAAACCATTTGTAATTCAAAATTGCGCGTTTTTTATCGGTAGAAATTAAGACGAGGGAAATAGTCGACATAACTTACTTTTTTACTACACTTGTGCTAGTAATAACAGTATAGCCGATACATATGAAAAACTTAGTGTTCGAAATGTCACCAGTGGCGTAGAAATTGGGAAATTTGTTGCCCTGCAGACGGAAAAAGATAATTATTTCCTGGGCCACTGAATTTTTAAGTTACATAATCTTACATGAATCGCCTCTCTTGAGAAATTTTTCTTGGACTGCTATTTTGTACAAAAATCAGTTTGAATATCCGTATAAAAAAAATTTCAACCCCTTCTATTTTGAAAAAACGCTGAATTCATTGTAGTTTGATACTGAAAATCGTTTGTAGTGCATTACGAGAGTAATCATATCTCCCCATAGCGTTATTTGTACAGTATTCATGTTTTTGCCTTATTCAGTCTCATCATCAACGTAAAAATTTACAATACCCGTATCTCTTAGGACCTATGTTTAGATTCACTTCTTTCGCTATTTTTGGATCCACCCTCTACTCCAGAAATATTTTAACGTTTTTTCGAAATACCCGTATAATTACAAACAATGCAGCGATATGCTTAAAATAATAGGCTAGATAGTCTAGGTTTGATACTTTTATATTCATATACCAGGCGACCAGGAATACTATAATTTTTAAATGGTTTTAAGCATAACTCCCCCAAGGAAAATTGCACATGTTGATCCTTTATGCAGCTGTTAATCGCTGTTTTATACACTTGAATGGGGGATAGAGGACACTTGTTTTTACCCGCTTTCTGAAAATATATAATACAAACTCTTGTCTAGTTGTATCTTCAGGGGTGGCTAATATTTTATATCGAATATCAACAAATGGAAAAGTCAAATCGCACGCCCATGTCAACCACGTTGTCATACTGGCAGTGACAAGCAAAACTATGTAAAAGTCATACGTTGACGAGGAAATTTTCGAGATAGTGATACCAAATAATAAGACGTCTGTGAGCGTACACAAAGAAAGGTCCGGGCATAGATATAGGTGTGTGTGAGACAGAGGAGAGACCTGTCAAAAATCACGAAACGATCTACTTATATATTTCCAAACGTATTTAGATTTGAAGTTGAAATTAGTACTGCTACTGTTAAAAGATACCGACAGCTACAGACAAACGAAAATATCGCTACTAATTGCTTTAGTTGAAAATACATGGTTTTAAATATGCCTTGGCAGCTTTTACATATTCTCATGATTGCTTTGTTAATTATAATATTGCTTCAGTCAATACATCTAAAATAACGTCCATATTTGAAACTACTGGACATGTTGTGGGAATCTGCTGTAGCAATCATAATTTCACCCACAAAAGTGGTAAACAAAACCGTAACTCTGTCACAAATCAAGAAAGGCGGACACCTAATTAGATGTTAATAATTATTTTCAGTTTACACACTATGCAAAACTATTGAACGGTGACAACTATTTTTTTAACTTGAGCAACTAAAAAATGATAGCGGACAGCGGACATAGTAGAACTCAATGTTCTAATTTCTCCATCAATATTTTTGAGAAACAGAAGGCAATAAAAACATATCGTCGGCTAAATACCTTAAACTGCTAACTCCTTTTTGTGAGGTTTACAGGAGGAACAAAAAACGATTTTACAACGATGGTGTGCATTTAAACAAGCCGCTAAGAAGAATATTTTTGATGATATATTCAATGTGTTAGCAAGAAATAGATATGGAAAAAATACTGTATAAGATTTTATGGACAGTAACTGGAGTTGGCAGTTGTTCATTTGAATAGAAAAGAAGGAATTTTGGAGTTAGCAACTTTTATTTTTAGTAATAATATTTATTTCAGTGTATTCAAAATGATCAAAACATCTAAACTAAAACATCTACAAATTCACAGGTGTGGCAAATGATTATAAAAATGTTGATAGTCCGCTGGAATAGTACAGTTAATTTCTTGAAGGTCGGAATATTTTCGCGCAGATATTGGAATTTTATCTTTATACAGATGGTCCAACACTGTCCAGGCAATAATGTCAACTTGAGATTTTCTTTGCGAAAGTAATTCTCATTCATCAGAGAACCGAAGTTTATAATAGATGTCTCCTACTGGTGTATATCTTAGGCCCCGAATATCAGTTACCTACAAATAAAAATTAAACAATTAAATATACCAAGCACTCTTATAATTTCAATGTTTTTATTACTTTTGGTTCTCCTAGTTTATTCCCTCGTCAAATACTTCTAACAGCTCCTAACTTTTTTGATTAATCGGGAGAAAGTGTGATCTAACTAGGTACATTAATTACCTCGTAGGGTTTAGGATTTTTTCTTGCTTTTTTGCAGTGGTATGCATAATCTGCAGGGACGTTTAGCCTTACTCGATTTACACAACGTTCTATGATAGCATCCATGGAATCCACTTGCATTTGAGTATGTCCAACCTCTAAATATTTATTCGCAAGTGTAATATCATGTTTTCTGCATAAATTTAAAGCTGCGTTAGCCAAAGTCACGTTTCTGTTCTGATGCGTGCAACCATCACATTATCTTTCGGTAGGAATGACTTTTGTTTCCAAAAATGAGTAGAAACAAGAGGAAAATTCTGCGTTCAGTCCACTCTTCCCCTCATGTCATAAGAAACAATTTGTCGAGCATAATTATTATAAAAGCACAGGCTGTGAACGCATAATTTTGTCTTGCTATATGAGCTGCTAATATTAGATTCAGGAGACATTAAAACAGCTTGAAGATCAACAATAAATACGCATTTCTGGTTTTACACATCCTTTTGTTTTTCTGCTATGGCCTCATTTTTGTTTAATATATGAGCGTTATACGCAAAGTTAGGGTTTTCCTTTATACGACGTGTACACCTTGAGAAAATAAGCGGATTTTCATATACATCAATGTCTTAAGAGAACCGAACCAAACCGAAGACGGTCCTGACCCTCGATCACGTCCACAGCGCCAGCGTACAGTTATATGACGTACGACTACGATGTAAATACGCTAGTATCCAACCTAAGCTAGACGCCGGTAGTGTAGGTCAACAAACCATCGCACTGGTAACCGATTGCTGTTCAAAAAATAAAAAAAATGGCACACTCATATACCAACAGCTAACTCAAGAAGTCAATTTCATTAAAAAAAAACAATAATAAACTAATGTCACACTGTGATATTTCAAAAAGGAGCCACGTTTATTCTAGAGCTGGAGAGCGTTTAAGGAGCACACGTTCACCTGTCACTTGGTTTTGACTGGAGATAGCAGCATTTCGATGAATAAAGTGTGGGGATCAGTTAGCAGCTTTACTCATCATGGCTTTTCAATTAGTTTTCGTACGAACTTGATAAACATTTAGTTTTGCTATGATAGAAAAGGAGTCATAGTTGTGAAATAGATAAATATCACCAAAGTGATGAAAATGGAGTTAGCAGTTTAACGTATTTAGCCGACAATATGTATTAAAATTTTAAATTATCAACCGAACTGCTTCAAGCAGATACTTCATAGGTTTAGTATATAACTTTGACGTGTTTTGAGTCTGTGATTCCAAATATTTCAAACCTCAGCTATTCTTTTCGAGCTCTTTGAGTGTCTTGCAATTCACGACCAGCTTGTTCAAATCTGAGTTAAATCGTCGATGTGCTGGCTAGATTTATTGAGATCTTGACTCTAAGTTCTAGACCTGAACTCATAAGTTAGTGCATCCATACGACAAAACCTTTGGCAATGATAAAAATATCGAAAAGGGTGAATGACGATTTTGTATTTTTTTGTTAATTTTACACAGGGACACGCAGAATTTTTTCTCAGGGAGGCGAATAGAATTTTTTTGTGAAAGTGTGCCTACTTCCAAAATTTTTTGCAAGGGGTAACAAACCTTCTCAGTGTTGCCAGATACAAAAAAACACAAAATTCCCTAGTCTGGCACCCTTCTGCGGGCATTCATCATTCTAGATCCATGTCAACAGAGAATGATAGGTTTTTGGGTGCTTGTATTTTTACAAATCATTAGCTCGTTCAGAAAGTGGGATTACTAATCAAATGATATATAAAAACATATCGATATATCTGGCCCGGTATCATCGGTACAGTACTGATCAGCTCGATAAAGTTTATTAATCTTATCAGTCGGGTTTTGCTGCATGAAGAAAAAACATAGGTTCAGTGGGGCTGGTATATTGGTCAGAAATTAAATAATGGAAAAACTGGACTAAACAAATGTTTAAAGTTTGTTTTTAGTTAGGTGTTTTAGAGTTAATACGTGATAATTTTACTTCAAACGGCAAGAAAGTATTATAATCCCATCGACCAGTGCCATTAACAGAACAAAAAAAAATTAATTTAAGAGTGAAGTGTAAACACATTCCAAACTCAACGATTTTTTGAGATTTTGATCGCTGGTTGTGTGACCCCCATCATTCATTCCCATTTAGAAACGAATTATTCAATTTCCAAAACTACTTGCTTCCAGTACCTCTATCGGTAATCAACGCATTTGTTTTACGATTTGCATTGAACATTTCATGAAAATATCGGTAACTGATTTATTGGTCAACGCGAATCATCATCTGGCCAATGGGTAATGATACATGTCATCTTGACCGTTTCACGAAATTCTCAATTTTAGGATATGGTCACATGTACGTCATGAAGAACTATGTCTCTCATTTCCGTCGGTTTGTCTGTCTGTCTACCTGCTGATCCTGGACCAGTTTATAACTTGGGAAGCAGAGAGGATGTTTTAACTTAAAGCAATGGTGTGATCAATGAATCTTTCCAAGCATCCAGGCAGCGGTTTATCAAATACTTGAGTCAAATTTATGTCGAACAGCGTTGCTTAGGAAGTGCAGAGTCAACCTACCTGACACCGTCCTTATCGACTCTCATTTTTAATCTTTGTCGTATCATTCTTTTTCACCATTGTGAATTGGATAAAAATGTTTGGTTGATTGTGACAGAATGTCAACGTCGAACTTTTTGGTTGACTTTTTCCAAAGCGCTTGCCTAACGCGTACAATGGCTCATCTAGAAAACCGTACAGACTTCCCCACACATGAGTTTGCAAAAAAATGCGTAGTAATGAATTTAGATCATCCATCGGTTGCATTAGTGGGAGCAAAATAACCATGCTATAAAAGCAGCCGGCCGAAAACGGTATGCAGTGCACCGACAGTTCAAGTTCAACGTTTACTTTCAGCATGAAACAAGTAAGAAGCTCTTCACTCTCATTCGTGGTCGTTGCGTAATCGTAAACATTAGTGCTTCGGTTTGGTTTAGGGATAGTAGGTCAGAGATAAAATTAGTGCTTTCGAATAGCGGGGAATTCTCTTTTCGAATCAGGATCACGAGAAACACTGCATATCGGCCTACCTGTTTGTCAGTAACTTTTTTGCTATGCGTGGTTCAAGCAACCTTTGAAAAGGTTTTGGAGAAGTTTTGGGAAAACATTTATTTTTTAGACTTACTTTGCAATTTTATTCGTAGTCGAAAGAACCTGAAAGGGAATTATAAATTCCTATAATGCCACTACGTTTGTCTGGTTGAGCCTTCCTTCATTTCTCTTGTCCATGTTCACTTTGAGCAAGGGACCAGTATGAAACTCTTCACGATATGAGCTGATAGTAAACAACATCGTTTTTAGTTTCAAGCTAGTAGGTCTGAAATAATGATAATATTAGTAGTTCAATTTTGAGTATAATTTAAAATTGATTAGATCTTGTTTGGGATAGTTAGTTTTTTTTTCGGTGTAGCTATGAGCAAAGAGGGAAACAGATCGAACTCATCTTCAAACTCCGTATTTGCATATTTTTCAACTCTCACATCATTTTTGGTCTTAACGAGAAGAAAATCTAGAATGTAAAATTTTCAGAACCTCTAATCCTTCCCGTTTTAAATAAATAATCAATTTAGGGTGCAGTGGAGAATTTTCAGATGCCACTCTTTTTAATTTGGCTAAGACTGTATCAAGAATTTACAATTCAAGTCTTATTATTTTTCATTCTAATAACATTCAAAATTTGTACGCCCCTAAAGAAAATTTGGAAGTACGATTAATAATAATAATAAAATGTCTTTATTTTTTAGTTAACAGAATAACAAGGAAAAACAACTAATTTGATGAGGGAGGAGGAATTCAACAAAGTTGGTCTTCCATGCAACTACATAATAATAACGATAATTCTTTGTCAGAAAACTTTTCAAGAAATTCAGATTTTGTATTTATACCTGATTTCTAAACAGATTTTTATAGTAATTTTTAGATAAATACTACATGACACCATCTTATGTAATTCCAGTTGGTGCTAGTTCTAGCCCTCTTTGGGGCAGCTACCGCTGCCAGGTTAGACAACTTACAGAGTCAGTATCTGCCTCCCACAGGGTCAGACAGCACAATTGCTAGATTTGGACCTCAATACCGTGGTACTCAGTACTCTCAACCACAACAGCCAATCGTTTATGGCCCAACACAACAGTACTCGAATCAACAGGGACAGTACTCTTCTGGAATACCGGTGGGACAATACTACCCTAATCAACAAGGGCAATACTCTTCCGGGACAGAAACAGGACCGTACTACCAAGGACGCTATGGCGGAGATCAAGGTCAGTACTCTGGAGCAACGATTCTGAAAGCTGACAATCAGCCCAATGCAGGAGACGGCACTTATAGTTACAGTTATGAAACCTCTAATGGTATCAGTGCCCAAGAGTCTGGTACCGGAGCTGTAGGAGCTGAAGGAGGGTACTCCTATACATCACCTGAAGGCGAGGTCATATCAGTAAGGTAGGGGACATTTGTTCTATCATAGCTATCATGCCTCTCTACGATGTGATTTTTGAACATGAATCCATTTTTGTAGGACATCTCTGGAAAAACATATACGGTATGCCAAAAAATTGATGGGTTTTTTGCGACAATATTTCAGGGTAGATAGTTATACGGTTTTCTACAATTTTTATAAATAACCATATAATCGTTCAAATGAACTACTATAGATCCTACATCATACGAAACCTCATAAAGAGGCAAATCTGAAAAATGTATAGGGCATTTAATTTAAAATGTTCAAGAAAAACAACATTTTGCGTTTCGCAACACCCTGTATAAACAAATCATATTATCAACACTTGACGCAGTTGAGCTTAAAGCCTGCGTACTCTTTGGTCCTCTCTCCAAAATTCAATGAAAAACTAAGCAAAATGGCAGAGATCAAAGCCTTCAAATATAAGCATTTTTTCAGACAATTAATAAAGTAACATAAACAAAAGACAAACAAAACCCTATAGTGTATTATATTAATCTTAATGATTTGGTAAGGTATTTCCAAAGATACAATTAAATATAGGGTACTCTATTTAAAAAAAGAAACTGGATCTCCCTATATCTCCAAAACAAAAAGATTGACGTAAGTTATTGTTTGCATGGGTGTTACGATGCGATGGATAAATAGTTAGTTATATGGTTTTCTACAGTTTTTATAAATAACCGTATAACCGTTCAAATAAACTACTATAGATCCTACATCATACGAAATCTCATAAAGAGGTGAATCCGAAAAATGTATAGGGCATTTCATTTAAAATGTTCGAGAGATACAACATTTTGCATTTCGCAACACCCTGTATAAACAAATCATATTATCAACACTTGACGCAGTTGAGCTTAAAGCCTGCGTACTCTTTGGTCCTCTCTCCAAAATTCAATGAAAAACTAAGCAAAATGGCAGAGATCAAAGCCTTCAAATATAGGCATTTTTTTTTCAGACAAATGATAAAATAACATGAACAAAAGACGAACAGAACCCTATAGTGTATTAATCCTATTTAAAAAAAAACTTTTTGTGCCACGGTATTATGCAACGCCCTGTGCATTTCAAATCATTTAGAAATACATGTTGTTGCGGAAACCATTTTCTAATATCTCTTGTACAGTCTTTATAAAACTACTTTCCATTTTTGGTGGAACGCTCTGTATGTTCCTTCAACATTTATATTAAAACAGCTCACTTGATTTGCCAAAGAGCATTAACATCCAGAAATCAACGATGTAAACTTTTGTTCATATAAAATATTTGACATTTCCAGATATACAGCGGATGCAGATGGTTTCCACCCAGTAGGATCTCACATACCAGGCGTTGAAGCTATCCTCAAATCCATCGAAATCAACAAAGCTGCAGCTGCTCAGCAGTATGGTGCTCCAAGCCAACAGTACGGCACACCAAACCAACAATACGGCACACCAAATCAACAATATGGCACACCAAATCAACAATATGGCACACCAGCAGCTGGAGGTCAATTTGGAGCTGGTGGCCAGCAACAGTACCAACCGTACAGAACACCTGTTCAGCAGTACAATGCTCCTGGTCCACTGTACGGAACACCAAGTGGTATAAGTCAACAGACATTTGGTGGACAACAGTATAGTACTCCCACCCAACAGTATGGAGCTCCTTCTCAGTACAATAGGCCAAGTCAGCGATATGGAGCTCCAGGTCAGCAATATGATGCGTCCAGCAGTACGTTTGGAGCAAGGCAAGGATTTAATGTGCCAGCACCTCAGTATGGAACACCAAATGGTTCCAACCAAGGGTATCGGTATTAAGAGATGGTTAGTATTATAACGTCTGACAGGGTATTAGTTTTGTAAATATTCTTGTATCTTTATAAGTAATAAAATTGTTTGCAAGTTTTACGTTTGTCTTTTATTTTTCAAAATGAGCTGAGATGACCTGTCAGAGTCATCCTTAAATTAAGGAAAGCAGAAATATTGTCTATCACAATATAAGAACGTATTACCTCTACTGTTAAATTCTTGATATGTTAAATAATATACTACTTGACGGCGGCAACATTTATATTGATCTTTCAAATAAATCGTCTAATTTAAAGGTTTTTGTATTGTTCGACACTGCTACAATAATCTGATCTGGGGACTTATTTATTGAATCCGATTAAACAAGCGCTTTCTGCAAAGGGAAGGTACAATGTGGATTTTTGAACGTGTTCTAATTCTAATTCTGAGGAAAGTTCTCCATTTCCAATTCGCTTTATGAAAAGTGAGATGCACCCAATGAGTTGGAGCAGGTTAGAACAAGCTAAGCCTATCTGTTTGCAGGGCCAGAGCTACGTGGATTTAATATTTAATGCATGCTTTCAGGTAGATGTACCTATCAATGCATATCATGGTGACAAACCACTGTATCGTCGTACACATTAAATAGTACTCTGTTACGTTGCTAATCATTCTTTATCGTTAAAAAGGATAAATTAAATAAAGCGTGAAAAGCAGATCAAAAATATTTAATGGCATTTACTGTTGATATACCATTGTCACCAGTTTACTCGAATGTGATTGTGTGTGATATAATCAATTCGATATATTAGTCTTTTGGGGCATGCTGAGGTTCCTTAACAGAAAATCTCGTGACTCTAAAATGAAAGTATATAAGACTCAAGCTTCCAGATGACCCTTTCCAGTATTCATGATAAATTCTGGTCTATGTCTAATGTTTTCTATTATTTCGTCAGCTATCCTTAGAATGGTATTCAGCACTCAAAAAAATAAGTGGAACGAAAATAAAAACTTTCATATCTGTCCAGGGAATAGCTCAGCATTAAGACACATGCCCTTTCACAACGCCGATGACTATCGTATTTTAACTCTTTTATTCAGCTTAAACAGCTTTTTCACACAAACGACTTTTTTGGCTATTGTCAAGAACACTGGAAGTGTATGGAAACCCACGCACTTTTATATGGTTTCACAAAAAATACGAAATGTCAGTGGATAAAAACAAATCGCATGGTTGTTCATTCTACCTAGACCGAATTGGTAGGATCTACCAAACTTATATAATAATAATAATCGTCTTTATTTATAATGACATTACATTATGAAAGGGTGAAGTTCAGCTCATGTAGTTATTCTTCCACTTGACCCAAATATCAGAAAAAAATACAAGTTTAAAAGTATGTGAATACATTTAAATTTGATATTAAGACTTAAAGCACATACAAAAAAAACAGTTTATCGAACAACTCAATTGATTCTCCGCAATGAGATGTGTTATTTTAAAATTCGGAAACAAAGTAATCATTAATTTTTGTAGGGTCTTTTAAACTCTGTGGAATTTCAGTCTTTCTGTTTGCCGATTGAATGTTCATTTTGCCCAAAGTCTTATAGAACTTCAACAAATTTTCGTTGTTAAACATTGTCTGCAAATAAGAAGCTTCTTCTTTACGTAATAAATTTAAGACTTTATTTCGAAGTTCACGATATTTTTCCCAGTTTGCTCTATTTTAAATGCGGATTTAACAGAAGATGTCAACCATGTATACCTACACGTACAGTATGTAGCGGAGAATGTTTATTAAGCAAATCTAACATATGTTTATTTAAAAATAAGATTTTCTCTTCAATCTTTTGTATTTGAAATACAGCATCCCATTGCAAAGAAGATAGATCTTGCAGGAAGGCAACATGGTCAAAGAATTTAAAATCTCTATAAGTAACATATTTTTGCTCCATTTTTTTGCATCAACAATGAGTTGGGCATGTACTAATCTATGGTCTGTAATGAGATCTAGATTCATAGTGCCTATATCACGACACAGTTCAGGCATATTTACAAAAATGGGGTCTGGTAGAGTTTCTGAATGTCGAGTTATTCTCTCGGGTTCTGTAATTAGATGATCTAGGCTGCATGCTTTGAAACATTGAACTAAGTTGTTGTTTAAAATGAATAAATTATAATTTATATCTGTTTGAATTTCAATCGTTGGACACTTTAGAATTACCATTGTCCCATTATTGACATGTCATGATTTCAAAGAGACGCTTTAAATAGTTTTTGAATGTATCATAATATAGATGCCACGACTCAAACAGTTTGATAATTCGGACCAGTTAAGTGAAAACTCAGTACCTAAGTACATATTTGGTTCTAGCTTAGGTACTGCTGGTGATAGCAAGGGGGATGCTCCTGATAATTTGTTTGGATGTAGATGGATAGTCTACCAGTAGAAACTGGAGCTGACGCTCAATGGTCAGGCTGGGAAAAATAAAATTTCATTCTTGTATTTTAATAGTCGATATAGCTAAACAACGTAGCGTTCGATCTAGCAACACTAAAGGCTTTGGGCTTAGAGGGGAGACAGGGAAACATGTGATTCGCCTTCAGTACAAGTTTAAACTCTCTCTAGTCATTTGATTGTCCGCAGAGATTTTTTTATGTAACAGTTTTTCCTTTGCAAAAGGGAGAGAGTCGAGATGAACCAAGAAGCGGAAGGCCTTCATCTTCAAGAACTGATGAAAATTTCGACGGAATCCGAGATCTTGTACGTTAAGATCGTCGGTTGACAGTCAAACTGATCCGGAAAAAGTTAAATTTGACTCATCGTTCACCAGATCAAGAACAACTGGCTGTTGCACCATGATAATGCTCCTTGTCAAACAGCAATAATCGAGCTTTTGGCCAGTAATATATTCCTGCGGCTCCTCAGCCTCATTATTCGCCTGACTTTAGTTTCTTTCCGAAGTTGGAAAATCCACCAGCTGAAGGCTATTTCAATATCGGAGTGCCATCATTGCTACGATGAGCGGAACAACCGTCTCCTGGCTTCAGATGGAAGTTATTTTAAGGGTTACCATATAAAATTGCAATTATACTTGAATAAGGAAATTAAAAAATCAGTCTCGTCACTGAATTTACAGACCTCGTATATGCATCCATTTTTTAATAATAATCCAGTTGATATCGTCTTAATTCGGACGTGTATTCATAATTTGTACATTGAAAAAAACTATTCAAATCTTCTGTATTTTACCCTGGAATTACTCAAGATGGTTCATGTTTATTCCGGATACTATCGACGGAGAAAATGCTATCCTTTTACACCGTATTTTCTATAGCAAAGGCAGGGTCGCATTCAAAGACCAAAAAATTATGACTTTATCACGTCTTTGGCACGAAATTTTATGTATGAACTTTGGATGGATGTTTTTACTCAGCCTGTCATAAATCAGAATAAGGATACGTACTGAACTCAATTCAGATTTTAAAAATGCGATTTTTTCTTCTTTGGGCTTCCATATGACAGAAATCATGACACACCAGCCATCCTGGATAATTACGTCATAAAAATGCTAGCTTTTGTCAAATTATTTCATCTACCTCACAACAGAGTTCATGGACTTTTTAGGATTTTCAGTTTTACAAATGATGAAAGAAAAGAACAAGTAAAAAAAATCACAGTTTATTTCTGAAGGCCATCTGAATTCACATTATATATTTACGACAGCCTAATTAATATTTATAACCTCCAGCACCATTATTTGCTTGAGACGATGGATACTGAGTGTTCTGTGCTGGAGCTCCTTGATACTGTTGACCTGGCCTGGAGACACCCGAATGCTGCTGACTCTGGGCGGCGTATTGCTGGTTCTGTCCAAGATAGCCCTGGTTTTGTGGCTGGCTCTGCTCAGGATATTGCGGGCTCTGTCCATACTGTGGTTGACCCTGTCCGCCTTGATGCTGGTCCTGTCCACCGTATCCTTGGTTCTGTCCAGGCCTCTGTGCCTGGATGTACTGTTGTCCAGGGTTGTTCTCCTCTCTGTACTGGCCGTCGTCGAAAATTCCGCGTGCCTCATCAGCCAAGTTCTGTTCCACGGCCTTCTGGATTTCTTCCGGTACGGGTGGTGCGACTGGCAAGTGGGAGCCTTGTGGTTGATATCCGTTTTCATCAGCGATGTATTGGATGCTGATCACCTAATTCAGGAAAAGTATAATTAGATTCAAATAATTTAAAAAAAACGTGGTTTAAGTCTCAAGAACTCAAGCTTCAGGTTATAATATAGTACATATGAGAACAAAAATAAGTAAGTAGATAAACTTGCTTTACAGTCCAGAAGCGTGATTTATTGAAATGGTTTTTTTTGAGGTGCTAATCTCTGTTAGAGACTCAGTAGTTTGAAATATGAAAAAAGAATATGAATATGGATCCGAAAATGATAGTTTCCACAATAAATTATATTTGCAAAAGTTCACTTTACATTTCTGGAGATATTGACCTGTATCGATTTTTGCGAAAAATAGTATCAGTATTTCATAGGATGATTCTACTTAAAAGATGCCTCTTGGATTTTTTTGTTCAGATACATCGTATTCCAAATAAAAATTACTTTAATAACCAGGAAATCAATTTGTTCATCCGTATTAAAAAATAGTAATTATTGGGCTGACTGAACACAATGAACAACTCCAAGAAGCGCTGTTCATGTAGAATCAGTAATGGCTGTAAGAAAACGTCTCTCATTTTTTCAAAAACTACTGGCGCACAATTTTCAAAGACGTTCAAGTTGAAATATCCCAGAAATAGGGAATTTTTGAACCAATCTTTATAGTAGCTTTTTCATATTTTTGAGTGTTAAATAAACTGATATTTCTAAATCCTATACCATCCTGTATACTGAGATAAGTATTTTGCCTTTAGACGCTTCATAATGTTGATCGAAGGGGGTAATTCGTACTTTCTAAAATACACATAAAGACTATTTCATACAATTTTTAAATGCATTATATTTTTGAAAATATTTTCAAATTTTGAAAACTTTGTTCAATACCATTAGTAGATATTTTCTTACCTGTCCATCTGGTGCAGTGTAAGTATATCCACCCTGAGCTCTGGTACCCTCTCCTTTGGTCTCACCCTGCTCATGTGCAACAATACCATTTCCTGTTTCCAAGGCATAGTTATACGTTTCACCGTCAACGTTGTTGTCCAAACGCAAGATAGGAACATCGTTGGCTTCCTTGTTGATTGGTCCAGCTGGTCCAACAGGTTGTGCTGCTTGACCAGCATACTGGTTCTGGTACTGCTGTCCAGACGGTTGGCTCTGGTACTGCTGAGCAGGTTGTTGATTTGCAAAGTGTTGTGAAGGTTGTTGGGGTTGATACTGTTGAGAAGCCTGTTGATTTTGGTACTGCTGAGCCGGTTGTTGTTGTTGTTGGTACTGCTGACCGGATGGCTGATATTGATATGATTGAGTTGAACCTTGTGTGTTGGGCTGCTGTGGGCTTGAGAAAGCAGAGTTAGCTTGCACTCCTTGGACGGGTGGCAGATAGTCCTTGTCCAATCGACCGCATAGTGCTACGCCGAAGAGAGCGATTGCTATAAGTAACTGAAACAATCAGAAACAATTATTTTAGATTTTGCAAAATAAGAAAAAATGTCTCTTAGTAGAATAGTAATAATAATAATTTTCTTTATTGGATTAACCAACAGGCGGAGTTCACATTACCTGCTCTTCCACTCAATCTTATAAAGATACAACAAAAGGAATTGTACGAATAAAATAATGAAAATAGAAGTTGAATGTTCAACCCAATAAAAATTGAATTTATAAGCGATGACATTTCATTCTTCCTGCTTTTTTAAAATAAAAGATTTAATTGTCTTCTTAAATGGGAGTTCCCTCAGCTCCAGAAACTCCTGAGGGATGTTGTTATATTCTTAGCAATTTGGTAGCTCCTTTCATACATAGTGGTTCTATGGGTAGGAGGAGTGATGAGGACTTTGGATCTAATATTAATATTGTGAACTTCTGTACGAAATTTAAATTTTTATAAAGGTAGGTAGGTCTCTTTTGTATAATAATTTTATTATATAAGGTAAACGCAGAAATTTTGAATATGTTCCTCACATTGATCTATTTAGTTTCAAAGAATTTTTCCGGGAATTCTTAAAATAAGATAGTTTTTCTTACTCTAATGAATTTAAATTTTGGTTGTGTCATGATCGTAATTGTACCACCATTGCATTGATTTTTGAAAATTGCGAGAATGTACTGCTTTTCATGCATACACAATGGAAGTATGGAACATTTTCGAAATTTAGCTAACAAGACGTTTTACGATAATCATCCGTATTTGTCTGGCAGTTGAATGAAACCATCAATCATCATTTACTTACATGCCGTTTTGACTACCACCTGCAGAAGGCCACCGTGGTTTTCGAACCATCTTCTCGGTAAACAATAATTCAAACATATGTGGTTTCATTTAGCGACAAGGAAAACACAAGGATCATCAGCATGGAAACCACAGGATAAGTTTCAGGTGTTACATTAACGTTTTACCACGTTTTTGCGAAAATCCATTCAATTGCTTCCGTTGGTCTTACTATTAATAGTTTGTTATCTTCGCAATCTCTAAAACAATTGCAACGCCTTCCATGAAGTTTAAGGAGCGATAACTAGACGATGCTGCTAATATTCGAATATTAGGGATGTTTTTTTACGATATATGTTTTTCAACTTTCTTGAATACGTAAAATAACTTAAAAATATTTTTGAGTTACACTCAAGTATGGTATATCAGCTAGATAGCTGATAAATTGTGTATGTTCTACTGATTAAGTGTAAGAAAATGGCTGACAGGCTTTCCAATGGAGAACTTCCCGTACACTTAATTATTTCAGATTTCTGTTATACTAATTTTGCTCTTGCTTATCAGTCCAACAATAATGCCACAAAGAGAGGAAAGCACAAGTCAAGGGAATTCAAAACCAATTTAGTATGTTGCTGGAAACCTTGGGGGTTTTACATACAAAAAGTTTTTGAAACTGAGTCCACACAGCTTCACTACATTCGAATATGGAACTTTCAGAACACTAAAGATGATGACTGTTATAAGTATTAACATTTAAGGATTGGATGTGTTTGTTTTCAAAAATAAACGGGAATTTGAGGTCATGAAACACCACCATGAATATCCAACTAGATCTAAGATGCTTTTAATTAGGCCAAGACATCGAACTACGGCATACCAAAAAACATGTATATATATATATATATATATATTATATCCCATATATATATATATATATGGGATATATATATATATATATATATATATTGGATGTAAGATTCTTAATAAGCTCAATGATGACGTTAGGAATGAGTCAAATATACCTGTTTTCAAAAGAAAACTAAATGATTTTTTGGTAGAAAGATGTTTCTACACCTTAGAGGAGTTTTTTAGATTTATAGTGTATTATTATTATCATTATTATCTTTATTATTATTATCTTTATTATTATGATTACTAATTTCTCCAAGAATCTCATACATTTCCAACGAAATATGGATCTGCCACCAAAGAAATACTATTTATATAACAACATCTATTTATTGTAGTGCAGCTTCAGAAAGCTATCTCGTGAGCTTCAAAATTTGAAGACAAGTTTATATTTTGCGTATGAATCTATAGTAGTGAATTTTGCATAGATCAACTTTTTGTCCTCAGCGTTATGGAAGCCCCTCATGCCAAAATTGTATCAAAATTCAAACGGTACTTTCAAACTATACAGGGGAGGGGGTGCAATAATTAGATCATTGACAGGTGACATAATTTTTTTTATCGTATGGTTTGTGTCGTCGTGGAACATCATTGAATACATTTTTGTACAAGGACAATAGATAGCCTCCTCCACCAAGGTATGTAGGTATAGATTTCTCTTACTTTTGTGATATATTACTAGATTCAATTTGATTACACTATGCAATATAGCCTATCTGAAAATTTTCTGAACATTTGGCGACACTGCCCGAAGAACGCAATATATGCATCATAAAGCGGAACGTAAAAGAGGGACGCTGATGCTACATGATAGAGTCCGACAAAGATAGAAGATGATACTTATGCCGACACGTCATTCGTTTTCCATCCATTTTCAAATGCTCCAATTTATCATGTATAAACAATAATGGCACAGACAAATATAATTTACAGCAGTAACTTCTGTTATAAAATAAACTCTGTACTCACTATAAGCAATATCCAGAAATGATTTAAAAGCAGTGACAATTCTGCGCCCAACAAGCCGAAAAGCTCTACATGAATGCACACGCTCATCATTTACCTAGTGAGTTTTCCATTGTCATTATGTACCTAGGAGGAGAAATGTAACTTTTTCTAAGAATATTGTGGTCAATAATGGTGATTCTTTAGATTACTAATGGCAAACATGGTTTATACATTTAGATTTCTATTTACAGGTATTACCGACGCTCTCTTGCTAATGACAAAAAAGCCTACTGTCTGAAATTGCTCAAATCGCATCATTTCCTTATTCGTCTACCCGTGAGAATTAATTTTTGGCATCTAGTTCGTCTAACAAAATACAAGTCATTGTGAAACCAGCATCTGACCAAGAATCCAACACAAGGATTAATAATAATCACGATAATTCGCAGATTTAATGATAATAACTCTTACGTAAAAAGAACCTTACTTGTTTCATGCTGGTACCGTTTTCAGCCGTGGTAGGTCCCAATGGATTTGCACACTTGAAACAACTTAAACGATGTTGCCGAAAAAAAAACCGGCGTATAGTTTTTATACGAATGTGCCCCACCGAAAATTCGCCGCCAAAAAGTGCGGTTGTATGTGAAGAGAGTTTATTGCAACAGGCCTAAAGCCCTGAGGCGAACTGACGCTCGCAGTGTGATACAATTTTGGTAATTGTGCTTTTACATAATGGTGGCATTTAAATTGTTTCAACGAGTAAGTCATAGTTTATCATTCATAAGTTGATATTGTGGGAACAAAAGCTTACCTAGATACGTACGGGTAAAGTCAACACCTTAAGCTGTCTGTTATCATTACAGGAATTTTAATTAAAATTATGAGAAACACTTGAAATGATTCCTTATTAATACATCTTAAAAAAACAGGGTTCATTTCAGTCCATATCAGAAATGATTTGAAACTAAGTTTTATACAAAAATACTATGAAAGGTGGACAGAATAACCATGGACTCTTTCCAAATTCTTCATGATACCACTCAAAGATACATAACAGTCTCTGCTTCCATTACATCTCAGCTTCGCCCAAACGAATTGAGGTTGCCAGACCACTATCCATAATTTGCTTTACTTTTTATATCCATATATAATCTCTACCAAAATACCAATTTGAAATTAATCACAAATGTATCACAAATGTATCCTACCCGCTTTGTCCGAAGTCATTTAGGAGCTTTCTTGATTTCTACCAAATCCACCGACTCAAGTCTCCCCGATTGTCCATCTGGAAAAATAATTTCAAAGTGCATTTAGATGCATTGAAAAGCTGTTCGTATAGAAAGTATAACATTGGAATTATGAGCACAACAACTATCTAGAAAATCAATATTTTTGTTGCAAAAACATATCTTCTTGTTTGGTAAGCAAATAAGGACTCGGATTCTCCTACAACTGTTTGCCGTATGTTGAATAAAGTTGAACAAACATGTTCGTATACCTTTTGGAGATAACCAAGTCATGATTTGGATGTAAAACGGGATAGTCGCTTTGCCCCGGGTGCTCGCTTTGCCCAGGTTTCCCCTAGGCTCCGGTCTAGCTCTGTAACTTACCAGCAGATCCATCCCGTGCTTGCTATTTGAATCAGCTGGTAATATTAATAAATAATAATACATTTATTTCATTGTTAAATAGCCAAGGAATATAACAAATCAAAAGTCAAAAGGAAATGGTAGAACAAAAGCAATACAATACAGATTAAAAACAGTTCTAAGAACTCTTCCAAGCGATAAAAACGCTTATCTGTTAGAAATGATTTCAACTGACTTTTGAAACTGCTTAATGTTGGTACTTTTTGAATATCTTCTTGCAAATTAAGATTTGCAATGATTCTATTGACATATATCTGAAGTAGAAAACCTCTCTATTGATGAGCTGCATCCACAGCAAAAAAATGGCATACCGCAGTTGACAGTTAAAGCTTTAATAGTATAGAGCAAGTAAAACTTCTTTACTACAGTGATTTGATAAACATTTTATACCATGAGCTTTACGTAATTTATGACAACAACTTAACAGAAAGAGATGTTTCAATTGTTGAAACGTTATTAAAAATACTGAAATCCCGGTTATCTCTCAGTGAAAATTTCACTAATTGGGTCTTATATGTATCTAATATAAGGACGTTACTTACCGATCATTTTTGAAGGGCTGTGTAATCTGCTTCACTATTATGATACAGTACAATGTTACTAGAACTGTCACTTAGTAACATCCGCATATTATATAATTTTACAACTTGAAACTGCATTTGACAGATATTTATTGAGGTCATTCGCAAATAGTAAAAAAAGAAAATGCCCCAGAGCTGATCCTTGGGGAACACCTGTGTCGATAATCTCACAAATTAGTGTGCCAATTTTTCGCATCACTTTTGTTTTACAAGAATTTTATTTAGTGGTTTTGTGCTCGATTGATTTTCTTTGTCGGTAATTTCATCATGAACGAAAAGTTTGAGCAAAGAGCAAAGATTTATCGCGAAACTTGGAAATCACTTACAGAAACAGTTATTCCAGAAAGTTTGTAGTGATGAGTCAAAATTTTGAATGACATTGCTGAAGCCCTAAATTTCCGTTCAACATGAAATCGTCGTCAGGGGAAATCAAGCGAGCATAAAAACACTAAATAAAATTCTTGTAAAACAAAAGCTACGCGGAAACTTGTTGGTAAGTTATTGAGCTAATCCGGGATCTTTTTGATGCAACCATGGTTATTGAACATTATGACAAAGTTCATTCGGTCTGAAGAAATAATCAAAGATGGATGATAGACATTTTCACGTGATTTTTCAGTGAAGATAGTTTTGTATAGGTATCGTAGAATTTTATCTAAGTATCTTTTTGGTACATGGTACAATAATGACATTGCATTCGATAAAGTATCGAAATAATAATACCTCAGCCTCCATAAGGTAGAACCCAATTACAGGAACACATATCTGGCTATGTAAATATTATAGTTTCTGTTGTAGCAGTTTAGTGGGAAACTAATACCACTAATATTGAAATATGCCAAGTATTCCAGGCGGTATATTTTACAGTGAAGCAAATTAAACAGAAAAGAGAGAGCAAAGAGATTACCCTTAATAGCAAGAAATCTATACGGAATGACTCTAATTAAGTGTTATTATTGATACCTTTTTCAGAATAGAAGCTGCGGCACTTGTAAAAAAGGTATTTAAAAGTGATCCAGTTCCCATAGATTAGTGACCAAATAAGGGTCACATATTCTAGTTGACTCTTAATGAAAGTAAATTATAAAATCTTTCAATTGGTGATGTTAGCACAACTGGAACACTTTATAACTACTACGCTGATGCTACCAAACAGTTTCCTGATGAAAATGACACCTAGATCTTTGAATCTATCTACACTTTTGAATTTCTGTACATCTATATAAAATTTTTCTGCGGGTGTTCGATATTTTTATTCATGAACATATCTTCAAGTCATCGGCGAAGAGTAAGTGCATGCTATCTAGCTCATAAAATGATTAATCTACAGTATGAACAGGAGGGGGCCGATGTTGGACTCTTGAGGAACTCCTAGTGTGGATGAGTACTGACTGGATTTGTAGCCGCCATACTCAACATATAAGCTCCTTCCGAAAAGATTGGAATGAAGTAGATTTAAAAGACTATCAGACAAATCAGCTGCTGCGAGTTTTGCCAAGAGTAAATAGTAAACTTGATCGAATACTTTTTGTATGACAGTTTAGATGACATCAACTTGTCAAGTGTATATATATATACTGATGCAAACTAGATTTATCGCTGTAGATGGCCTTATCATGAATCCATGCTGATTAGAAACTATGATATTTTCTATAGTGTTATACAGGATAATATCGAAAAGTTCGTCAAATTTGCAAAGAATAGCAATGTGCCTGTAATGTGTAGTATTATCGACATCTTCAAAAATAGCAACTATCATTTCCGGCATCAAATTAAATCAGTAACATATTTTGCGTGCTTGGAATTTTTTGATTTATGAATGTTTCAGCCGTGGAAAAATTAATTTCATCACATCAAAAAATCTATTAGCCATGAACACGTCATATCGATTACGGCATCCGCAGGAAGGAAATTGGATTATTTGAGTAGCATCAAAAAAACGCTTATCCATCTAAACTCCTCAATCTGTGCAAGGTCCAGATAGAATTCGGTTACAGTACTGTTCAAACGTCTATGCTGCTGCTAGTTTTCTAAAATTTCCATACTCGATGCTGTTGGCAGGAGTGATGTCCGTCTGATCAATGACACTTGCATAACAGATGGTCTCACTCGTCTCATACCGACGTGCGATGGTACGATATACCAGCGGACTTTGTTCCTCTGTGTTCTTTTTTATAATGTCTGTGCATTCTTAATCGAGCTGGACGACCCTAGGTTTCTACTTCTTTGAGCTCTGTCGAACATCGAGAACTGGACAGTATGATCTTCTCCTATGTTCGTAAGGTGCTGAGATCTCAAGATTGCGGGGAGACTGCGAGCATTCTCATTGCATCGTATCATATATAGCTTTAACCTATTGGTTAATCAAAATGTTGAAAACGCAGGAATAAAAATTTTCAAAGCCTCGTCAGTCTTGCCTACAATTGCATCACGCCCTTATGGCCTCCATAGTTCCGTGTCACCGCTCTATTTTGAGGTTATCCCAACTAACAATTATCACTCCTATTAGAGTTGCAAAAATGATTATACAGTATTCCTTACACAGCATTGTATACTGTAAGAACATTGGCAAAACCCTCTTAGAACAGCTATACAAGCGGAATGGACCTAATAGGACACTTCAGTCATTTAAGAGGTTGTATAAGGGCTGCAGGTAACATTTATAGAACAAAAGTGTAATCCCCTTGCAGCCGCTATAGAACATTTGCGTGAGTGCAAGATTCAGTTTTTGTCAACTATACAACGTGATTCTACTTTATTACAACCAAACTATTTCTTATGTATTGCATAGACGAAGTGAAGAATATATAACTAACACATTACAGTCATCTTGTTTACTTACATATCGGCCATTGTGAAGTTCATACACAGGTATATGATAAACTTCTACACTGTGATATATAGGGCTATTGAATTACTTGCGCATCAAATTTTATTGTGATTATCGTGCAAAGTAGTTACGCAATTTGTACGGGCTTCTTATTTCATGCATATTTTGATAATGATCAAAAGTATGTCTAGATTTTTAAGATGGAAAACTGAACTTATCTGCGTCAAATCTTCCACAAATCCTATATTTAGACACAATTACACTAATGTTTATCACTTTATATCTGTAATTTCGAACTGAAACATAATTATTTAATATTAAATAGAGGAATAAATGTTTGACCAATATGGCTGGTGGTTGTGTATAATCATGGCATCGTCCATCTTATCTTCAGTTTATTAGTATATTTTGGTGTTGCCTGCAGGTGTTATACAACAATTTGACAAATGTCTGAAATGAAATATCGACAGAGTCCAATGATTTACCCAGAATTTGTACCAGATCTATATCTTCTGTTTGAACAGATGATAAAACCTTTTGAACCAATATGCACGCACTGTTTGTCTTAAATCATTGGCTATGGCATTTTAACAAAAATATGACAACAGAAAGTTAGGTTATGGTGAAGTTGTATACCAACTTATATAGCATATGTACAGCCTTTAACAGTTACTAAACAACAGTTGTATAAGTGCTTCCGTTGGGAGCAACTTTTTGGCTAAAGTAGTAATATGCACAGCAAAACAACAAGGCTCGGGTTTGTTTTCTAAACGTTACCATGGATGCCACAACACAATCAATTTGACTAACGTGCAAATATGCCGTATAAAATAGTTGTATAAACGTGTATGCAACAGTTAAAAAATTGTCCCATAAGGTGTTGTATAACTATGCTAAAGAATATTTTAAACACCACATTTTAGAGCAAATATGTTAAAGAAAGCAAATTTGCATTCCACACAACATTAAGCTAGCATTTTGGTGTTCAGGCAACAACAATAGAGAGCTTTTATCGCTGAATGGTTCTTTTACCAAAAGCTTATAGCACTGCTTTGCTAGTTGGGTATGTTACAAATATCTGTTTGCATCAAATTGTTCATGCTTTTGATTTATACCATCTGTCATATCAGCCTGAAATTTCCTAATATTCCTAAAAAAACATGGCTTCACAATGGGAGAGTGCTGAATGGAACAGTAGAAATATAGAAAGACCACAGTACTGTCAATAAATAATCAAAAATCGAAGTTTCATGTTATTTCTAGTTTTTTTTTGCTGCTTTGGTAGTAACACATTGCATATTTCCTAAAAATTGAGAATGTCATGTTTCGAAGATCGAAGATTTTAATACCTGTATAATTAAACCTGCATCTTCGACTTATTCCACATACAGGTGCTTGTATTTCTTTTTGTGAATTTATGTAACCTTCTTTCGTACTCTAGAATCATGTCTTATTCATATTGGGGATTATTAATGAAAAGGTGTTCTTTATTGTCAAATGAAATGCAGGAGCACCCCCCGTAGTTACGAAATGCTTATATATTATCGGCTTAACTTCATGAAAGGTAATTTGCACATGACTCAGATAAATTACATGTTTTATCTCCAATAACAGATCGATAACTGTGAAAAATATATAGGTGGAGTCTTATAGCCAGAATCTCATACCGATTTAATTTTTATACTTTGAAATTACACTATATTCCATATTGTACTGAAGGCTAATTATTTGATAAGAACTATGTATATTTTTCGGCTACACAGCACACTTTTTAAATGAAAACTGTAACGAAGGAAGGGCACGTGATACATTACAATTTTTTATGAGACCTTATCTTGACGTGAAAAAAGTTTCAGGTACACTGTTAATGGACACTGACTAACATTGTGATTTATGTATAATTATAGAGCCCACTAGATGATCGAATCCAATCTTCAGGGTTTTTCACACGGTCTTAGAGATCAGTATATAGGGTTTATGACGTCGTCTTATCCCGATAGGGTCTAACTTGTACTAAATATGATCCATTATGAAATGATGACGGTGTTGCATGGGAAGTACAGATTCCACCTCCTTGACACCATTTTTCATTTATGACTCGGCTCTGAAGGTATTTATTCTGCGGTTTCTATCCCATTCAACCATAAGGATGGAAAGATATGGAGCCGTATTCATAAAAGAGAAGCATATCCTCGGAAGCATAAGGTAAAAGTATAAGGTCTTGCTTCAGAGAAAAAGGTAGCAGTATAAGCATATCCTTGTTTTCATATTCATAATGATTACCTTATACTCGCGAGGGTATCCTCCAAGAAGAATTAAAAGGTTGACTGGTATTTGTATCTTGAGCGACATGTCCTGACTTGTTCCAGCTTGTAGTTGACGTGGGAGTTCGTTAACTCAGCATCACTGACAGTTGTACTCCAGAGTTTACTGAGACCGTTCCATATTTTTACTGGATACAGATAAATTAATAAGCATGTCATCCTCAAGTGATGAGGAAACTATAGAAAATAATGGCAACGACCTGCAGTTCATCGCAGATGAAATTGCCATTGCTCCCATTATTATGCAAAAGTCACAAGTTCCAAAAATAAAAATGAGAAAGGACGATGCCTTGAAGAAGATGTTGAAAAAATACGAATCAACATTCGGTAAACCATTAGATACTAAACGCTTATTAAAAAATCAACAACAGTAAATCAAGATTGAAGAAAAAAACAGATCCAATAAAAACTGGTAATAAAGCAATTAAATTGTTAGATTGGGAAAGAAAGTTGCTGAAAGCTATGGAAGGTGACTGTAATCCTACAATTGGGAAAAAGAGGTGCCATTCAGGTTGGTAGTGTTCAAGAAGAAGGAAGTGAAGCATATACGTAGCGCAGTGAGCAAACAGTTAGTATTACAGCACCAGACATTTTCATCAAAAAGAAAATTAGCAACAGAGGAATACGAAACTGATGAAACCAAAGGGTTAACTACAAAAGAACTGCAACGTCTAGTGCTATTGCAGCAGAACCAAACAAGTATTTTACAACAAGAGAATCATAAAACGAAATTAGAAATGATGCAGCATCAGAAGCCACCTGTAACTTATGATGTTCACGAAAATAAAACTTATTATTACTTATAAATACACTTTAATCAGTAAAACTATTTATTTTAATACTCAAGTTTCTTCTTACTTGTTGACCTAGTTGGCGGAGAGGAAGTTCGTCATTCTCATGATTTCCTTCATGAACAAGGCCCAGATGAAGATCTGGGTCTTGTTTAACTAACTCAAAGTCAGGATCGCCCAAGCTCTTCGCAACATTATGGAGAACAATACAAGCAATAATTATTTTCGACACTTTACGCGGCAAACATACTGTAGGATAGGAAACCGGCGTTTCAGTTGGCCGAAACAGCGTTCGTTCAATTATAACTCTTTCTTGTTTTAAAAGCTGATTATAATTTATTTCTGCACCTGGAGTAGGATTTCTGAAGGGAGTCATAAGGCATGGCTCAATACCATAACCGTCATAGCCAAGTAGTACAACATTTGCTTTATTCATTAGTTGTGATCTGGTCTGGGAATTTCTCCATATTCTGGAATCATGCACTGATCCAGGCCAACTGACATCAGCACTTGTGAACATCTCTCTGGCATCACAACCTATACCGATATAATTTTTTCAAGTCACGACCAGGTGAAGGTAAATGAGGTGTGTACGTTTTAACATCCCCAACATCCACAATTACCGCCATCATCGTTTGACCACCTTTCGTTACGAAGTTGAGTCTGCTACTGACCACACTCAGAATTTTTGGAGGATATGCTTCCTATGCCAAGTATAAGGTGAATATTACGAATATCCTTTTACTTATGTCACTGCTTTCAAGGATATGCTTATACTCAAAAAGCAAAAGCATTTACTTCAAATTATTATAAACGCCATCTGGAGGATTTCCTTCCAAATTTGCAAGTACAAGGATATCCTTTGTTTTATGAATACGGCTCATTAGCTTTTTCGGTCTGTAACATTAGGCAGTGTCATTAGTAGATTGGCGACACAACTGGCTAATATAAAAAAATCTGAAGGGGTATAATTCCCTGTCCGTTGTACACCATCCCTGTTGGAAGATATTGTCCATTGCAGCTTGTGTTGCCTACAATCGCACTAACCAAACATATGTTATTGACATCATAAATTATTTTTGTGATAATTTTGCTGACGGTATACGAAGTTTAAAAACGGTCGACAACACTTTTGATAACCGAAATACATATTCATTTAAGATTAGTCATTAGACATAAAGTAGTCGTTACAGATCACATATTGTGTAATCCCATTGTATCTAGGTAAGTGGTTTTAAAAAATGTCATATAACGATTGTTGTTTAGTGAGAAAATATCCCTGTCTTCCTATTTAACAATTTATGTATGTATGTATGTATAACTGTGCGCTCTAGATTTATCGAAATACAGGGTGAATTGATTTGACATGATATGAGCTTCACTCGGAGATGTTTACGCTGCGTCAGAAACGAAACCTTATTCGATTCTGATCCCGTGCAACAGATTTTCATGACTTCAAGTCGCATTGCGATTGGATACTGGTAGCTCAGAGCGGTTCTGGAATCAGTTCGTGTAAAAACTCGAATCAAGCTTATAAAACAAATTCAGAGGGAACGGCAAAATGAGATTGAGTCACACAAACACATGCAGAACATATATTCTATAGGGATAAAGCAAAGCCTTATTTGAAGGATTATTTCACTAAAATCTGAAGCAATTGTACGTTATCTGATCGTGATTCTCCTTTATTAACTTGTCTTCGAGATGAAGATGTTCGTCCCATACCACATATTATACGTCTGCGAAAGGTTGGGAAATCTTGAAACTGGAGATACTACAGACCAAAATATGTGAATTGACCTAAACATACCTCAGTCCAAAAGGTGATAGTTTCCGAGATACAGGGTGTCAAAGTTAAGATTTTATTTTCTATTTTTCCTAATTGCTTCAGAAGCATTGCAGATTTTGGCATAAAACTCGATATAGGGAGGTTTTCTAGTATGAGGAACAAGAATCCGTTATTTCCGTTATCGCCATACTTCTAGAGGGCGCCACTTACAGCACTATCTCAGTAAATAACTTATAACTTTTTTGTGCTACCCTGTATACAACAACTGACCAAAAATCTTATTTTCTGGTATTTTCAGAACAAAAAAGGTTGTCTTGTTAGAAGCGTCTAAAGCTAATAGTTTTCGAGATATTTGTTTTTAATCCAGATATGCCTAGCGTACAATTTATGGTACACCGTAAACAAGTCGCGACTTGCAACGACCTGTGCTTATTTTGACACGGTAATAGCACAGATGTATTCAGTAAGCCTTAGTAAATCGTAACGTGCGGTTGGGCGTTATCGTTCTATTGAGATTTTTTTGCGATTTTGTGAAGAAGTTTTTATTTTTAATGACATGGCTGAATATGGAATACGATTTGTCAAGCATGTAAATATAAGTTATGGAATCCTGTTGGTAACATAACTATGTGGTACAAGCCCATTATTCCAACAAATTGAATTGTATGGCAAGCAAGCCCATTAAGAAATATTTGCTTTTTACTTCTTTTTTTTTTCGATACAGCTCTGTTATTTTTCCTATAAATACTAGAATTATATCGAGGCACAGACAGATTTTGTTCAATACTTGTAACTATTCTTCGTTCCTGCAATAAAGTCTGTTATTTTTTTACCATACGACGAGTGCATTCTTTATCTGGCGATGCGAACAGAATCGTTACACGCCTTCGTGGAAAACATCTGGAAGTTTGTACGAGCCCAGCCAACCATCAGTAAAATCTTCGAGATTCATCAGGTGAGCTGAACTACGTCCCTTCTGTGTGACCAACCATTGTGAGGTAGGAAGTATCCACTTCCGTAAGAGAAACGATCTGAGAACCTGAGAGCCACGGCCGAGGTCCCTGCCGAACGAGCCTAGAGAAACAGAGAGCTACAAGAACCAGAGCAGTCTCCGTTATGAAAAATTTGATTTTTCACATAACGCTAGAGTAAGCCAAATCCATTTTATCTATTTAGTCAAAGAAACTTTTTAGTAAATCTCCAGTACGAGAACGATCACCCATTAGTAGACAACCAGTAAAAAACCAAGCTAACGTTAGAGAGGAATTCAGAACAACCATGGCTGACAATCCACAAATGTTATTTAACCTATTGAAAGATAGTGTGCCTATTTTTTCTGAAACATCAAATAATTTATTTATTAAAATCCAAACTACAAGGAGAACCTTCTGTTATCGTTGAACGAAATAATCCTCAAACTTGAGGAATACGATTTCGACATCAAATACAAAAAAGGCAAAACAAATTTAGTTGCTGACGCCTTAAGCCGAATCCAGATAAATGTTCAGGATTATCCCGAAACCGAATCAATGATCCCTAACGCACCCGAATCAGAAATGACTATTCACGAAACAGACAACAGATCAACTAACACGAGACACACTTCGCCTGTATCAAACCCAAACTCGATTCAATTTTCAGACAAAAACTTTTATGCCTATCCTCACCGAATTGAATTTATAACAGGTAAAAAGAAAAACAAGATAAAATTACTTCCGAATAAGACACTAAGGTGCTCTTTAATTAATCACTTATGTTCCTCATTTATTTTGGATTGTATAAAAAATTATTGTACCCCTGGTATTAAATACGGAATTTGGTACGACGATCAGAAACTTTTGCCCATACTTAGTAAAATTATGACACAATCTTTTTCTGCAAAACATATTGTACTAGAAAAAGCTGCATTTAAACCAATTTATTTAGACAAACAAGAAATGAAAGACGAAATAACTTTGTACCATCATAAATTGATGATGGTACAACATCATAAATTTCACAACGAAATTAATGAAACTTATTCTCATTTCCAAAAGACTCACTATACACCAAAACTAAAAGACCTTATAACTGACATCATTAATAAATGCGAAATCTGTTTAAAAGCTAAATACGAACGAAAACCTTACAAAGAACCAATCCAAGGCCCATTTTTCAGTAACAAACCATTCCAACTAGTGTTCATAGATATTTTTACTATTGAAAATACTAAATATGTAACTTTTATAGACCACTTTAGTCGATATGCCCAAGCCTATCAGACCACGTCACGAAATCACGTTGACATACTATCTAAAATTAAACATTTCTTTTCACATCATGGATTTCCAAAATCACTTCATGCCGATTATGGAGATTTACGTTCAGAAGTTATTAAAGATTATTGTAAAGCTCATGAAATACATTTGCACTTAGGAAGCACCAGCAATCCTAGTTCTATTGCACCAATTGAACGATTACATAGTACCATTGGAGAAAAATTTCGAATCCTAAGACAGACTTGAAAAACAGACACTGCTACTAACCTAATGACTGACGTTAAATTAAATTACAATCAATCTGTTCATTCTACTACAAAACATACACCTTTTGATTTATTATACGGTAGTACTGAACACCCTTATTCATCACATCTTAAACAAATATTAGAAAAAGAGAAAATCAATGAACAAATCGCTCACGATTCTTATAATCAATTAAAAAAACAAACTAACAAAATTAACGAAAAACGCGTATCTAAAATCCCCGTTTTAAAATCTCCGATCTATATCAAAATCCCAATCAGACAAACTAAGGACAAACCAAAATATCAAAAACACACTATTTTCAAACAACAAGGAAATCAAATTTTAATCAAAGATATAAAACACATGCTGAGACGACTCAAGCCTCAACGTAAAAATCATTTACAGAGCTCTACCAGTCAAATGCCTACCAATTCGAGCGCTACTGATGAACCCTCTGCTCAAAGCACCTCCGGTAGTCAAACTGCCGCTAGGAAATTCAAGATTAATTGAAAATCGTCATAAAACTCAATTCCTTATTAATTTAAATTATATAACCAATCCAAAACTACATGAAAATCAACACGCACTGAATCTACAAAATTAAAAAGTTAGTTTCTTCTGTAAAGGTTTGCAAGGCACTTTTGAGCACAATACTATCAATATCCAAGAAAGCATAGTTTCTGTTACACAAAATATTGCTTTTCAAATGAAATTCTTCGAGTAAATCGCACATCAAATAAATTTAAATTCAAATTAATCATTTGAGCATCCTATCCATTCTTTCACTAAATCATAGGGAAATAAATATCCTCATTGAACATTTGCAAACTTTATACCATAAAGATCATCTGTTAGATTTTGAAACAATGCACCCTTATGAGATACTGAATCTTTGCGAACTATCAATTGTAACTTTGCGAAATGAATCATATTCGTAATTCATGTACCTCTTCTTGACCATAAAAACTTACAGTGTTTTTGAATTGTATCAGTTAATTATAAGGAATGAATTAATAAAGATCCCAGGCAATTTTACTTTGTAATTTGAAGAAGAAAGATTTTGCTCCAATTTAATCAAACTAAGTAACAATCCGCATTTATGTTTTTAATTACTAAACAGGCACATTTAAGCCATCTATGTTGGAAAATTGTCCTCATATTCACATAAAATATTATTAATACTAATATTTCAATTGATGTTAAAGACTGCAAGCAGATTGAATTATCATTGCCTTTACTTGAAAGTAATTTTAGCTTTTTACATCCTTCTTATTACCAAAATCATTTGGAAATAATAGTTCATACTAAGTTGCAAAACCTTTCTTACGACTCTTACAGCTTTGGAACCATATTGTAACTGTAAATTAAATTTTCTCTAAGTTCTAGACCAACTTTTCGTAGGAGGGAGGAGTTATGGAATCCTGGGGTTACATGGTGGAATAGCAGGTGCTAAATCTCGCCCCATGTAATGTACCATGTTTTGGTCAATAAAGACGATTATTATTATTATCATTATAACTATGTGGTACAAGCCCATTATTCCAACAAATTGAATTGTATGGCAAGCAAGCCCATTAAGAAATATTTGCTTTTTACTTCTTTTTTTTCGATACAGCTCTGTTATTTTTCCTATAAATACTAGAATTATATCGAGGCACAGACAGATTTTGTTCAATACTTGTAACTACTCTTCGTTCCTGCAATAAAGTCTGTTATTTTTTTATCATAGGACGTGTGCATTCTTTATCTTATATAGTCTTTACGTAAATGAAAAAAATGTTTTGATTGCTTCAACCAATAAATAACACATGCTTTTTTCCAGTTATAATGCCAAATTACTTATGTTATTATTTCGGATTGACAATTTCGTCATTATATTTGAGTGTGCAAAATATTGTACGCCAGGAAAATACATGCCTGTTTCATTTTTAGGGGCTTTTCTCTGGAGGAGGCCCTTGCTATGCTGGAGTATGATGAAGATATAGTAGCAAATGTGGATAATATCTCATTGACGCCTCCAATCAATGCTCGTGATATTCTCACAGACGAGGACTCCGGCGATGAGAATGTAACGTCAGCTGATAATCTACCGGGTTCACAATTACAAGCACCTGCTGAGATAAACATACCTCATGAAAAATTTAGCATATCTTCATCTCTTTCCGAAGATAATATTCCATTATCTGAATTTGCTAAAAAATAAATAAATCAAAAGCTAAAGAAACGAATAACGTACAAATGGGTGAAGGAGGATCTACCACAAGAAGTTCCAGGAAACTTCGAAGAAATTCTTGAACAAAATAATTCTTCTAAGACTCCACTTAATGGTTTTCACTTTTTTTTTGACGGCGAACTTATAACACGCATAACAACTGAAACAAATAGATATGCCAGGCAAAGGAATCGCCAACAAGAGGTGCAAGAATATGAAATAAGGGCATTTATTGGAACACTAATATTGAGTGGTCGATGCACCACGTAGAAGAATGTTCTGGGAACGTGAAAGGGATGCTAATAATCAACTCGTCACAGAAGCGCTTACATGAGATACTATAAATTTGAGTATATTATGTCAAATTTCCATTTAGTAGATAACTACAATTTACAGCAAGGAGATAAGTTTGCAAAAGTTAGACCTTTATTTGCGAGCCTGAATCAAAAATTTATGGAACATGGAATTTTGACAGAAATGCATAGTGTAGATGAGGCAATGGTTCCTTATTTTGGGCGACACTCATGCAAACAATTAATTCACGGAAAACCTATACGATACGGCTATGAATTATGGGTTGGCGCATCAAGACTAGGCTACGTTTACTGGGTTGAACCTTACCAAGGGTCGTCAACCAACATTAGTAAGAATTATGCAGATTTGAGGGTTGGTGTTGGTGTGGTGTTAGAGTATTCTGATGCACTGAGGAGAAAATGGCCAAATGAAAAATTTAATTTAGTTTTCGACAATTTTTTCACTTTTCTCCCTCTTATGGTAAAATTGACAGAAAAAAATTTCTTTGCGACTGGTACTGCTAGAAAAAATCGTTTACAAGGCGTCCAATTCAGAGACTTTAAAATTATGAAAAGGGGAAAAAGAGGTAGTTACGATTACAACAAAATTTCCGATACAAACATAATTGCAGTAAGATGGCATGACAATAATTTAGTAACACTCTGTTCAAATGCCGCAGCATTGCAACCAATTCGCTTCGTAAAGCGATACTCTCAAAAGGATAAAAAAAGTATTCAGGTAAGAAATACAATCAGTAGGAAAATCAATGTTTTCAAAAATGCTTTTGATTTTAGGTAGAACAGCTTCATCTTGTAAATGTATACAACGCAAATATGGGCGGCGTTGATCGTTGTGATCAAAATATTGGTCTGTACCGCATTTCCAGCTGGGGTAAAAAGTGGTATTTTTCATTGATCAGCCACTGTATTGATATGGCTGTTCATAATTCCTGGCAACTTTTTAGATCGCACGGAGGACATATGGATCAATTATTATTTAGATGTCGGCTTGCCACAGCCTTGTTACAACAAAACAAGAAACCGCCATCTTTTTCTAGAGGACGTCCTTCGGCTAATGAATATATAGATATAGATCATTTTGTGATACCACAAGAAAAGCCAACTAGATGTGGCTAATGTCATGATAGAGCAAAAACAAGGTGCTCATGTAAAATATTTTTGTCCTTCCATACTAAACCTTAATGTTCGCCTATGTGCCATATTTTGTACGGCATTTTTTACACTTTTTCCTAAAATAAAATTTAAAAAATAATAAATTTGTTTAATATATGCTTCATATAGAATTAATTTGCAGAGAACATACTTTATTATAATTTATTTGAGCTGTAGGCATATCTGGGTTAAAGGTTCCAATGCATTATTTGTACCATGATGAAGAAATATTTTTATAACATAATAATCAAGTTGCTTTGGATAATATCCGAATAGCGTTGATATGATTTCTAATGTTTGTCATAATATTGCTTTAAATTTCATGAATAATTTTAAGTTGACAATAAGTTGTTAAACATCATGGAACGGATATACGTTTGATGAATATTCTGATATGCATTTAATGTACGGATTGGCAAGATGTATGATTCCAACGAATCGATCAGCGGTTACGAGAAACTAGTAAGAAATGATTATAGCCTTATTTTGAGATGTAAAAACTATTTGGATTTTAGGTAGTTTTGCTCAAAACAAGAACAAGAAGATGTTTTAGATGCTGTCTAGATCACCATATTTAAATCCTATGGATTTCTTCTCCTGGGGTGATTTAAAACGACGCGTTTACAATACGCCAGTGGAAACTAACGATGATCTTCGACAAATAATTTTCCACCATAGCCAGTAGATGAAAAATACCATCCAAGTGCTTTGGAGAGTGCAGCAAGGATTGGTTCGTCAAGCTCGAGACTGTGTTAGGCAAGGTGGTGCTCAAACAATTTTTGAAGATATTATTTCCGTTTATTAGTTTTGTTGCCATCCTTATTTGTTATTGTTAAAAACCATAGCAACACTACTCAGACAAGGCCTTCGACACTGTGAATTACCAGCAGATGTTGGAGACCCTGGAGGATGCAGGAGTACGAGGCGGACCTTTACAGTTGTTTACAAGCTATCTCTTAAATCGAAAACAAGTAGTGAAGATTAGTGACACGTTCAGTAATGAAAAGACAGTTGATTACGGTTTACCTTAGGGTACTGTGTTGGGTCCAATCTTGTTTACAATTTACATAAACAGCATTCTAAATTCTTCGTCAGTTGGCCAAGTGTTTAGCTTTGCAGATGATACGGTAGTCCTGTATGATGATAACCCTTGGGAAAATGTAAAAATTAAAGCAGAGAGGGATCTAGGAACTATTTTTGATTATTTTGCTCATAAACTTTTAACCGTAAGCTATGAAAAAACATTCTTTATGCCTTTTCTAATACAGTACGTTGTCTACCTCAGTATGAACAACTTTTAATAAATCAAAGTATATCTTTAACATCAGTGAAAACCTATAAATACTTAGGTGTCACCATTGATCGCCACTTGAGATGGGATGTTCATATAGCTAACATTACAAATACCTTACGACAACTCTTATATCGCTTTAAATACTTAAAACATCTCATAGACTACATGCACCTGAAAATGTTGTATTATTCATTAGTTGAATCACGTTTACGATACGCTATTTTGAGTTGGGGAAGTACCGCATATTGTCATTTGCGGCCTCTGGATATACTGCAAAAAAGAATGTTGAAAGTAATATCTGGAAAAAAAATTACTTATACTTCTGATAAATTATTTTCAGAGACTGGATTGCTTGACCTAAGGCAACTGTTTCTGCATGAATTAGTTCAATTCATATACAAACACAAAAACAACTTCAATAAAACTAGCCATGCTTATAGTACTAGATATAAAGAAAATGAAAACTTAAAAATACAAACTTTTCAAAGAAATGTAAGCTTGCGATGCCACACCTACCTATCGTATAAAATTTATAATTGTTTGCCATGCGTGTACCGTATGTATGATGATAAAATAAACTCATTGTCTTTGATAAAATCTTTATTTCAAAAATATATTTTTTTAATTGGTAGACGAGAGACACGAAATCTAGTAGAAATTATTTACTAGAAATCGTACTACGCTAGTATTACTCCTCCCACCCTCCAGATTTCTGTAGTTAGTGGAGTAAACTTTATTATATAAGTGCTACTCCTCCTTACCTTCCATACTTACAATGTTCTTGTTGTATAAAATCCTGCTGTAAGCAAAATTTGTTATCAAAATTATATGAAAAAAAAATATGCCCGTGCACAACCAACTATTTTGGTTTCAATGGGCTTTACAAGGCAATTTAAAAATTTTCTGTGACTTATAAAACATGTTAATTTAAGATTATTTTGTGAAAGTCATGTATATGTTTTATTTTACGTTTATTATTGTACTGAAGTTAGCATTTGTATTTATTAACACATTGTATTTTGGGGAAAAATTAAACGTATACTACTACATTATCCAAAGCAACTTGATTATTATGTTATAAAAATGATTTGTCGTCAGGGTAATACGAAAAAATAAGATTTTTCGGTCAGTTGTTGTATACAGGGTAGCACAAAAAAGCTATAAGTTATTTACCGAAATAGTACTGTAAGTTTGGCCATGAAAAATAACGGATTCTTGTTTCTCATACTACTCGTACCAAGTTTTATGCAAAAATCTGAAATACTTCTTAAGCAATAAGGAAAAATAGAAAATAAAACTGTAACTTTGACACAGTGTATCTCGCAAACTATCAACTTTTGGACTAAGGTGTGTTTAGATCAATTCACATATTTTGGTCTGTAATATCTCCGGTTTCAAGATTTTCCAACCTTTCGCAGACACCCTGTACATTATAAACCTACCTTATTCGGTATATCAGATATTTCAAGGCTTTATCCTACGGCACGTTTAAGCTTATTTAATTTCCACAATCAATTGTTTGACATCTGATAACCTAATTATGTATAAGCTTGGATTAAATCATTAAATATTTACCCAAATAACATATAATTCAGCCATAAACATACCTTTTAGACACAAGTTACATGAACCTCGAATGAAAATTACTCGGCAATTTTCTGTCTAGATACTAGATAATGAATCAATCTTGTTCAGGCACATTTACATGCTTACCACTTATTACCGATCTTCTATCAGTGAATTCGTTACATAATACCTTCAAAAAACGAGTATGCTGCAGAAGAAAAGGTATGATCGCAAAAAATTTTATGTAGCACAAGAAGATGGGCAATGGTTGGATCATATTGCAACATAATAGCCATGAGGTATTACGGTGATCGAGTGAACTAAATTTGTAAAAGTAGGCAATCAGATTACTAGTTGTAATGATGAACATTCATTCATCTTGTATATGCTGGTAGGTTATTAAAAGTTAACAGTGTATGAATTAATTACGAGCAATGCTAATAGACGCGTCAGTTCCTTCAGCAGGTTATACCAGTGAAAAATGTTAACAAGAGTGAGGAGCGAGATTATGGCTGGAGAAACACGGCATTACATGAATGCTCTGCATTGGGAATCTGTACGATGCCCTTCCAGGCAAACGTTTGTCGTCATACAGAGTGTTCCGTACTTAAGTGGGGGGGACAGACAGACATTAAATGTGAACTACTATGCAACTTTTTAGATTTTTTCAATATTAACCAGTACAATGATGTAATGAACGGAAATGCTAGGTTATTAGATTTAGTGATATCAAACCAAGAGTTTCAAGTATCTAGAGATGTACCCATTGCTCGAGAAGACCCTCATCACCCTGCTCTTTCGGCAAATTTCAAACTTAGTAAAGAACACCACACAGTCTTTGAGTTCAACAATACCAAGGTGAAGTACAATTTCAGTAAAGCTAATCTTTGCAACCTCTATTTAGACTTCTTAATTATTAATTGGAATTGGTGTGAGCGAGAAGCGGATGTCAATATCTTGTGTAGTCATTTTTATGAAAATATTTTCGGTGTTGTTAAAAAGTATGTACCTGAATTTAAACAATTCGTAAGATGTTATCCAAGATGGTATACGAGAGATATAATCAGGGATATCAAAAAAAGCACCACTGTTACAAGAACTTTGAGGAAACTGGTAATTTGGAGCAATATAACGACTTTAAACTTCTTAGATCTAAGATAAAGTTGAATGTTAGCCATGCATACCAAAATTACACAGCTAATGTTTAAGATAATATTTCTAATAATCCCAAAGGATTTTGGACTTTTATAAACTCTAAAAGAAAGAACTCTAGAATACCTGTCGACATTTTTTATGGTGACCAAAATTTTCATGACCCGCAATCCATTGTATCAGGCTTTGCAGAATTTTTTAAAACTGTATATAACGATTCACCTGCTACTTGTGACATAGACCAAGAAGCATGTAGTTCTGAATCTCTCTCAGTCCCTGTTTTTAGCGAAGAATGTATAGTAAGGGCCTGCAAAAACTAAATCCTAAGCCATCTAGTGGTCCAGACGGAATCCCGACATAGATTGTAAAAGTCTGCATTAAAGCTTTTGTTAAGCCTCTATGTCAAATTTTCAACAAATCGCTTAAAGATGGTGTCTTTCCGGACTGCTGGAAGGCCTCCAAGGTATGTCCTATTTTTAAAAGCGGAAAAGTGAATGATATAAAGAATTATAGGGCAACATCGCTCATATGTGGTTTTTCTAAACTTTTTGAGATGCTACTTTATGAATATACTTCGAAGTTGAGTCATTTATTTTAACAGTGTGTAGATCTGATCAAAAGAAATGTTTTTTCCTTTACCATTTTTCTGGTAAAATTAAAGTAACAAAGTTATAGCCCTTTGGAAGTATGAGTACCGTCCTGTCTCAATAATATCATGTGTTCGTGTTTGGCAACAACGGTTCATCGCATCGGAAACAAAAAAGCGAAAGAATTTGGAACGATGTTTTTACGATTACAATTCAGTTCAGTTATACATACAGTCAGTTTCAGTCGCGTGTGAATAGTACGTGGCTCAAACGAAATAAAAAATGGCACATGTTTATGCGGATCGGTTTCCCAATCGAGTGCAACCAACCCCTCGTGCCTTTGTTAATGTAGTACAACGGGCTCGTGAATCAGGTGACTTAAGACCTCACAGGGGACCTCACGATCAAATACAGGTCCGCACTGAAATACTTGTCGGGAGGATACTTTATAAAACAAGGTAAATTTTTTTTTTAATTTTTTTTTTATTTTTACACACATATTTTGGTTTATCTTCCTTCTACAATCATTATCTGAAAATTAATGACTCAACTTCAAAGTCACCCTGTATATTCTAGTATAAGTAACATGTTATCGGAAAAACAACATGGATTTAAGAACAAAAGATCGACAACAACTAACTTATGCTGCTTCATGAATTATCTGTCCTTTGCTGCAGATCAACAGCAACAGGTCGACGTTATATTCACGGATTTCTCAAAGGCATTTCACCGAATAAACCGCTCCATTTTGCTTAAAAAAATGTATAAATTTGGGTTTTCTTTGGGCTTGTTGATGTTTTTCCGTTCCTATTTATCTGAACGCGTTCAATCTGTGCAGTATAACGGCTTCAAATCGGAATCATACACACTAACTACGGGAGTACCACAAGGTACTACCTTGGGCCCCCTACTATTTCTGATTTTTGTTAATGATATCATCCATATAATAACAGTAGAAAACCAAATGTTTGCGGATGACTTAAAAATTTACTCAGTAATTGATGGACAAGGGAGCTTAGACCTTTTGCAGGAAAATTTAGACAACATTCTTGACTGGTGCCAGAATAATGATTTAATGCTTAATCCCAGCAAGTGTAAAGTAATGTCCATTACGCTGGATAATCACAAACTTGACAGAGTACAGGAAGCAAAATATCTATCTATATATTACTGCGGATCTGTCATTTTCAACACACTTGAATCAAATAGACAAACCAGCTTCACGTATGCTTGGATTCATTATTAGAAATTGCAGATCTTTTACTAACATAGAATCATTAAAAATACTGTACTTCACTTCTAGTTAGAAGCTTACTTGAATATGGTTGTATGATCTGGTGTCCTTTATATGTTACATATATATCTAAAGTCGAGAAGATCCAAACTGAACTTTTAATGTATCTGTATTTAAAAGCATATGGTGCATATCCTCCATTTAACTATTCAAAGAAGGACCTTTTAGAGCACTTTGGCGTGGTCAGTCTTGAACACAGAAGATTTTTATTAAGCTGCTGCTTTGTGCACAAGTTGCTAGGCAATCAGATTGACTAAAGTGAAATTTTGTTGAACTTAAACTTTACTGTGCCTAGGTTCAATAGTAGGAAATACACCATGTTTTATCTTCCAAAAGCTTCAGCAAATATTATGCTAGTATCCCCTTCATACATAATGTCAAAATGCTTTAAAGAGGTTAGTCATCTCTTTGACTTTAATATGAGCGAGCATATATATATAAAAGAAAAATATTGACATATTTAAAAACTATTTTCAGCTTTCCAGTCCTTTTAATCTTATTCTTTATATATTTTAGGAGTAGAATTAAATTTCAGAAATATATTATTTTGCATGGTGTTACTACTGCACTGATGGGGCTTTGTGTTCGATTTCTGATACACACACATAGGGTTTTTTAGTATCATCAATCCATGATATTATTTTTTGTACGAGTGTCTATTTGCTTTTCAACACTTGTATAGTGTTACTCTGTAATTGGGTCTTGTATCTGTTGAGAAATGTATGAATATAATAAAATAAAACAAAATAATGAAATGGTCTGGCCCAATAAGGTATTTTCATATGTGAAGATAAAAAAGTACTAAGTTCAGTTTTTACGGATATACAGGGTGATTGATCCAAACAGGTCAAATGTTTAATATCACATATCTCAGGCACTATTGAACCGATTTTCTTGCAATTGAAAGTTACCTAGAATTAGCGTATAACCCATACAGAAGAGTTAAAAAATCCAGGGCGGGGCAAAATCACCAACCTGTAGGCTGAATATTGGAATGTTCATATATGAACAAAACAACGATGAATGGTACTAATAAATTAGCCAAAGAGATTGATTGCGCCTCTATTACTTCTTTAACATTTTCGTTTAACCAAATATCTTATTTTTAACTGTTTATATGACACACAATTCAAAATTTCTAGGGTCATCAACTTGCTGTCATCAACATTTTACAAAATAATGCTTAAAACCAAACTAAAGATGCTTTGGGAGCTCAAAAATCTAGGGTCGGATTTAGTTACTTTTTTATTTCCTTGTATTTTATAAAGTACAACGCCCTCTAAGTCATACAATAAAACTATTATTTCACAGAAAAAAAGAAATACATGGTATAAAGGGAAAAATTTAATGTTTTATACCCTATTTAGTTTTACACAATTAAATGTCAACTCCAGACACATAGGTACTACGTTTATATGGATTTTTAACTCAATTTGAACTAGGTCTGGATAGTCAAATTTAGTGGAATTGTGGAATAGTGGAATGTTAAATGCCATTTCGCTTCTTAACAAGAACTCATGTTGTACTGTACCAGTTGGTTAATCGTTAAAAACGTTTCCCAAAAAAGTATAAGGGTGCATAACATTAAATCTCCCTTTTATTTATATCATGGCTTCTGCAAAATAATCATAAATTCATAGTATAACTTACAGGGCGTTGCACTTTACAAAACACAAGAAAATAATTTAACCTGTATCCGATGCTTGGAATTTTAAACACTATTTTGTAAAATTTTGTTAGATCCCAATTGATTACAACTGAAATTTTGAGTTTTATGCCAAATAAATTGCTGAAAATAACACATTTGAGCAAATATAAAAGCCTAACTAAAAAGATAAAAGAGGAGAAGTCAATCTATTCTGCTAATTAATTAGCTACACTTATTGCACATTTTGTACAGATGAATATTCGGTGAAGAAATCGAGTCTTAGATTTTTCAACCACTGACTAGTTTTACGCCACTCCTAGGTAACTTTTATATTGTGCAAAATTTCAACGAAAACGGTTTAACAGTTCCTGAGATGAAACCAAGTTGATGCCGTACAAAGTTTGATTTTTAGAAAAATTAAGATCTTTGGATGAATACAAATGTTTAACGAAAAAACCAATCATTTAGCACCATTCATTGGCTCCCACATTCCTCTATTCAGTCTAAAAGTTGTTGATTTTGATAAAAAACGAAAAAGTGAAAAAACAATCGAGTCCGGCCGTATAGTCTTACGCTGCCTTTGTTGTCGAGCAAAATTGCAACAAAATTGGTTCAATAGTGAGTGAGATACGTAATATCGAAGAGATTTATCTTGTTTAGATTACCCAGTAAGGTAGATCCGTAAAAATCTGAATTTAAAACTTTCTCATTTTCAGATATGAAAAGGTCTCGGTCTTTTCTACCCAACACTTCACTATGAGTATTTAACTATGGAACACCCTGAATAGGGTAATAGGTACTGGGAGAGGGAGCATTTCTGTTTCTACTTTCTTTGGACTTTTTTGAACAAAATTCAATGACTACATATGCTCTACAGATGTTAAAAAATATGTATTGTTGAACAGAAAGAGTAAATATATAAAACTGAAAACAATGCTTCCATGCACTTGGTACAAGTACTTATAGTATTAATGAAATATAAGATATGGAAAAATGAAAAAAATATGAACTACAAACTTCTTTTATGGATCTTACTTTTGAAAGGCTCTCACCAATATATGTGGATCAACATTCCTATCCTGGTGATATGTAAACGAGAAAGAATTGCTGAAAGGCTTCTCTCTGCCTTAGGTAGGCATATCGTCGCTCAAGTTCCAACATCGAGTAACTCAAAAGTGTATGATATGCATTTACTTAAAAAAGGCCACCGTGGTGAACTAAAGGAATGTGGTTTTATTTTAAGGCCAGAAAAACATGGACATGCATAGCATTTGAAAGAGAAACGGAAGATCCACCGTTATTTTTGATCTCCTTAAAAGTTCTAAATTTTGAGTTACGCTGTGTTGGAACTTAAGCGACAATATCCAAATACGATAGCAAAAGTGTCATTTACTACCATATACAGAGGTTACTTTCCTCTGCTTTCGTTCGCTGTATTTCCTAGAATCCTGCGTAGACTATGCTGATAATTGCCAATAAGCATAACACAACTGTATACGTTTGGCACTCTGTTGTTCGACAAATTATAGTACTATGAATAGGTAGATATATATCAACAGGTAGACAAATTTTATAACGCAGTATACATGTTGGACATATTCCGAAATCGCAATTTTTGTCTAAAAGATGCAGTAATTTTTTTATACTTGAGCAACCACGCAGGCCTAAGGCCTGAACACCCAGTAGTTCAATGGGGATATGGGGGGCTGCAGTGGAAAGCAGGGACGTCACACGGACTCCAGCGAGGGAACCCGTATGCATGTGACATGCACATATTCTGGCCCCGCCTTAGAGATCCGCCCGGTGGTACGTCCACGCTCGTTAGTCTGAGACCATCTACCACCTACGGACAATCACAACATCCATAGCCAAGGACATGGGATGGGATTCGAACCCGCGCAGCTCACGGCGACTGATTAGTAGACCCGTAGCGTCTACCACTCCGCCACCATGCTGAATGACAGCTGCAGTAGTTATTCTCGATCCAACTGGAAATAAATTTTCCTTGATATTCATCAAGGGATTGCTTGCTATGTGAAAAAACAAAAGTCTGGGCAAATTACCCTGTCTAATCCCATTGTATATGCCGAAGCTGGCATATTTGAGGACGAAATCAGATACAATGCAGGACCACTCCTCTTCAGAATTTAATTTGCTTCAATGGGCATGACCCTACTTTGGATCCTCGTACAAACTGGCGTGCTGGATAAGGCGGGGCATCGGTAGACGTCAAGTCAATATTGCTCTGAAAGGAGCCTCCTTATACTTTTAGAGAAGAAGGTCAGCGTTATAGGCTTACCTTTCTGGGAATACTGATAGATAGAACATTCGCTCATCGAGTCATCATCGAGAGAAAAAGTCTCGTTGCGTCGTCTATCAGTCTCATCTGTAAAGAACGAAGTTAGCTTGGAGGTGAAACGATGATATGAAGAACCTAGGAATCATAATAGGTGTATTTTGCCAAAATTAATAATACTATTAACGATTATTGAAGAAAAACTACAATTCAGGAACAAAAGAAAAAATGCACAAACTCATTTGATAAACGTGAACATCTGTCAGAATTTAGAATCGTTCTACGAGCAGCATTCCCCACACAGCATTTAATTCTAGTATGCCAAAGAATTGATTCCACAGGGGTCTTTTCATCTCATTAACTGAAATATCCTGCAGGATGCAAATGATTAATACTTGCTCACAACCCAGATAAAAACAACTTTGTGTAACGCCTTCTGGAGGACTTAAACAAAACGTGTTTCAGTTTGTTCAGTAATTTTGCTTGAGGTGTCTTCTACTAACCGGATAAAAATCTTCAGAATGCTGTGTATAATTCAAAAATATCCCAGATACCAGATGTTTAAGTGCAGTCAGGTCGGGTGACGACATGTCTCAATATTCATATAATTATCTCACCCAAATCTGTAATCATCAATATTACATATCAGACGCATCACGTAGCAAGGTTGCTTTCCAATGACCCTTGAAATAAAGTCGAGATAATTACATACTTTAAATATCATCTCCATGCCAAACAATTTTTTCTCTGTAGTTATTCGTGATATGATGGCGATAGTCCTTGACATTATGTAAATATTTGGTCGAATTGGAGTACATATATGGAATAGACTAATTTCCGCTCGTGAAAGATCATTAAGCCACCTCCAATTAGTAAAGGATGCCCCCTATACCTCCTGGGGTGCGTTCATGGTTGTGACTTTTTTTTGGAGTTAATGGGGCCAGCAATTTATTTGTAAAGTTCGATCTCCCAATAACTCGATGTTCGATTTCGCAATAACTTTTTTTTAACTAATTTCATACATTATGTTAAGAAGAAAATTGCTTAGACAAAATGTTGCTCTGCACCAAACTTGTATGTCCAACAGTCTAGCTATCTCAGTTTGTCGTCGTCTTCACACACTCCATAAAGCCCGGTTGCTATAAGTTGTCTCAGCCCGCGAGTTTATTTATTTAGGCGAAAATTGAAAAATTCAATCGATTATAAACTGTTGCATAAGATACATAGACGGTCAGCAAAAAGTTCTTCTTGTAGCGATAGAGGACGTAGCATAGTGAATTATATGAAAGTCAAGTGTCAGACTTTTCGCAGTTACATGTCGAAAAATATAACCTTTTTCAGAGTTCCACGTCAATACTTGGAAGAGTGCTGCAATAGGGAAAATTTCGACTTTGGGTTTTGTATCTATCGTAAAACGTCAGCACAAGTGTCATCAGTCATCACATGGAAAGAAACAGCAGCTGTCTATTGGAACTGTAAAAGTATCTCAGTTCGCGTCGACAGCAGAGCCATCTGTATCACCGCTTGATGCCGCTGACTCTGGCAATATAATATACTCGTATAATGCTCGACTTTCGTTCGCAGTCACACGTAGAGACTTGGACCGTGTTGATGATAACCAATAAGCAAGAACCAGTGCTGATGATTGCCATTAAGCAAGAGACAGTGCTGTACACGGATGATCTATTGTTGGTCGGACGGAAAAAGCGACATTATAATTTTTCAAAAATATGAAATACACTTGCATGTCATGAAAAGACATGCAATGTATTTTCTTCGATCTGATCGTCTGTCAGCAATATTGGATGCCTCTATATTCTTCGGACTTTGATCAACTTTTGACTCAAAGTTACTACTAGTTTTCAACCGAACTTTTGGATTCGGTCAGTTTCGGTCGAAATTCTGAGTTTCGGTTTAGTTTCGATTTCGTCAGAAAATCAGCCGAGATTACAACCGAAATTACACAAAATTTTGATCAAATCCGGAAAGCCATAACTTTTTAAATTATTGTCATATGATATGCTGTATGTTCGCTTTCTTGTTGGTAGTTACATTTTAGATTGCTATACACACTCTTTTATAGAGGTAATCATTTGAAAGAAGCTGGTAATGTTGCTCTATTTTCTTTATCGTACTTCTGAATGTCTTTTAAGTTATGCGCCTCGTCAATCAACGTTTGTATCATTATCAGTTGACTGGTTTCAAGCGTCCATAGATTTATTTAAAAGGCGAAAATTCTTTCAAATGTTGTAACTTTGCTTGTGTCCGTAGTAAGAACCTGATTGTGAAATCCGTCATGCTTGTCTGGCTGAATCAAGCCACATATATGTAATTCCTTTTTAGCGCACGACATTTTGATCCCAGCGGTGAGCTTTCTCAAGTGCAATAGATACTTTGAGGGGTTGGGCGTCCTTTTGAGAGCGGAAGTACCAACTTAATCCATCTTAAAATGGCAATGATGGCTCCGGGCCCTATCAGCATGTTACTGGACCGTTGAAAATTATTGTAGTAACACAGTATACAAGAATGTGAAAATTAAAGAAAAAAAGGAGTGTCGCCTAGAAAACAGATAAATAAAATATATCAGAAGTATCAATTGTACTTGAAAAGGTCACTGCTGGGACCGAAACGTCGTACCATAAAGAGGTTTGATTCGTTCAGACAAACATGAGGGTTTATCAGCATGAAACCCGCAAGCTAAGCGTCTGATGTTACAGTGGTTGTAAAACTCTATTATTTTATGTCCGCTCTATATTGACGTTCTGGACCCCTAGATGGTCTTTTTCAAAGTACAACATTAAAAATTACATTGACAATGGGAGCGTTCAGCCATCAAAATGCTGCTGAATAGCAATAGCCATTGGATAGTTTTGTCATCTTGACGGTAGCTTGCATTTGGACATCAGATTTGATAGCTAATATTGCGAACTATCACTGCTATTCCTCGACCGCAGCTACTCAGCATGAAAGCTCCACTCCGCTATACGTTGAATAAACGCTCTCAATGTATTTTATATTTATGTCTTCAATTTGATTTTGCTGCTACTATACAGTGTGTTGCAACAATAGCCTGAACTGTTCTGTCATTATATCTTGCGGTCAGAAAAACATGCAGGTTTGTCAGGACACAGTATAAGTTTTAGATATTACATTGGCCTAGTTGTAAATTACCTAAAATAGCGTTACATTAGGTTCGCTAGATTGCAAGTTAAGACGAGTTTGGTAAGCTGAGTTTTGAGATGGCTAAGATCCGTAAAATTAGATTAACCTTCTTAAAATCCATTGTTCAGAAACCATCGAGTTAGCATCTAGAGAGACGCTATTAGAATACATTTGATACTTTTTTATGTCTGGGGGCGATTCCAAAGATGGCACATTTCTATTATATTGACATAAGTCCGTCTTATGTTTCAGATACTGTATACAACAGTAGTAATTAAGCAATTAAGAAGCGTTAACTTAGTCCTACAACTCCTATTTACATTACTAACTATAAAACGTCATCCCTTCAAGAGACAATACATTATATTTATATTTTCTATGTCCACCAAAATAGCGGATATCCAGAACAGCTAGACTAGATTTTGTAAAACGCACGTCACTTTGGCAGATCTGTACAATAACAATATTAGCCTGATCCAGTGCCCAAAGTCGTTATACCGTATCCTGTAAATTTTATACGTGTATATCAATGTTTGAAGTTCTCGATAGCGGAGGAAGAAGAAGATTTGATATCTACTTCCAGTTCCACAATGTAGAGTACCGTTGTGTCTGAAGTGTTTTTCTAGCAGGCTTAAACGTAGCGACATCAATGGGGCAATACCAAAGGGGTAAATTCTGATGGTATACCGCGCCAGATCATTGAACTAATTTGTTCCGGATACCCTCTTACAATAATACTATAACATCAAGACCTAACGAATTGAGTACAATCCTTCAAAAAGGTAAAGAGCTTACTTGCTCATTTAAATGACCCATAGCTTGATAACCTATGGATCTATAATCCGAGCTTTTTTCGTTTTTTACTATCCAGCATTTTTAACCAGGCTCAGATGCTTTTTCAATAAACAATGAGCAAGTGTGTGGACAGGCTGCTGGCTTATTACCTACTTTGCTGAATAAAACTGCAAGTTCCACGTACAAAAATCTTTTTATTAAATACATAGTATACGCATCATTCACATATAATTTAAATAATATACCTATATACAACACACATGCACAATTGAATTATATTACAACGAGGCTCCTATGGCTGACAGCAGAGGTACTGCGTTAGTACCTGTAACCACCGCCCGCGGCAGCACCTCCCGCCCCTCCCGCTCCTGCGCCTCCCGCCGGCCGGAAAGCGGGAGCTCCGTAGCCTGTGCCTGGGGCTCCGCCACCTCCTGCACCACCGTAGCCACCAGCCCCGCCGGCTCCTGAAAACGAAAAAGATGGGGTTAGGTAGAGTTACCAAAGACAAAACATTAGAGAATGGTAGCTCATATTGAACCATATGCTGACATGACCGCTTCAATTTGCAACTGATCCAGTCATACTATCGCCACCTGAACACCAAGGAACTTATAGCTATTAACTGGTTCAAAGAATTAGGCGATTTGGAATATATGGCATTTAAACTTTTTGATTTTTTTGCTTGCTGATGCGACAGTAAAGTTCTGCATCTGTTTGACGTCGAAAGGCGAGTTGTCGTTGAGCAGGCCGTTTTGAAAACGAGAGAGGTAACTATGTAATATAAAGTGGGTGATGTGTCTTTATTTTTCAAGGACCTGCATTTACTTGTTACAAAAGTCGTTCTCCAGGTCAGACTATTGATAAATACCAGGAGGAAAAGTACAGAGGCCCCACCGTCATCCATCTGTCTCATGTCTAAAGACAAAATTGATTCTATGATGATCTGAGAAATCTAGGAACACTATTTTGCCGAAAATAGTTGCATTCACAATTTTATTATACAGGGTGTTTCAGTTTATTGTTGCATAACTTTAAGATTCGATAGAACTTTCAAAATTAATGCATAAAGTCTATATAAACATGGGTCGAAAAATGCGTGGCTTCCGAAATACAGGGTGTTTAAATTTAATTTCTAAAATAGTTTTTTTTAAATATTTCGAACAATATTTGATGTATAACAGTGAAAATTGGTATACAAGGGTTTTTTGGTACGACAAAACGAACCACGGGCATAGTTTTACTGTAGCCGCTAGAGGGCGCTCTCTACAGTACCTGTAGTGTATTAAAATGACTGAAATTTTTTTCTTAGTGCAATTTGCTTTTTGAATAAAAAAACTGATTCTTCGCACTTTTCAACATAAAAAAGCTCCCTTGTGAATTTTCGTATAGATTCGTTTTTGAGATATTTCGATTTTTAAGGTTCGATGCATTTTTAATTATTTATGATAAAATAACGTTAAAAAGTCAGTATCTCGATAATTTTTAGAAGTAGGCTGTGCCTGCAAATATTTTTGAAATTGAAAGCAGAATAAGGTTAAACGTCAATTAGTTGACAGTTAGTTTTGTTGTCTGTTGAAACCTGAAACGTTTTTTTGCAATTGTGAATGCACGAAATTTAGTTTCTTTTACCTGTTTTTTTTTTTGTAAGTTTTATAAAAATGCAATTTTTATTCTCCAATCAAGAGTTAGCGGATATTCATTTTGTGTATGGCTTTGTAAATGGAAACGCAGCAGAAGCAGTCAGAGAATATGCACGAAGATTTCCAAACAGACGACATCCAACTCGCTCAGTATTTGTAAGAGTGCATCGCCAAATAATTGAAAATGGTTTTGGAAATCTCCAAAGGGATCAAAACATAAATGGTCGTCAGCGCACATTTATCCGTACGATTATGCGTGAGTTTGATAGAGATCCGACCACAAGTGTTAGGAGAGTTTCTGGTTTTTTGGGAATTTCAGCAAGCCATGTTCACCGTGTTCTTAGAAATGACCATAGACGTCCTTACCATTTGCAACCTGTGCAAGGACTACAGCCAGGGGACGGAGAACGAAGAATCACATTTTGTCAGTGGATTCTTGATAGAACTGATAATAATAGGAAGCTTTTAAGTAACGTTTTATGGACCGATGAGTCATGCTTCACTAGACGTGGAGTGGTAAATTTTCATTATCAACATAGTTGGTCGCATGAAAATCCGCATGCAGTTCGGGAAAGAAATTTTCAGCATGAATTTAGTGTGAACGTGTGGATTGGTATCTACTTTAATCGACTATTTGAACCCTACCTTTTGCCTGCAAGATTAAATGCTGCGACCTTCTTGGAATTTTTGAAGGCTGAACATGCAAATATGTGGGATGATGTTATGTTAGATTTAAGAAGATTGGCCTGGTTCCAGCTTGATGGTTGTCCAGCTCATTATTCGAGAATAGTTAGAAACTGGCTGGACGAAAATGATCCAGAAAGATGGATCGGCCGTGGAGGACCAGTCGCCTGGCCTCCACGATCCCCTGACCTAAATCCATTAAATTTCTTTGTGTGGGGATTTCTAAAAGGAAAAGTGTACCAGACTCCTGTAACCACAAGAGATATACTAATAGACAGAACCAGGAATGCATATGATGAAATAAGGCCTTATTTGAATAATGCTATACCACGTTCGACCATTCGTAGATGTGAATTGTGTATTGAACAATTGGGTTTACATTTCGAGCAACTACTTTAGATTTTGTATGTTTGTCCTAACTATCCAATAGCATTTTAGTTGTAAATAATTAATTTAATTTGTTAAAAATAATATTGGAAAATTAAACTAATTTATATTCTGTTTTTTGTGTTTATTTGGAGTTAGGAATTATTGCTTTAAAAACACAATCTAAACTATCATCTTAATTACTTGTAATGCCCAAACCGAAAATGTAAAAAAAAATATTATTTTCCCATAAATAATTAAAAATGCGTCGAACCTTAAAAATCTAAATATCTCAAAAACGGCTAACTATAACGAAAACTCACAAGAGAGCTTTTTTATGTAGAAAAGTGCGAAGAATCTGTTTTTTTATTCAAAAAGCAAAAAATTGCACTAAGAAAAAATTTTCGGTCATTTTAATACACTGCAGGTGCAGTAGAGAGCGTCCTCTAGCGGCTACAACAAAACTATGCCCATGGTTCGTTTTGTCGTACCACAAAACCCTTGTATACCAGTTTTCACTGTTATACATCAAATATTGTTCGAAATATTTAAAAAAAAATATTTTAGAAAGTAAATTTAAACACCCTGTATTTCGGAAGCCACGCATTTTTCGACCCATGTTTATATAGACTTTATGCATTAATTTTAAAAGTTCTATCGAATCTTAAAGTTATGCAACAATAAACTGGAACACCCTGTATATCCAAATGACTGTATTGTGTTATCATGCAGAGATTAACTTTCCTCCCGATCTAGATATCCTTGATGCAATTGTCGAGAACGTTTTACTCAATCTACTCACCTCCAGCTCCCGCATAACCTCCAGCACCTCCTGCACCCGCACCTCCATATCCTCCAGCACCTCCTGCACCCGCACCTCCATATCCTCCAGCTCCTCCTCCAGCACCACCGTATCCTCCAGCACCTCCTCTACCTCCAGCTCCACCCCCATAACCTCCTTCCTCAGCTCCGGGCCTGTACTGTCCATCGTCCACGATACCTCGGGCCTCGTCCGCGAGATTCTGCTCTATGGCTCTCTGGATTTCTTCTGGGATAGGGGGAGGGGTAGGCAGATGAGCCCCCTGGGGCACAAAACCATTCTGGTCGGCTGTGTATTGGATAGTTATTACTTGGCCGTCTGGGGCTGTGTAACTGAAACCACCTGAAAACATAGGATAGGGTTTTGTACCTCTTTTTAGAAAAGTAACGAAAGCGTATGAAATATTCAGTCATTCTTCTCTATACACCACATCAAAATATACCTAAATGAGAGAAGACTGCAAATCTTTTCTTTTTGAAGTTCAGTGTTGCTCTAGTTCAGCTTGATTAGCAGATTGCTGTTTTAAACAATTGGTAAAAAGCAAATAAGTATCTCGTCTGTGAAATATTTTTAATTGCTTGAACTGTTATCCCATATTTATAGCTGCATTCATTTTCGATATAGTCACACTTCAGTTTGCTCAGTTTACTGTATGTTCTTTTTACCAAAGCTATTTATCTAACCTCAGCTGGGTGATTTTTTGTCCCTACTTGCAGCATTTATTTTGACTACTTGCAAAAATCCACCAAGTAGTTAAATTTTTAACTTTGCTAACAGTTACATTTTTTTACACAGTGTTAATTAATACCTTGCTGATAATTCAATTCATGTAAGTTGATTTTTTTGTCTAGTCCTGCTTGTTTGTCTGCTAAGATGCTTTGTTTTGGCGCGATCCGTTATTTATACTCTTATCTGTGTAGTTTAATTGTGTATGTATTCACAAAAGTTGTAACTTGAACTTATATTTATCATTTCAGTTTTTTGTGTGTCATTGACAGATTCTATTTCATTCTTTGACGATCCTGGAATAAAATGATCTGATTATGATGATTATTTTTGCGGCGATCTTGCGTGTAACTCTATGAAACATTGAAAAAAATGTCATTTTGTAGGTTATGCTCTGATCAAGGAAGGTTAGCTCAGGTGTTCCTTTTGTACACTGAAGTGAGCCAGACATTCACTGGACTCTCTCATTCCACTAACAAAACGAACAAAGCTTGTTTTTTAATGGGCAATACCTGATTATTTAAAAGTTTTTGCTTGACTCTTGAATGCTTTTCTAGCAGAAAATAAACTTGTTTGTTTGTTGTTTTGTTTCAAAAGTACGTAATATTGTCTTCATATTATCTTTTTGATATCCACATTTGCAAAATATTTGCTTAAATTTCATGACTGCGGATGCGAATTTTCATTACATCACTATCTCTAAAGGTCTTATGTGAAAGGGAAAACGTACAAATGGAGAGCTTTGTAATACAGAATAAGCAACTTGGCACTTGTTCCACAGCGAAGCTTCAAGCTATAGCGATTGTAAAAAGAAGCTAATGTAAACATAGGTCTGCAAATGTTACGCTACCAGGATATCGAGTAATGTATACTTTTATTCCACTGACGATACTAGTTAAGAGCAAAACATGAATATTCGTGAAGTAACGCTATGGAAAGTTGGAATTGCTCTCCTAATATATTACATAGAATTTTCAGACTTCAAATAGTATGTGGCCATTTCAAAGGAACCAACTAGTTGAATTAAGTATGTTACCAGGATAGATTAAAACAACTAGTAAACCTTAATATAGAAGAGTTGTTTTCTATAGAAATCTTTGATCTACAATACAATGGATATCTATCCATCAAGGAATGCAGCTGGTCTCAAATCAATACGCAGATTGAATGAAAAGTAAAACTAGGGTATGACCTAGAGCATCTGGTTAAAGCAGTATACTAAATAATTTTCCGAAATCACTCGTTGAAAAGATTTTATCGGATAAAGATACTCATATAAATAAAGGTAAAGGGAGTGTTAAGTATACGATTATTCGATAAATCGTCGTTCGTATTGTTATCTTGGAAATGGACAAACATAGGCCACTAACTCAAAATTCGTACGAACAGAACTTTGAATACCATTTAATCGAAGTAGGAGCATACTTCCTTATAGAGTGAGTTATGGAAACAAGAATATTGAAAATATTTCTTGTGTGTTTCGTGAAATCAAACGAAATGTAAAAGAAATAGCTTTAAAAGTAAATTGTCGATCATTTGAAGTATACGATTAATGTATGGCGGGCTTATAAGAGTTTAAATGCATATAATTGTCATATTCATAATCATAAGCATTACAAGGATGATCTTGAAGCTCATCAGATTCTCTTATGGTTATGACTATTATTACGCTTATGCAAATCTTGTATAAACCAGCCCTTGGTCTCATTACGTTAAATAATTTTAATTTGATCAAGGCTTTTCGAATTCTTCCTAAACGTCATTGACATAATTTACAACACAACTCTACAAAATTAGTTGTGGCTCATATCTCATTTCTTGACAATTTTACCCCATGGTGATTGAAATACTTTTAGGATGAGGGTAATAGAAACTGTGATTTGGTTTGTCTTGAAATGTATCGAAGCTATTACAAAATATGGTGAATGTACAACCTGATGTTGCGTCCATCGGTACAAAATGTGGTGAAAGTGCAAAGTATAACGCACATCACTTTCTCATAAATTATAGTATAGGAAATCTGGCCATACCAACAGTCAATGAATTAAAACATTTAAGCCTGATATTTTTTTTACCTTGAGCATTTGTCCCATCACCTCTGGCATCACCATCTTCCTGGGCGCTGATACCGTTTGCAGTCTCATAGAGATAGTGGTATGTTCCGTCACCATTGTTCACGTTTTCGTACTTGAGAATGGCGATTTCTGATCCTGCTCCAGGTCTCCCGGCACCTCCTGCACCAAAACCACCAGCTCCTCCTGCTCCTGGAGATCGGAATGGGTCAAATAGATTATACTTGAAAGCTTTTTTTTAATTTATATGTTGATACGACAAACTGTTTCAAATTGAATATGATAGATTTTAGAATTTTGAACTAGAACGCAACTAGGAAGTCACTAGAAAGGAGTCACTATCACTGATTTCGAACATAAGGGGGCTGAGGATGCGACTGGCTAAAAGAATATGCGCGATCCAGAAGATCAGTTTTCAAAAATGTTTTAAAGGATTTGTAATAATTGTTAGATTTTGGTTTTGTATGCCTCTAGTTACTCGGCATATACCAGTAACTCGACATACCTCACAGACAAAACAGTCAATGCATCAAAACCACACGATCTTAGGTTCTAATTAACTTGCATAAATGTTCTTTTAAAAATGGATGCTGACTAAATGTTCCAGTAACTTCGTTTCAAAGATCGATTTATTGGAGGGAACAGGAACATTTCTTGTGATGGACCTAAAAATGTTATCATCCAGAATTGTCTAATCTCACACCTATATGTATATGGTTACGCCGATGAATCGAAATTAAATATTTTGGAAGCCAACATTTTTCGCACTGTCGTAATATACCCTAAGCGTACGAGAAGATGGAATAAACTGTTTTTACAGGTTGGTATATCTATTAAAGCTAGCCGCACACAAACACCTAAGATCAGTGATAGCTTAATACAAATAATCGAAACAAATCAAGCATTGCCCCTATTACAGAACAAAGCAAATGCGAACAGCGGAATGCAAAATAAGACTGATACCTATTTTGAATGTTTGCTTAAATATTTGCATAAGACATTTAATTGCTGCTTACAAAGGCAGTAAATAACCATCGAGGATCGACTACAAGGCTTTATTTCAAAGTGCAGTTTTAAAACAAAGGTTATTTTACATGCTTACAAAGAAGTTTTTCATCCGAAATTATTCCAACAACATTAAAAGTTATATTCTAGTCTGAAACGTATTTAAATTATTCTTAACTTCTTGGCGAGGGGAAAATTGTATAAACAGGTACTGTTTCAGAATTAACCGAATCTATAAAACTGGGCTACCCTATACCATAATACAGAAAGTATTCTGGGTCCTACTTTTTCAGAAAAAACTTAGTTTCAAGGCAGAACGCGCTTATTTCCCCTAATTATTCCTACATTCTTTCGTGCTATTTGAATACTTCTGCATGAAAACACTTTGTTTGCTTGAAAAAATATTTGTTCGTTTCTAATATACAAACATCCCTATCATAGCTTTCTCAATCTACATTACTTTAATTGCCAATTTATCATTAGCCGAAAAAAATCAAAACCGCCTAAAATGGATTTGGGCTACTTCTGCAATAAAAAACTGAATAGGGCATTCTCCATGTGATTTTTGTATGCTTGTGCCACCACGTAATCCGAGAGTCTAAATTCGCGTGTGTACCGTGGCGGTATAGGGGGATACAAGGGAGAGGGGGGACGTCACTTTAGCGAGGGACCACGTGTGCATGTGACATGTGCATATTCTGCCCCCGCCTTAGAGATCCACTGGGTGGTACCTCCACCCTCAAAAGTCTGAGATCGTCTACCACTAACGGACAACCACAACATCCATAGATAAGAGAAACACCATTAGTTGACTCATAGCGTTTACCATTACGTCATGGCGCTGCATGCATTTGTCAATGTTTAAGGCCTCAGAACTTTTAACCTTGTTATCCATCCATAGAAAAACTTCAGCCTATAACTATTATGCGTGTTGAAATATACATGCCAAATTTTATCGTATTTGTTTGCCTTTTGTCGATAGTAGTAAACAAATTGCGTATGACATCTGACCGTCATAGTTGAAACAAAAAAAGCCAAGACTGAAGAGTCAATGTTAGCAAATACGTGTCATTACTCAAGATGATGTAAAAATCGTCTATTCTGTGAATAAGAGGATAATCATAAAAATTCCGTGAGGTTATGAAACCAACGTGAAGGAAGCCGGTATTTATCGTTCTTTATATGGTCAAAGTTAACGCTATTATCTCATAATAGGCAGAAAATGGTCTGCCTGTGATTCATCTAGACGCTCGGTTATTTGGTAAAGTCGTGACACTCCAAAAACAAAACTATCATAATCGACAATCAGTACCATCTCGTGTTACGTACCTAGAGATTTTACATTGCGCGCATTGGATTGCTCAACATTTTTGATTCATGTTTTCTCTATGGATGATATTAAACCGAGATTGTCAGAGAAATGCATCGATGTTTAGAACAAGGAATCATTCTGTTTGCAATCATACCATCTCAAATCATAACTAATAAAGGCTTACTAATTGTTATGTAATATCTATCTGGATATACTCGTATTAGAGTGTTGCATTCTAAAACTATAGAACTGTGAGAATCGTTTGACATCAAAGTTATTTATGCCGGAGCAGCCGTAAAGGCGGAGCCTAAGCACCGAGGTATGTCACGACGACTATTATACATCAGATAATAGGTGTTTTTTCTTACCAAGAGCGCCACAGAAAATATTTCACTGATATCGTTAGAATACTTCTTTGTAATGATAAATTCAAACTGATTCCAGGACTGAGACACTAGCCGCCATTTGGATATACATGTTTGTTTAAATACTTCGTCAACTATCGATCCTATGTAAAAAGTAATAGAAATCATTGTGTTTACGAAAAATTCAAGGATAAAGTTACATGTGATAAGCAATCTAAGCGTATAGAGAATAAAATTGTCCACAAAAGAAATCTGACACATTTTATTGATAGCTTCATGATTCCAATGTATAAAGAGTAGAGGTTAAAAATTCTTATAAAAATTTAATAACTCCATAATCATCAGCTATGGTCGTTTTAAAATTGTCTCAGTTATCTACTATTACGCGTTAAGTATGAAAAATGTAATATTTTCTTATAATTTTTGACGTCTTCATCATGAAAATGCAAGTCATTCACATCAGCCTGTCTAATGACCATTTGCCTTACCTTGCGTAGGCTTAGCAACCGTGTTAACGAGATCAATGGAAAGGGAGTGATTCCATTATCTACTACATCGTCAACAGACTGATATGAATGTTTTGACTTTCACACTTACACGTAACAGTAAGGCTGTTTACGAGTACAAGAAACGTTTTTTGAAATGAATTTTATTGGCCACAATACGCTGGTGTTAATATAGGTAAGAAAAAATATTCTCATGCCTACCTCTACCCTTAAATTTCTCGTAAGCTGTGATCGACTATAGGGAAAAGCTTTATAAGAACAAGATCATGAAGAATTTGATTTCCTACACAATTGTTTATATTACTTTTACCTTTAGAAAATCAGTAGCAGAGAGCCGGCTCATCGACGTGAGAGAGATTTCAGGCGGTCTGTTAATTAAGAACCTTTGAATAGTATTGTAGCATTCTTCCGTAGTCTTTTTCTTTTCTGTCCACGAAGAAATTTGAAATCGAGATATATGTTCTGTTTTGATAATATTCTTCAAAATATAGAAGGTTAATTAATAGTTGAGACGCATTATTTATCATACTTTTTGGCCTATGTTAATATTATTGTGTTGTTTAAAGCTCTTTCTTCAAATATTTTATAATATGATAAATGAATCATGTCAAATATCACGAAATAACAATTAAGCATGACTAAACAATAGATGATTGCTATGGAAAATAAATTTGGGATGAGATTTTAATTCAAATAGCGTATTATTACTTTAGTTTTTGATTTGATGTCATTGCAATTATACTACTAAGTTACCGAAAAAAACAATAAGGAAGTGAAATATCGGGCCAAACTATACGTGGGAGGGTTGGCCATACTTAAGTATAGTATATGCCAAGGTATCAAGGAGAAGGTATTTTATATGACCAATAGACAAAGGAACAAGCCCATGGTGAGGCTGTTTTATCTGAGAAGTGGGATTCCTAGTTAATAAACACGTGTCGAGGCTAATCACATACGTTTTGTGGAATTTTAATTTGATGCTACTCTGTCTGCGTGGTTTAGTTCGTTTGCGACCTCAGCTAACTGTTTGGTCTACATTCATATGTTACAGCAAGAGAAATATTGTGCACTCAATCGTCATTATACTCATACACGGCTCGTGATTTCATTCGTTTGAACTTTGCGATTCCAAGTTCACATTAGATAAAGAAAACAAGACGAGGACTTAGAACCCTTGAGGCTCTCAAATATTGTCATTTTCACAACCAAAATGCACCAAGTATGGGCAAAAAGATAAGCAATGATAACAGGGAAGCTGTACTAACTTTCAAGTGAAGTGAACTCGTTATTAGATCAGTACTGGATTGTTGGTGACACCGCCAGAAACAAAACAAAACTGTTTTTTTGAAAGAAGAGTTACTTATAGTCAAAGGATAATATCAAAACCGATCGACTGGTAAGAAGATTGCTGAATCCAGAGTTCTGGGTCCGGAAATGTTTTGAATTCTAACCATGCGACCATCCAGTACAGCGAAAAACTATACAGGGTGTCTTGAAATTTGAGACTTCCCATTTCATAGGAAAATAACAATGCTTATGATAGCAAAGCAGCGAAAGCATTGAAATAAAATTGGAGAAATGTACTTGCTATTCAAATTTCCACTACTGCCCTGTCAGATATTTACCGTGTAAATACTGTTGAAGAAGTTGGCGTTCGATCCAGATATATATGTTGCTAACTCCTTCCCAAATTGACAGCATTTGGGGCTGTCTAGGTCTTCTACTGTGGACATCACGACGGCCTTTGCACGATATAAAAAAGATATGCAGCTCGTGATCGAAACATCCAGGAAAACAATCTGAATAAACGCAAGATGTATCAGAAGAATCTTGAGTGCACTCGCCGTAATCTAATACCAAACAGATAGCTTCGTTATTGTTAAAAGGATGTTCCAATTTCTATTTCTTCGAATCTAATTGTAAATGAACAGCTAGGCTAAACTACACACTGCGCGGCACCGACACCGATTTCATCGGAACTCAAAGATCTCGTTTATCTTAAAGCTTTGCTATAATGTATTACCGGAAAAATTAACTTATTGTTACATGAATATACGCGAAGTAGAAACACTGTATTTTTATGCCGCTGGCTGATGACTCTTTGTTGTTTGAAATTTGATGATAATGAGATATTGTTTCTCGCACTTCCATTGTCTATAAAGTTTTTTGGTTCACAATATTTCGATTGATGTGATCTTCAATCGTCATCAGGTGCACTGGTGAACATCATCCTTCCTTGACTATTTATACCGTTTGATGACGTGACCGGTGGGTGGTTGGTTGTGACGTGTTCCTCGTTCCGCTCGAGATGCAATTGTTTGACGTTTTTTATAATCAGTCGCCAAACTGGTTTAATTTCAACACTTGGACTGTAACCATTTTCATTCAGTATTATGGAGGTCACTTCCTTGTGCTTTCTCCCATGTCAGTGTGTTTCTTTGTGTAAGATCTTAGCATAATCCCAAAGTATTCTGTGGTGTTCTGCCCTAAATATTCAACAACTCTTCCAACAAAACAGATTACAACCAAGAAATCCGAAGACAAATATGTTAAATTACATTGTCAAAGCCATTGTACTGAGGAAGGTCACCCTTGTGACTGAAAAGCTTACAATTAATTTTTTTTCAACACATGTAGCTTAGATTGACCAGAAAAATATGGGAGATCTTCGTCATAAAACGGACAAGTTTCAGATGTTACATTGAAGTTATGTCTAGAGGCGGATCTAGATTGGAGTAGCTGAGGGTTTGAGGATGTTAGTCTGATTGATACTAATGAGATTGGTTGTAACTGTTAAGTGACCGTTACTGTAACTAGATGGCTGTAGATGGGCGACCACATGAATTTTCAGCAGGAGGGCCGAAGATCGTGAAAACTGCCCCAAAATTGTTTGAAAATCGGGGGAGTAGCTAATTCGTCTGAACTACAGCGGCCACAATTGAAGTCCAGTCACTTTTTACTAAATATCGTATTCCCTACCTCCATATCCTCCAGCTCCTCCGGCTCCCCCGTATCCTCCAGCACCTGCACCTCCAGCTCCTCCGTAACCGCCGGCGCCTGCTCCTCCCGCTCCCCCATAACCACCAGCACCACCTGCGGCGCCACCTCCACCATAACCTCCTACTCCTCCGGCACCTGCAGCTCCACCGTAACCTGAAAAGGTCAAGAAGTCATTTATTGAAATACGCTAGGATACATAATCAAAGAACTTTTCTTTAATTGTCAGTCATAGAGGGATCCACACAGCCTTTGCTCTTGGAAAAGGTCTTGTAGGCGCACTAGCTTAGGTTGCCAAAGCACCAAAAAAAAAAATCAGGCAGATAGTAGGAAACAAATAAAAAAATTACGTCATGTAGGTTGACTATGGACTTCCCACGCAACACCGTTATCCGATGATAAAAGATTATATTTAGCGCAAGCTAAACCTTCTGAGAAAAAAGTCAGCCAAAGAGGTACACTCAGTAGTTGGTCCCTAGACATTATTTCCCTGCCGGTATGGCAATGTCGCCTCTCCCCGATACCTAATGCGGTCACCAGTCAGACGCAGCAGTAATACCAGATGTCTAATAGGTGGGTATAATAAATTACGAAGGTTGGGAGGATATAAATATAATAACATAAAAAATTTGAGATATACCCTCACGACTTCCTACAACTACCCACCCCCAAATATTTTACTCCTAAAATGTATAAAATGAACAGGATCCTCTGATACGTCAAAAAATGTTTGAGCGTGTTTTACTTTTTTCGTTTTTGACATGTTTCTCCGACACTGCTATACCGAGTATCAAAAATTTCATCATCCTTGGCGTATAGCAACATTGTCCAAATCCGAGCACAAGGTTCTTTCCAAGTTATAGGCGGTCCAAGAATTAGCGAACACACCGACAGACAGACTGACCAAAATTAGTGACTTAGTTTTTCGTTGTGTACATGCCATTTAAAATTCAAAAAAACATAATATTTTATTTTCCAAAATTTTCGCGACTACAATACTTCCTCGCCAGTTTCACGTGAGTGGTAAAAAAGGAAAGGGAAGGGCAAATCATTGGTTCAGGTATTTCAAATTTATCTGATTATCAGGCCTAATTAAATACCTATCTCCAAGCATCTACCTTTCCTACATTGCACAAAACACAGATAAAATGTATAACAAAATCTTCTGTATTCAAAGGTGTTTTGCATTTTGTTGGTAAAAATTTCTTCGGCATATCACGTCAATGAACCTGTTATATAAGTAGACAACTCTAGTAAATTTATATTGGTCTTCTAAGTACCGGTATTTATATGAGTTTCTTTTATTTAATTGGATTTGGGGACCTCCAAATTCTAAGAAACTTACATCTTCTGTCATGACAGACTCATCATTTTAACGTAGAGGATAGTTCTGACGAAATTTTATTTCGAGACATGCATTATCTGGATTAAGGAATTATTCAGTTCTGTTCTATAGATTTTGAACTTTCGGAATAGCGAATTATACCAAGTCATCACGAAGCTAAACAAATTTAAGTGTGAAATATTACAAGGTGCTCAGTTTTTTAATTTCCCGGCTGTCGAGCAGATTTATCATGAGTTTCTGCCATACTCGTCAACATTGAGGGTGTTGTAATTGTGTGCTCGACGGTTTGAGAGTAACTTTATCACCAACTGTCCCTCTCATCCTACTTTAGTAATAATCATGTCAGAACGTCAGACAATACATGAAACTGATACAATTTAATGCTTCCTGCCTTTTGTAATCAGGACAAAGTATAAAACTGCGGCCTGCGGCTTCTTCAACTCACCTCCAGCGCCAGCTCCACCAGCTCCGCCATATCCTCCGGCACCACCTCTTCCTCCTCCGGCACCACCTCTTCCTCCTCCTCCAGCACCTCCGCCGCCTCCATAGGCTCCACCTCCACCACCGCCGGCTCCGCCCCCTCTACCAGGCGCTGGCCCCGCCCCTGGAAATACTCCAGGCTGACCGCCCCTTCCTGGTGGAAGGTACTCTAAACGCGCACAGGACCCTAGCCCTATTAGGGCCAGCGCTACCACTACCTAGAGATAAATAGTGCAAAATACATTTAAGTTTTGCTATCCTAGCAAAACGTCCACCCTTTCTTATCATCTTGGGTTATTTTATCATAACATTTCTGTCGAAACCGTCTCCTCGGAGAGTAGAGAAAGGAATTTAAATACTGTACGAGCAAAAATTTCCGACTAAATAAAGGTTCAGTCTGTCAGTCTGTGCTCGGCAATATCGCCGTTACTATAATAAAAATCCAAAAAGGTACGGAAATTGTAGGCGAAAACACACTCATTGCTTTAAAAATATGCCGCCCTCCAAGTGCTGATTAACAGCCATGTGGCAGCACAATCATTTTTCAAATATGTTATTTATTTTAGTATACTCCGGAAAGCTTCTTTGAAAGGACACGTTTGAAATAACATTCTGTAAGGCTTAGATCAATACTTCTTTAGCTGCAGGATATTTTGTACAAAAAGATACTCAACTTTGACAGCTAGTAAACCGGACACTTTTGCAGATAGAGTGGCAAGCTTCTTATCAGTATGCGTTTCATTTCTCATTATTTCCCGTCATTTAGCGTTTCTTGAATTTGCATCGTCTATATAGGGTTTTTTGAGGACTCTTTCTCAAAAATACTGTAATATCTATTCTTACAGTATATCCCATCCCTTTTATGACCTTTATTTTGGGTATAATGCTTTTGAAGCGTTGCATTACCAAATTTTTTTGAAGTAAAACCATAAAAGTATACAAGTTGTTGACCATGCAAAAAATTTAAAAAACGAATGAACGAGAAACGGAAAACTACGGGATATGAAGCTTATTTTGATGAAAATCTTGTCAATCTATCTGCAAAAGTAACTGATTTATAAATTGTCAAACTCAAGTCTATTTTCAGACAAAATGCTCTAAAAGTCAATATTTTACTTTTTTGAAAAAATGCATGTTTGTGTCGCCACGTAGTAAAAAGAATTAAAAGTATCATGCTCCATTTGCATTTTGCATACGAAATTCAATTTCACCCCTAATGGGTGCATTTTTGCTGCCTGGGGTGAATTCTGGACATCTAGGAGCTTTTCTGATCACGGATTTGGATTTAGTATCGAAAAATACTTCTCCAACAAAAGTGCGACTGTTTGCTTTTACAATAGACTTTCATCAAGTACTAGTTTGTCCGACCACCTTTATGGTTCACATTTTCAGGCACATTTTCTCCTACTTTGACTCATTTATGCGAAAAGCGAATATATTTACACACACACTGAATTATTACCATTTTCCAAAGCACATGCACTGAAACTAGTAAAATGGCGAAACTATGAGTCACTTTAAACAGTGACAATTTTTCCGTTTATTCAAAAATTCTACAATAACAAGAGGTTTAAAGCAGTTATATATAGGATAAATAATAATTAGCATTTTATTTGGTGAGACAGTATCTTTTAATCGTTATATCGAACACGCTTCTTACACGTTACTGCTTGTCTTGCAGCGAACATAGTGGGCCATATTTTTGAAAAAAAATGTGGCTTCCCCAAAAAATGACGAACAAAATAGAAATGTTTGTGAAAGATAAGGAAAATTGTACAGCTCACATTATAGTTATTAGTGATATTTTCTTGAATTAGCTGCTAAAAGATACTATTTATTTATGACTTACTACTCTCTCTACAATAATATCCAGTATTAACTCTATTTCCTGAATTTTCATACCAGTTGTAATTAATGTCAGGTTGAAACCAGAATTTCATGTACCCTAATTTTCTCGTTGTGAGAAACCGTACCGTATCATCCCTTCATCATCCTGAACGCGGTTACTAAGGCATTCAAATTTTTGGCATTTAGTGTAGAACAATCAATATATTATAGTGCGACTGTTTGCTTTTACAGTAGACTAGTACTACACCTAGTTTGTCTGACCACTTTTATGGTTCACATTTTCTGGCAGATTTTCTCTTTCTTTGACGCATTTATGCGAAAAGCGAATATATTTACATACACACTGAATTATTACCATTTTCCAAAGCACATGCACTGAAACAAGTAAAATGGCGAAATTACGAATCACTTTATACAGTGACAATTTTTCCGTTTATTCAGAAAATCTAGAATAACAAGAGACTTAAACCAGTTGGGATAAACAATAATTAAGATTTTATTTGGTGATAAAGCATCTTTTAATTATTCGTGATATCGAAGACGCTTCTTACACTTTATTCCTTGTAATGCGAATATAGTGTGCCGTATTTTTGCAAAAAATTGTCGTCTCTCCAAAAATGACGAACGAAATAAAAATTCTTGTGAAGGATACGGAAAATTGTACAACTTAGATGATAGTTATTAGTGATATTTTCTTGAATTAACTGCTAAATAATAATAATTAACTCTATTTCCTGGATTTCCATACCAGTTGTTATTAATGTGAGGTTGAAAGCACAATTTCATTGTACCCTAATTTTCTCCCTGTGAAAAAACACATGCAAATGTGTAGTAAACTATAGGACAACCGTTAAAAAACTATAAATTCAAAATATCTCGCAAATACCGATAGGTGGCGTGCCAAGAACCGTTTTTTGGAGTTCTTATTTAGGATCGGTGCTCCATATTACCAAGCGTATAATCCCAATATCCCAATTTCACTGCACTATAACCATACCGAATCATCCCTTCAATATCCTGCATGTTACTAGGGCATGCAAATTAGAACGTGTATTTGCTTCGATGTCATACTTAAATTTGTTATCTAGAAACTATAACTTTAATTGTGTGATTCTATGTTGGGAGCATATAGTCTTTTATGTTTTCATTTAAGGGCAACGCTCCTTCCAGGCACTAAAAGTCTACCCTTTATGAAGGGTAGACTCTTTCAATCCCTTACCACTCATGAGATGATTAAGCGTATATCCATAAATGTGGGGATGAAAGCACAATTTCACTGCACTATTACCGTACCCTCCACCCTGCACGCGGTTACAAAAACATGCAAAATAGAATGTTGCTTACTTGCTTCATGTCAGATGTTAATATGCACTGTGAGTGTGGTACCGAGATTCGGCGGTTTTCCTTTTATATCGCTGGTAGTACCAAACGGGAGGAAGATGAGCTCTTGGTTCTGTTGCACTGATTGCAGAATCCTAGATTACCGCCTCGAGCTTGAACGTACCGCCAGCCGCGTACCTAGCCATAATTACTCCACATATTGTGCTCTGCTCTGGTACTACAACGCGCGGTACGACGATTTTTGTGAGAATCTTTTGGCATGTACAACTATGGAATGTTGATTGCGGATTGTTTGGTAACATCCTGTGGAGGATGTACTGCGTCTTTTACAGTTTTAAGGTCGTACGTAATATTGACTTCCCACGCGTGAGGGTAGTTCCCTGATGGCGGTTCATCTAAATCGTTCTTGAAAACCTTGAAGAAAACTGAAGTCGTGAAGGAGTGTCTCATCGTGTTTGCTTTGCTTTTGTCCCTATGTGTTTTGCTACTTTTTACTTCCCACATCAATAGGCGAGGCAGTGACTGTTATTTCTAAAATTTCCGAATCTTATATATTTTGTTTTCATGGCGTATGACATCACGAAAAACCATATCACTCGTTTTCGTTGGTCTGTCTATCTGTCTGTCTGGTTATTTCGAGATGTTTGTGATCTACTTCGGTGCTACAACGTGAAGTACACCGAAGGTTTTTTGTCTGTTTCTTTGACATACATGTGATGGAATGTCTATTGTGGATTCGTTTGTAACATCATGTGAAACTTGTTCTTCATCTTTTCTGTACACACATCGTTTTACTTTTATTCTACCTGATTTTTACTTCCTGTGTGAAAACTGGTGAGGAGGTGCTATAATCGCAAAAATTGAGGTATTATGGTTTTTGGATATTATACAGGGTGTAAAAGTTATGGTAGTCATTATTCATATGACCCATGGTCCAAAAGTCAATAGATTTTTGTATAAATGGCTTTATAGTTTACAACTTTAAGTGCCTTATATCGACCACAATCACCAGAATCTTACTAATTTTTATAATCTAATCTAAAACGTTTTTAAATTGGATCATTAACAAATAAATGGCATTACGTTTTTCTAAGTTAAGCCAAAATTTATAGTCAGTAACTAAGTAAGTTTCATTAAATTGAATATTTAATACACACATGGCAACAGCGCGTCGGTCATCATCACTCTTATCGAACCAGCAATTGATCGCAAAGGGTAACAGTGGTTAGTATGTTGTTTTGTTTTTGTTCGCAGACGTCGTCGTCTTGATTTACAGAGTTCAAATCTTGCATCTCAAATTTATCGCGACAGATTTAGCCAACGGGTACACCCAGGGTGAAGGACATTTGTGCAAGTGTACCAAAGACTTCGAGATTCAGGAAGTGTTCAGCTCACTAATATTCGCACTCGTGAAAGACAGGTTACTGTAGAGCAGTAGGAACAAATTTTAAATATCGTGGAAATCAATGCAGATATCAGCACTCAGGAATTAGGCCGCCGCGTAGGACTATCGCATACCATAGTCCATAGAATCCTACGGGAAAGTTTGCTTTATCTCTACCATGTACAACGAGTGCAGGCCTTGTTAACAGAAGACTATACTCGCAGACTAACATTGTGTCAGTGGTTTTTACACAAAAACATTGAAAATCCGGATTTTTTTAATAACATTCTAGCGACGGACGACTGTACTTTTACGCGAGACGGGATATTAAACTTCCATAATACTCACACGTAGGCGCAATAGAATCCTCATACCATTCGTAAAGGTCATTTCCGACACCGTTTTAAAATAAATATGTGGGCGGGTATTCTTGACGATCAGGTAATTGGCCCTTTCGAGTTACCCCCAAAGTTGTCAAGAGAACATACCTTAGCTTTCTAGTCAATAACCTATCAGAACTTTTGGTACAGACCTTAGACAACATGCCATTACAACGGAGACAGAATTTGTGGTTTCTTCATGACGGGGCACCACCACACATTTTTAGAGGCGCCATTCAGTATTTGAATGAACATTATCCAAATCGCTGGTTCGGTCGAAATGGTCCTGATCCTCGAAACTGGCCAGCAAGATCTCCTGACCTCAATCCGATGGATTTCTGGTATTGGGGAGAACTTAAAGGTATGGTTTATGGGGCTGGTCCAATAACAACTGAAGCACATCTTCGCGAAAAAACTTTTAATGCGGCTGAAATAATAAATGGACAACTTCGAGGGCCTAGAGTAAGAAAAAACTGGGTTCGTCGTAATGAACCCTGTGTGGAAAGTGGAGGACGGCATTTAGAACACCTTTAAATACAAAAAAAGTGTAGTGTGGGTTTTAAAAAGAAAAACAATGTATGTATCAAAATTGTGTTCCCTATTTATAAATTTTTTCTTTAATACGTTCAATAAACTTTCACACACCAGGTGAAGCGCTGAGACAGTTAGTGGTTAGTCCGTTTTTTTTTTAATTGTTTGCATTTTACGAGTACATTATCAAATCATGAAATAATACCTAAGAGCCAAAAATAACAAACTCCATCTTTATTTACACTGCGTTCCGTCGTAATTTCCATCTGGCATTGCGGCGTTGTCAGATTTTATTTAACTTTAAAGTCGCTTTTCTCTAAAAAATGCCATTTTGAACCCCATTTTATATGAAACTTTTTTCACATCACGAAAAATCATATCAATTCCGTCGGTGGCTCTGCCTGTCTGTCTGTCGGCCTGTCCACTAATTTGATAACCGCCAATAACTCGGATTTTGATAAAATTTTCACACAGGGTTACTAGTTTGTCAGGGATAAAAAAGCTTTGTAGTTTTTGAAAATCGGTCTAGTGGTGGTGGAGCTAGGGGCAAAAATATAACAAAATCGCTTAAACTAGGTTTTTGACGTTTCAGTGGCTCCTGATCATTTTCGCAAAATTGTTTGTAGGGGTTGCAGCTTGATGGTTGGGGGTGTAAGGGTTATAAGTGTAACATCTTTAGTATCAGTCAAAGACGTTCTGTCATTAAGGAGCTACTGATCCCGGTATAAACGGGGAAAATTAAATGATAAAAGTCCGATGTATAATGAGACCCTAACTTGGCAATCGTTGGCGTTGAGTGCACGATGCGACGCTGCCTCATCTTGGAGGCCACTGCTGACTGTGCACTGGGTAACAAACTCCAACTGGTCTGCGATGGTGTTGTCACTGACACACCACTACAGGAGAAATATTTATATATTTTAGGAATGTTTGGATATTAGGAGTACGTACCACTTCAGCGTTCTGGGATGCTTTTGTGATTACTCAACTGTTTTTATATTTACACATATATTCTGCCTAACCTTTGATTTGTGTTACTCCGTTCTTTGAATATTTCGTCAAATAGATTGAGTGAATATTTATGATATATTGATATACAACAGACACGGACAAACTGACATGACTGAGAAACACTTGTGTGATGTAGATATCTTTAACCAACGGAAAATTTGTGAACCGAAGTTGAAAAATTATCGAGTTTAATACTTCCATCGCTCAGGTAGCCGTAGATTTTGAAAATTAAATTAGAGACGGCGGGAATTAAACCACTAGAACATAGTGTGTTTGGAGGGTATGAAAATTGTAGGTTGGAAGCTATATGCGGTAAATAGCTGTGAATTGTTGGACATTTGGTGTCAGTGAAAGACCTTCTATTATTAAGAAACTGCTGATCTCAGTGAAACTATGCACAGGTTAGTCATAATAAGTCACTCATAATTTACTTTCATCTGACATGGAAACAGAAATATGATTAATTTGCTTTATATGGTTTGATATGCAGAGGTCAAAGATTCATCGTACCTAAGTCAACGATTCGATTTCGCCTTTTGAATGATTTGACACCTGGATTAGAAAAATTGACAGATTTTGGCATTTTTCAAATGGAATTGCCCATCTATATTGCATATTTGGATACATACTTCCAAGAATAGTAGGTTGACATAACATACTATAAACTTGTAAACGGTTCAGTGTAAACAAACGTTGCTTAAAGGCCGAAGTGACTAAATTGAAATTGGAACCATCCCTCAAAAGATCCCGAATGGCATTTTAGGCCTAGTTTATTTTAAAGCAATTATTAACCTCGCTTGGTAGGCGGACATATTGATATTTGCAGACCGATCATCTCTGCAACTGAAGGAGTGCAGCATCCTGTGGGACGTATTTTGGTTATAATTTGGGACAAGAAAAATCCTTAAATCTCTTGTCGGAATTTGTATTACATGTTCTAATTCAAAATCCTACGTAATGTAAAGTTGATTATACAAAATCAATTAGAGTCTGGATGTTTATGACACTTTTTTAAAATGTCACTTTTTCTGTGGTTGTTGGTCAGACCATTATTCACGTATACATGCTAGGATGATGCCGAAGATCAACAATATTTATTCAAAGCGTTTCAAAATTTGTATTCAAATTAAGTTGAGTTACGTCTTCGTTTAAACTCAATTGTCCAATAATACATGTTCGTTTAAGTTGTCTAGTACAAATGGTAGAGAAGTAAGCACCATAGAAAACTTATCAAATTCTAATGTTTTGCCACAAAACAAGGTTCGATTTCTAGATGAGGTACCTTATGTCTTAACAACCAACCATCAACGTCATATTGCATATGGGTACAGAGAAATGTGATCCCTTTCATGAGCTTCTAAGTTCAATTCCAAAATACCAAGTTCAAAAATGTTTATCAAAACCTTATTTGCTAACTGATGTTATTGTGTATTAGTAGAGGAAGGACCTACTTCACCTAATTTTCTCTTGTACCCACTTTATCACTTACGATTTATGTAACTGGCACATGCTGTTAATAAGAAGATTAATCATCCAACCATGTTCATTCGTAACATGGAAAGATACAAAAATATTTTATCGAAATGTGTACCAGTAATTCATTCGCATATTCTGCAATGTTGATGACACAAAATCAATCAGAATCTGCTTAAGCAACAAGATATGCCGAACTTTCATTCACATTACAAAGAAATAATGTCTGTCAATTCAGCTTACCGATTGAAAGTCCCATCTCATTGTAATATACTGTAACTACTTAAGAGGAGCGCTTAAAATGAGTCAATAGTTGACACTCTTAAGATCTTTTTCTTCCTTTCATACTGCAGAAGTATATCAAGAGATTTAGATTGGCAATCAAAACAAAGGATCAGTCAAAGTATTAACAGGAATTTTATTAGGATTTATATAGAAATATCTACGTTGAGAAATAGCATATACAGAGCTTTTTTTAGTCTCCTCTCACAACTGAACGAATCAATTCAGCAAGTTGAAATACTGGTTGTTGTAATTGATGAAAAAATGCTATACGTATTCTAGCATAGAAGTGATGGATGAAAATTTCAATATGGCGCTTATCCTTTCAGATTGAGTTAGAAGGTATGTGATACATAACTTTAAAGTTACTTATGAGTACTTTATGGCCCTGGGATATGAATCTTCCATTTAAACATTCATCGAAATATGCCATCTGAACTTCCTTCATTATTCTTCTTTTATTGAATATGCGGCACGGGTATCATGTAAAAAACCTAGAAAACGTCAACAAAAACCTATAAGATGTCTACTTGCAGACTAGGTTGTTTTTTAGGGCGCAAGCAGTCATTTCACGTTTGCTCACTAGGATCGTTGTGAACGTCCGTCTATGGCTCATTCACTCAATTAAGCTACACGCATTATTGGTTGCATAGTTTTGTGAGGCCAAATGGTCTTTGTCTGTTGGTTGAACAGCAAGATCGCATCTGGATAATTATGTGTATTGGTCTGCATGGGTATAAAATCAGGGATATTTGCTGTGTGAGAAAATCAATACTGAATACTGCCAATGAAGTATATCTATTGGCTGTGCCCGACGGGTTATTGTTATGTTGTGCTTTCTGGAGAGAGAATATGTTCAAAGTTATAAATAACGAAAAACTGAGGAAAACTACGGGAAATGATCACCGCGCCCGCGTTGTGTGTAATTACTGTTAGCATGTATATGGCTTGTAATTCAACAGTGTACAGTGAATATAATTATTTCTTATCTCTCTCATTTTTTAAATTCAGCAAATTTGCATATGTAATTTCTAGAATGGATAAGAAAAAGTGGATGCGCAACTAATTTCTAGCTTTGAGTCTCAATTAATTGTATTTGAGACAAGAACCCAATGTAATAATGCCATCTCAGAAGCAGATTTTACATCACATCAGAGCCAGAGTTTGATAACAAGCCTCATGACGTTAAGGCACTACAACTAAGTGCTAAGTTAATATCTTGTAAGAAAACCTACGTAATGTCAAAAAACAGCATAAATCGGCATAATGTCAGTTTCCAAGATACGTGATACCCGTGCGGGTTGACCCTTCTACAATAAGACGATTGACGATTAGTCGTTTACTTAGAAGTGATTCAATGTACAAAAACGTTCAACTTTGACACTCTACCAGGCCGATATTTGGAAAGTTGGAAATCAGTTATGCGGTACTCATTAGTAGCTTCACCTTCACCGTAAAATATAGCGCCTTTCTGGCCATTTATTGCATTCTGCAGGCCTATCTGTCACTTCTAATTTTCTTTTACTCATAGCAATCGTGACTCCATCTTTCCATCTCTTCCACTTCCACTTTTTCCTTCATCTACTTAATACGCAAATAAATATTGCTTTAGTTTCATCCACTCTCATTGTGTATTTATACCAAACTAATTGTTATGACTCTATAGTGTCAATACGTGTCTTCTTACTACCTATACTCCTCTTTTTCTCTTCGCTAGCAATTCGATCCATTAACATTCCATAACGTTATATCCCAATCACCAGTCTCCTATGTATTTGCTTCCATTTTATTATCTTTGTTTAAATGAGCATTTCATCTGTCCTACATGCTAAACAAACTTACACTGACGGTTCAAACAGTTTTATTTTTGCTACTTCTGATAACTGATGCTTCTACAGGGTGCTCGTGATGGTTTTTCCTTTTCATATTTTCCTCAAAATGTCTTTGTTTTCTTTTCCGTTTTTATTTAGTTTCTTCTAGGTATTCGATTTCTGTTGTTTTCTTCATTGGTCGGATGGTCATTTGCATAGCTTTAGCATTGGATCATATATTAAATCACCTCTAACCCCCAAGTTGCATTGTCTGCTACATGTAAGCTTTCTCATTATATAATGTGAAACTTTGATTTTGAAACGTGTTGGTCAAAAAACCTTCGAATAAGTCTGATTTCCTCTTAAAATAGTTAATGTAATATTTTTACTGCAATAACGTATGATTTAGGAGCGTTATTTTCTTCTATTGTTCTCCAAAATATCAGACACGGCACGCTATCGTAGTTCTTCCTCAAGTCTATATAAACGAACGTAAAACCTGTTTAAAATAGAATAAATTGCAGATGTAAGCCCATTTAGCTTTGCCCTAACACTCAGCCCTCTGTAATTCATTCATTGCATATTGCATAATGCATTCATGAACTATTTGGCATCCCAATTTTAACCTTCCAACTTGACATACCAAAGCAAAAGAGGAGGAGGTGATATAGAAAAGCACTGTATAATTCCGACGTCTCTCTCTCTCTCTCTCTCTCACTTGTCTTGCCACTGCGGCTTACTGCCTCTTTAGTTTTCACATTTCATCAGATGATACCTCTGAGATGACTGAGTTGGTTCTGAGATCTTCAGTGAGTCATAAAATATCTTCTCAAGCCTATGTTTACTAAACAAAAAGAAAAGAAATTTGCATTGGGACAAGCGCTATCTAAACCTATCAATTTGATAAGGGAAAAAGATCATGCATCATATTGTATGCATCTGGTTGACCCTCTTAATACTACAAAGAAATAACGTCTGTCAATTCGGCTTACTTCAGAAGAGTCCATCTCATCGTAAATAACTGCAACCAATTAATTTAATAGATATGTATGTATATCTGAAGAGGATAACGCAATCACTCACGGAGCATAATAGTTATTTTATTGAATGGATAGTTTCAAGAAATTGCAGGTTTATAGGCGATAAAGTATTTATTCTGAATATGCGTTGGAATCGCGAAATGAAAGACTTTCAGTCATAATATTATGCAGTAGACATGTAGAAATCGAATGAGTTGTTTAAGAGGCACAGTGGCAGATTTAAATGGATTGACTCCATAATTACTATATAGACAACTTAAGGAACGTATAGCGGGTTTTCTTTTTAAAATCTCATAAGATCCAGTGGATATATGTAAGGAGGTTCTTCGGAAAATTGCAGCACTTCCAATCAGATATACTTGTAGATTTTAAGCTGAGCTCTAGTCATTAGTGTATGAACCATTCTTAAATTAAGCTCCGGACATTAAGATATAGTACTAACAGGTTTTGATACACGAATGCTATAAGACAAAGCAATGCTACTTGTTTTTTATTGAGTTTTTTTGCTGTTTTCAACGCATCAATGCACCGTGGGTGGGTGTGTTTTAGTAAAAATTTTCATATATCTTTGTTGTCATGTTGTTTTTGGAATATCTGTTCTTAATTTATTAATGTGTGACATTTCAAATATCTATGATTTGTTTCAATGTGATTAATATAACTTGTTAAGGGTATTCCTCTTAACTGTTTTGCATGGCCTTTTAGAGAAAGAACCTATTTGCAAAAGTTGTGTCAAATATAAAGTTTTTTTTCTTCTCAAATGGGATCAAATGAAGCTGCATTTTTTCAATTGGAACTCCCTGTATATTTTTAGTAAAGATGATAGCTGTTTTTTTCTGATTCCAAATATGGGGTTCATTATACTTATTTTAATTACCTTTATGTGTCATTCAATAATATGTATCCGGCTTTCTACCAAATTATATACGAGCCCCTTCCCACTTCAGTTGGCCCACTTCAAGGTTTGTACCAAAATATGCCGTTATAAACTAAACATGACGAAACTATTTACTTCTAAAACAATTTATTTTCTCAAAAACATTTTAGATACACTCTAGTCGTAAAAAATACATATTTGAAACCACTTAGACCTATAACTAATAGAACATCTGAACAAATAAACAATGTGCGAATAAATGCGCGAAGTTCACAAAGCAACAATTGAAAGATTACCATTGGGTAACATCACCTTTATTTTTTATTACGGCTGAAATTCTTTGGGGCATCGTGTTAACCAAGTTTTGGCGAAAATGTGGTAGCAAACAATCCCATATTTCTTGAAGCTTTTGTCTCAGTTCAGTGATTGTACGAGCAGGATGTTGTCGTAGAGCCTTTTTCATCTCGTGCCACAAAGTTTCAATAGGTGACAGATCTGGATTGCTACAAACCCATTTCAAAAGTGGTACATTATTTTCTTCCATTTTATAGCCCTTTTTGAGGTATGGCACACTGCACCATCTTGCTGAAACACAAAATCTTGGCCGGATGTCAAACATTCTTCCATCACTGGTAAAAGCGATTCTTCTAAAATTGCCAAATATTTGTTTGTATCCACATTTCCATCAATAAAATGAAGTTTTCCTACTCCTCTTGATGACCTACTGCCCCAGACCATAATCAATGCTGGAAATTTCACTTTTCTCTTCAGACAGTCAACATGGAATGGTTTATTTTTTTGCGAATAACTCTACTGCGACTGTCACCAACACAAACTTCGAATCGGACCTCATCACTCCATTGTATTGCACACCATTGTTGAGGTGTTGATTTTTCTTTTGCAGTGGAGTTAATAGTGGCTTTTCTTTGGCCTATAAACAAGTTGTGCAACTTTAGGGTTTTTACTTTACTTTTTTTATAAGAAAACTTACCTTGCAAGTGCTAAATCCCAGTTTGCGGACCTCTCTATGAGTTGTGGACCTCGAAATTCTCCTTCCAACAGCGTCACTTCACAGAGCACTTAATTGTAAATAATTGGCACGCCTATTTTTCACGATTATTCTTCTTAATGCTCTTCGGTCGGCATTTGTGATATTACTTTTGTTCACATATCGTGGCTTAATATTAACTGAATCAGTTACGTTATATCTTCTAACAATATTTCTCACACTGTACCACGATAAGTCTAACAAAGTTGCAATTTCTGAGTTTGATTTCCCAGAATTCCTGTCCTCTACCCATTTTGAAAGTCTTAACTACCCAAAACTATTTTAAACGTATTCTGTCAGCTGTGATTAATTAAAACAATTGTCATGGCTTTTATTTTTCACAGCCACCTATGCGTTATAGACTTATTTTGCATTGAAATGAAAATAGGTTGATATGCTGTAATTGCAACATGTGTTATTTTTATGCTGAAAATTTGATTAGGGAGTGATAAAGTTGGTGTTTTCTACTATATATTATCAAAATATTCATTGTTAATATTTTAAACCTATAACGCTTTGGCACATTTTTATTATTTGTGTTTGATAAGAAAAAACTAAGATTTCAATAGTTGGCCCAACTGAAGTGGGAAGGGGCTCATATAAGTGACAGGTAAAATTTAAGTGTTTGACCAAACTAATGAGAATAAGTTTGACGAACCATACCTGTATATATTTGGATTCGAAAAAAATGTCTTACCGAAATAATACAGTATGTTCCATTTGAAAAAATAAACTTTATTTGATAGCACTCTTCTGAGTCACCTTGTATATACGCGGGTCATTTTTTAATTAAGAGCCGTTTTATAATGGAATCGGAGAAACCTTATTTATGAATTTAAATGGTATAACAAATTAAAATATGAGCATACCTTTCATTTCGTCCATGTTATCCAAATACAACCATACAAAATTGTTTCTATTACTTTTTCACATAGGTTCGATGGTCTTCAAGATCTTCGATTAAGGCTATTTTTCAAAATAGCGGCAAATGCTACAGCCCCATCATGTTTTAACTTATCATTTGGAAGCGAAAAAATATTGCTACAAGAATTGCAGAAAAAAATGCCTATTACCCTCAATTCCTTTTAAAGGTGATGGTGTTATTACGTTTATGGCAGAATTATTGTTTGCAAATGGGTTAGTAGTAGTAAGTAGTAGTAAAAATGAAATTAATTTTTTATTGTTCATTGCAGCGTGTTTATGGGATCGAAAGAGTTTGCTCTGCGGATATCCGGTTACAATCCAGTATCCGGTCTATCAAGCGACAATATTTTGTCCGAATAATAGCTTTAGCATCTAGCGAAAGCAGGATAGTAATAAAACAAAAGATGATATTCGGTGAGTTGGAGAGCTACGAACATGTATAACAAATAATTAAATGACCTTTCAACTTCCCCTTAGAGGAATTGTTGCAGGCGCACATGATCTTTGCGATGGCCAATTCCGCCTGAATGACGATATTGGCCTTTGACATGCACAGTGCACACAGCCCAGCTCACGGTACCACAGCAGGGCGGAAGCGACCACCGACGACGGCGCTTGTCCATCGGGACTACGTCACATGTATCCGCACCCGAGCTTAGAAGATATTTCTAAGTTTCCAGGGCAAATCCACCGGGATATCTATGATGATGAATTACTGGTGTTAGTTGCGTATAAATATATCAACGTTAAAAATTGAGGTATACCTTCCCCCACAATGGACAGGATCGTCTGATAGGTAAAAAACGAAGCTTGAGCGACTTATTTTTTGTTTACGTATTGGCCTTTTTGTCCTCCACCACTCGAAATTTTGTGTCGTATTCAAGAAAGAAACTATTGTTCATAGTGGCTTAGCCGGAATCGCTTTTTTCAGAAGGCGCAACCACAGATGGTTCGTCAGAGTGAATTATCAGTGCACTTCTATAAATTGTCCATCTCCTCTAGCTTTTTTATAAGCTTCCAGAAAAAAAAGTTTTATATGATAATTATACGGTCTAATATGAAATTTTTCATGTAATACTTTTTTGCGGCTCAGAAAAGTGCTATCGGATAAAGTTGTATTGTTTAAATGGAACAGGGAAAATGATATTTCCCTTTTTTCTGATTCAAAGAATATATGGTTTATCATACTTATTTTCATTAGTTTGGCCAAAAACTTGAAGTTTTTGCATCATTTACTTATGTGTATTAGAGTTCAAACCAGTTTGTATTTGGTTAGCAATCTGGTCTAGGAGAATATATATATATATATATATATATATATATATATATATATATATATATATAACTTGAGACGTGGTCATTGTCGTCTAGACCAGTTAGGTGAAAAATTAAAGCTTCCGCCTTTTGTTGGGTACTTCGACAAAATTTAAGCAAAGAGGACTCTTTATACTTTTTTTAATTCTCTCTAGCTTTCAATGGACTTTGCCATCATCATCAGGAGCTGCAATTACAATGATAACAGTAGCAACAAAGGTGTAAAATGAATTTAAATTGACTCAACTTACAGTAGTATGTGAGGATGTTGCTAATTGTTGTTTACGTATAGGATGAGGGAAACGTCCAGTAACATGGTGAGAGCTGGATAGATTGTACAGTAGTCAAACTTATATAAAATATGACAAGAACAAGTTAAAAACAGATTAAAAATTATTTAAAAAATTATTAGAGCATTACATCGTGAAGCCACTTGATGATTGCACAAATTAGTGGCATGGAATGATGAGTGACATGAAACCCTTTGACAGAAGGCCGAAGGATGTCAATGTCAGTATTGAAAGATGGAACGAATTGTGGGCGTGTGCCAAAACGTTGCCAAATTACTTCAGATGATGAGATTTTCAGAATTTTATGTTAGAATTTGTTAAACCGACCAGAGGCAGTTGAATAAACTATATTATTATTAATGGGAATTTAAATTAACAATTATTAATAAATCGTGAGGAGAGAATTATTATATTTTGAGTGGAATGAAATTTACTGGTGGAATCGGCCAAAACACAGATTCTAATTATGGTTGTGAAGAGTTGAAATTTGGGGAGATATGTAAGTTCTCCAATTTTTCGCAGTTTAGCAAATATGAGTAAATGACACTCAGTTGTTTAACATCTGTCTTTTTGTTGATACAGTTGTTATTCATGAAAATGTGGGACATTTCCAGGAATAAACGTTTGGAAAGGTGTTTTTCTTTATCAAGAACTTTGATACTTGTGTAATTCATAGAATGCCCTGTTGTGTTAACATGAGATGCTAGAGCGCATCTTTCAGGATGAAGCCTAGCATCACTTTTGTGTGATGTAATCCTTCCTTTCAGAGATCTGGAGGTCTGACCTATGTATATTTGGTTGCAGTTGTTGCAATTGATGGAGTAGACTGTGTTGGTTAAGCCAAGCAGCGGGACTTTGTCTTTCATTTTTGAAAAAATGCAGTTTATAGTGAGGACGGATTTGCAAGCAATTCGAAAGTTCAAAGGACTGCACAATCTGATCAGCTTAGGGGTCAGTTCTTTGATGTAGGGCAGGACAGCAAAACCAGGTCTGGAGTCCGGGTTGGTGCTTGTACTGTTAGGATTGATGTTATTATTGGGAATTACATCAGTTCCGTTATTAGGGGTTGTGCGACTATTACCTGCATCACCAGAGTTCGGCAAAATATTGGAAGGTGAACTAAAAATGATCTTGTTAATCAGACACTTCGGATAACCATTATTGATGAACAGTTTTGATAGTTTACGTAAATTTGAGGTGTGGAAGGTATTATCTGAGATGCTGATTACCCTTGTTTTCATCTGTTTTACCAAATTGATTTTAATCCCTAGCTTATGGTATGACCTAAAATTGAGAAACCGACCTGAGGCCATAGGTTTCTGGTACCAGTCTACCAATAAACTGTTGTTGTTGGTGCGAATGAGTCTTGTGTCTAGAAAGGGGACAGACAGGTTCTCATCTTCTTTTTCAATGGTAAATTGGATGTAGGGGTCATAGCTGTTGAATTCTCTGACAATACCATCCAGACCTATGGAAGGGAGGCATAAAATAATGTCATCTACGTATTTTTTTATGAAGAAGAGGTTATAGGGTAGTGTCGGAATAACAGTATCAAGCAGATCATCCATGACATATTCCGCCAAAATTGGTGACAGAACAGATCCCATAGGACAACCATGTGTTTGAGAATATATTTTGTTGTAGAAAGAGAAATAATGAATTTAAAGGGGTTCCATTTGAAAAAATACAACTTTATTCGAGATCAAACATTGAGTATACAAAAAATATATGAAAAACTTCATATTAGACTTTCATACACAACTTTTGTTTCTAGATTGTTATATAAAAAGTCTTAGGGCAAGTCAATTCATAGACGGACACCCTGTAATTGTGCGCTAAGCTATCTCTTGAGTTACCTCGTTCCTATTTTTCAACTGATTTCATTGCGTGAGAACTACAGCATATACCAGTAAAGTCTTATTTTCAGACGATGTGTCGGTTCACATGTGGTGATGCGTTACAATATATCAGTACATATACTGTATTGCCTATTGCAGATTATAAATAAAGCCTGAGACATTCATGTCCATATCACACCTACGATAAAACGTTCACTACGGTCGCGAATCTGACATAACCCGTTTCATCTTCATGATTTTGCAACTTGATATCATTAAAGATGTGCACAATGGCTCTTTTTTGCTAATAATAAATTTTGATGTGTTTTGTCGTCCTGTTGCAGTAAGAGGAAGTATGTGGCGAGAAGCAATTATTTTGATGCGAGAGAAAGATAATATGCTAATGAATTATTACAAGATTTTGAAACCCCGAACGTAACATTTTAATAGAACAAGCTATATTCTCGTGTGGTAGCCAAAATTCTAATAAATTAATTTTCTTCAATAATGGAGATGATTTAGCGAGACAAGCAAATGATAAGTTTCAGCAGTTATATTAGGCTGTTTTGGTTTGTCTTTAAATTGTGAGTTGTTTATAGTTATTTTCACGTTTTCTGGCAGTTACGCCATATGAAATAAGTAGGGAAGCAAATCGACTAACCGAAACATACAGGTATGCGGAGCTGAAGCTAGATACGAGCAGACTCGGCAAACCAATCTTAAACCATTACTTTGTCAGAGTACTCCAATAATTTTGGCGAAAGCTATCGATATTCTCCGTTAGTTGTATGTCCAGGTACTGCTACGTTATATGTTAGGTCGATCAGTAAAAAGTGAACTCCAAAAAAAAAATGTTACTGCCATGTCAAGTCGGTTATCACACTGACAGTGACAAGAATACATTAGTCACCCACAAGGCGTTGAAGCTGCTCAAATGCTCAAAATCCAGTACTTCCCTGCTGAGTGGAAGACTGCTGAGGTCATCATGATTCCAAAGAAGGTGGGCTCGTGAGTTCCTCGGCGCTCGGTCCTAGGACCAATTCTTTATTCGCTTTTCATCCATGATGTCCCTTCCCCCAGCAACTGTGAAGTCTACCTCTATGCTGACGACACTGCAGTTGTCGCCCAGTCGTGTACTGGTGATCTGGTTCACGATGGGTTGCAGAATGCGGTGGACGAAGTTCTAGAGTGGGCGGAACGGTGGCTGATAAAAATTAATCTTTTGAAAACGCAGGCTATTTATTATACCAAAAAACGTCGCGGCCCCCAGCAGAGGTTTCTGTAGACGGAAATCGTGCACCATGGACAAATTCTGCCAAGTATCTCGGTGTCACCCTTGATAAAGGCATGACCTGGCAGAAACATACAGCATCCATAAAAACAAAATTTCAAATTGCGTTTCGGCAACTATATCCTTTGTTATGTAGATCCTACAAATTGAGTTTGATAAACAAAGTTCGACTATATAAAATGATTATTAGACCAGCCATTACTTATGCATGTGCGGCTTGGTGCTTTCTTGCCAAGATACACATGCAAAGTCTTCAAGTACTGCAAAGCAGAACTTTTCGGACAATTTGCAACGCTCCATGGTATGTTTCAAATGAGACACTACAGAGAGACCTTGACATTCCTTACATTAGGGATTATGTCAAGCTTCAGGCGCAGCGACGTTATAGTCAAGCGGAATCGCACAGCAACCGTCTGTTGCGTGACTCAGTGGACTACACAGTGGAGCAAGTTCGTAAACATTCAAGGCCACGGCTGACACTGTAATCAAAAGTTAGCGTGAATCTTTAGTAAACTCAAAATTACACTCTAAAAAAACCGAATCAAAAAATTTGTTTAGTTCACCTCAAAATTAATCCGTGTACTAAGTCAAAAATAATAGGTGTTTCCTCTTAAACTAAGCATATCTGTTTTTCTTTGCTCTTCTCTTTTTTTCTTCTCTTTCCCTTTCTATTTTTCCTTGACTTTGTCTGGTTTCTGGGCAACCAGGACTGACAGATTCGACTAACGTACATCAGACAGTGACTAATGGGCAAAGGTCCTACGGACCGCCCAGACAAACAAATGACGAATAGTAAGAATACATTAGTGAAAACATTTTCGACGTGGCGGCAGAATGTATGTCTGAACTTACAAAAACAAACCTTCGCGAAGAGAGACAGATTGAATCTTTATGACTAGGTTTATATAGTATAGTGATAACATTTACTTATTATTTAGATAATCTTGAATATGTAGCGTTTACATTATGGCGGCTTTTATCTAAGATCATCTACTTTCCGTTCATGACAAGACGACAATTGGTATTTGCTTTATTTTGAGGTTGTTCACAGAATTTCTTAAGTCGGATTAAAGTGTTTACATAGGCAAATACAAATCCAAATCGTAATCCAATCTAACTCATTTGGAAAATTTTCTCATTCCGTTAAGAGGATGATCCTAACGTTTAAATCCCAATACTAAGTTCATCCTGTATAAATTCCGGATATAAACGTAATGCGTGAAGGAGATGATGATGGGATGTATAAAAGTCAAATGAGCTTTAGGAAGGCCCCAGAAGTGAGATTTGTAGGACCTTGGGTGGAGTGGCAAACTCGATTATGCGATATGGAGCTCCTATCTAAGTCATGGCTTGGAGGAAAAATACGTATTTGCAGCTAATGGACATTGCAAAGACAGCTATCTGAAGAGAGTAGGTTCAAAGGAGAGCAGGATACTTCTGTTCATCTGCTCGAATATGGCAGACGTGTTAATTACCAGAAACAGCTGGAATTGACTCTGGGCTAAAGGCTCATTGCTGACAGCTTCGCCAGGTTTTCAAGCGAGGTGCAAATGGGATGACATTCAACCAATAGTGAGGCGAATGATACTGAGCAAAGTACAGGATGGTAAAACAAACGAAAGCACTAGTAATGAGCTTCTATGGGTATGTATGCTCAACGCAACGCCACCCACCATGATGAAATAATGCTAGGTTTATCGTCATGGGATGCGTAAATATTGTGCGCATTGGCAAAAAGACGCTGACGTCCTACTTCCTGAATAAGCCTTAAATGTATCGGAATACCTAGAGTCTTAAAGGTGAGCTATTAGGCCTCTACTGGAATTCGTTCATTTGCACATTCAGAGTCGACGTCGCTCGTTTAGTCGATTAACAAATTGAACATGCCAAGACGCGAAATCCCGATCCAGCAGGGCCGGCTTACAATTTCGCGTCGGTCGTATCCACAGGTTATTACGAAGAAACTATACCAAACGCGTCGGTGCCGGAGCTCCCGTATACCTTGCAGCCGTTATGGAATACTTCGTCGTCCATAACACAAAGTGGCGTATCTAATTTTTTCCAATTTTGCAGGAGAGCGTTTTGAATATTTTCACGAGATTTGAGTTGTTGCTGACAAAAAGATAATATTGCTTCATAATCGAACTTGTGGGTATATCTGCTCATGCTTACAAGGTTTTCAAAAATGATTAACCCATTTCTCATTTTATGTGTTCAAAATTTCCAAAAAAAAGTAGATACGTCATTTTGTGAAATTGAAAGGTCGTAACTTAAGGAATAAAGACTTAGTTACGTCCGTGTTATATTAAAGTGATGAAATATAAAAACACATGAGATTTAAGGAAAAAATGATTTATTACAAGACAAAATGGTTACAAAAAGGGGAACAGTGAATACTATGGCTAAATAAGTATCCGCAGTATCTAAAACTACTTAACTCCTTATAAAAATATATATGGCAGCACAAACAAAAGATTCACTCAAACAATAATGACGTAATAATATCTGGTAAAGATAAAAAACAATAATTAGTATTTCTATTAGTATAAAAAAATGTTTTCGTGTTGCAGGTGACTAGTTTTGTAAAATATTGTTAGCGGCCCTTTTTTTAACCTTCATTTATATAAATTCTAGCCATTTTATAGGCTCCCCTGTAACTGAAGTTCTTATAGACAAAACCCTCAACTCTTGAGACATATTTTTGAAGTCTTGAAAGCCGTTGTGCTGAAATTCGTGCACAATGTACACCTGATTACGTCTTGCCAGGCGAATTACTGGAGGCAGTTGGGCAGGTATAAGACTGGCACCTACTTAGGCAGCAGCGGTGGCCGCAGTGGTAGACTCTTCGGTCTCCCGATCAATCGCCGTGCCCTTGCGCGGGTTCGAATCCCGTCCCAAGAGAAATTGTTCTATTGGCTATGGATGTTGCGATTGTCCGTAGGTGGTAGATGGTCTCTGACTGTCGAACGCGGAGGAACCACCCGGTGGATCTCGTAGGCGAGACCGGAATGTGTGCATGTTGCATGCATACGTGTTCCCTCACCGGAGTCCGTGTGGCGTCCCCCCTTTCCTGTATCCCCCTATAGCCCCACGGTAGCCCATGGCTGCTTAGGTCTTAGGCCTTCATGGTAGTTGGAGTAACGAAAAAATGCTGTAAAGACGGCACTGTGGGCAGAATCTCCTTCATTTTGACCATGCATTGCCTCAAATAGGATAATGAGATATCTACTATATTCGAACTTTTAGCTACATCATATAAAAGCATTGTCGGAATAATGGAATTCTTATTCTGTCCACTGTATCCATCCGAAAATAGAGCAACCGATCTATAACCTTAGAGTCGTAAATTTGAAAAACCCTAGAAACACTACAAATGCCCCTCTTTTGCTCTCTAGTTCATTCCAAAGAAAACAGTGGCATTCCTTTGAATAAATATCGTGCACCGTCAACTTATATTTCATTTGCAGATGCAATTTCATTATTATTATTATTCAGAGCTTGCACTCTATAGGAATTTTTATTTCCCTTACCTTGTTTTTCTCGTCGTAATACTTTTGATACCTGTCCTTCAGTCTTTATTTCTGATCTTTCTCACCTTGTCTGTAGGAATTACACAGCGAGCACTGATCTTTCTTCGGTCGGTGAAATACAAGGTTTAATGACCTAAACACACGGTATAGGTCAATCGAAGGTTTGTTGTCAGTGTGATTTAGTTCTCCTATAAACATAGCATATATCATAGAAACAGTCAATTCTGGTTGAAGATATTCCTTGGTTGAACTTGGTCGGCAATAGTGGGAGTCAATTTTTGGGAATCTCAGGATGTGTTTGTGGATTGCATCTCGAAGTGAATTGTCACTCCAAATATCCACCACCTCTTTTTTCTCCTTCAACGATTTCTGTTGAATTTAATTTAAGTTCTCATTGTTCATTAACGAGATCCTAACGTGTGCACAAATAGATTTTTGCATACTAAATACTGCTTGTCTTCGTTTGTAAGGTAATATTTGCGGCTATTTTGCCTCCCAGACTTTATTTGTTTGTATTTCTTTTAACTGTGTCCGCTATCTTACTAAGATAAGCCATACGCTTGAAATGATATGTATATTTTATAATTTCACAAATTGGCGTAACTTGAGTTAAGCTACCTCGTGGAGGAATTAAATTTCCTATTATTATGAGATAAGTCTAATATTATTTTTCTATAACTCTGAATGTATTAGAAACTGAGTTATGCCACTTCGGGATATCGAAGAGCAACCTTCTTTAAGTAATAAAATCGACCTAACTGCGTTTTCGAATTTTCTGAGATACGCCACTTCGTGTTATTGGCGACGACTTGGCCGCTGAGCTTTTGGAGTTGTCAGGCAACGCTGCTCGCCACAATTAGAAGACTCGCATCGTCATCTGCAGTTGAGCACCAGAAACGACGAAGAACTGAACAAACTGCTGTCCCGCGCCACCATCGCTCAAGAAGTTCTTCATAATATCCTAAAAAGAAGGAGAAGAAAGCTTAAAAAAATCCTCTGAACAAACAAAGCTTGTAGTCATCAGATGCTACACTACTCTTTTGTAATATTCCTGGATGGATCGGAACGCGTGCCTGTGAACATAAAGTTCCTATATTTAGGTGAAAAACTGTTTAATCGCCTTATTGAACAATGCCATTTTGTTTTTTAACGTATTAATGCTATTAATGCTGTTTCTAAGAGACACCGCAGAGCCCTAATAGGGAATAGCTTTCCGCTTTTTTTTTAAAAACTTTCAGATTTAGAAAACATTGCAATTGAAAACTCAAACTGTTCAGGATTATCCTGCGTCGCACTTGACATAAGACCTACAACATACTCAGTTTTTTTTAATAATAGTCGACAGCAATTCCCTATAAGGTTCAGATCAAAGTGTCCATATCCTATAAGGATATGTGCTTTATCCATATGTTGAGAATATCCTAGTATTTCATGTATCCTTGGTGGACCGGGCAGTCCTAGTATACGTATTACTTTACGACCTGTCGTTTCAGATGCTATATTTATTAATGACTCCTCTGTTTTTATTAGACATTTGACGATATCGTGGTGAGGTCGCGGATGTAAAGGAGAACGGATCATTAGGAATGTTATTGTCTTCTACAACATAAAGAATATATATTGCAATCGTTCTCAACTTATTACAGCACTGTGGGATGTTCTAGATGGCCGTGTGAACTATAACATAAAGCATAAATTGCTTTTTAATAATCTGTACATGTTCCCAATGTTTCTAGACATGTCTGGTGTGATATGTTTTGTTCTGTTTTTTGAATCTTTACACGGCTTTGCTGATGACAACACCCTACATGCAGGTCCGACTGACTACTCTTCTCTAGTGGACAGTCTCTGAACTCTTACGCTCAGCTCTAAGCTGAGTAAAAGCAGATTTTTTTCGGTAAGTGAGTGGATAGTCATTGGTGGTCCCAATTGTTTTTTTAATTGCCGGATCTCAATGTAAGGTTTCACACCTAACACAACATTGATAAATTCTAAACACTGGACACAAAAATGTATCACGAATACTGGAAAGAGCTAACTGAAACTTCATGTTTGAGTCTTATCTGCTTTGATTTTGAATCTAAAAATAAGGAAAGGTTTTTAATTCCGCATTATAAATAGTAATTGCACGTTTTCTCATTTAAGCGCCACTATTGAGGAACCTCACCACAGCTCAAACACATATTATATAAAATTGACTGATTACACACTCGATTATATTGATGGAATATGGTGACAATGGCATAACAACAGTATCTGCCATATAATGTTCAGCTAGGTATTTACTTTCAGCTGGTATTTGATCACATTACACACAGCAAAGCTATTTAGAAGAACAGAATCAAGTTCAAGCAAGGTGCCTTGCTATAACCAATATCAAGCAATCCGCTGTTTGATGAAGAAAATATACAGGGTGTTCATTTTAAAAGAGGACAACTTTTTAACCAAAAACTACTTCACCCCTTTTCACACTCTGCCCACCAGGGTCATCCCCTTAAAAATTTTAAATACCCACGGCGTATCGAGTAAGAGCTTGTTTGAAAGGTCTTTCGAAGTCTTGACGTGTGATTCAAGATCCAGGAGATCTATCAGGCCATTCTATAGGCCCTCTTCGCCCTATCCATTTATCTGGAAACTCGTCGTCTAGCCATTGCTGAACCGGAAGAACATATGGTAGAGAGGAGGAGGGCCTTGCTGGAAATATATTTTAGCCTCATCAAAAATAGTATGCCACTGATTTTTTTTCGAAACGCGTAATTTTTCGAATTTTACTTTCGGTTTGCTACAAATAATTACTCTTGTGATTTTTTCCTAGACTGCATTGTTTTTCTAAAAATAAAAAAAACTAATTATATGTTCAAAAAGACCACTATTCTGACGGAAACAAGTGCGGCATCCTTTTAATAAAGAGAATCGTATTTCCGCAAAATTTGTTGTGGTTTGAGTCTGATGAAACGCATTATCTATTCTTTTCTGTAACTGATCAACAGTATTAATTTGCTCAGCATACACTAGTTGCTTAAAAATTAATCACTGCCAGTTCCTCTTGAACAGTAAGCAGGCCATGCCCTGTAACTCCCGGAAGTTTGGCAATTTTAGGAGGAGCGCCGTCTTGCTGTGAATATATTTCAGAATCATCAAGTATAGGCTTTTCCACCCTCTTCGATTTGGTTTTCAACGGCTTCAGTGATAAGCGGATTGATTTTATTTTCCTGCATGTCCAAATGAATGCCTACATTCAAATTTCCATTGATAGAAAATGGTTCACTCATTTTGTTTTCTAAAATACCTGCCCATACATTAATTTTTTTGGGGTACTGGGTATGCCCTTCTACAAAAGCATTTGAAGTTCCATTGCTCCTATCTGCAGTGTTATGCTTATTAATAAATCCATTTAGATAAAATGTGTATTCATCACTGAAGTAGGTATATTCTTAACATGAATGGTATTATCATTAATCACTGCATTAATCAACTCGCCTATCGAAATCATCTTCGGTTAACTCTTACAATATTTTAATTTTGAATGGATGAAATTTCTGGAGTTTAGTAACTGTGTGTGCACAGCCTAATGAAATGCCTGTCGCAACAACAATTTTGCGTAATGAAGTACTAGGATTTACTCCAAAATGACCCAAAACTTCAACTTGAGTGGCTTCATCCAAAACCCTCCGATGACCACGTTTTTTATTTGCAACAGACCCAGATTGAGTAAATTTAGTAACAAGGTCCAAAACATAGATTGTCACAGCAGCAAATTAAATTCTTTCTTCTCCTTAGCAACGAATAACTAAACATACCTGTAACAATAAATACATTTCGTCCAGGATATCTGTATTGATGAAAAGAATACGGGAAAAAAATCGGGTTGTTATTCGCTTGTCGCCACGTCTAATCTTCCGAATTGCTGTTTATCTTGGTAGTTTTCGTTTTGAATTATAAACGAATCGTAGATTTGGCAAAGCTTAACATGCAAGATTTTGAACACTTATTGAAATAAAAAGTAATATTTTCGTGTATTTTTGTTTTATATCTGAACCAACTAATAGTGATTAAGGATTTTTCTAACCTTCTACGAAACCAACGTGACTGATTTTAAAACATCACACGTAAAAATAAAGGACTTCGAAAGATCTTTCAAACAATCTGTTACTCGATACACCTTGTCACATTATGTCTACGTAATTTTGGCGGCTAACACTTCTTTGGAAGTATGTAGGCTTCTAAACTATTCGAATTCATGGTGTTCAATATATATATATATATAAAGGTTCCTATCAAATGCTCTTTTCCAACATCTGATTACAAAAGGCGGCAGAGCTACTATCCGTGTAGTTGTTGGAGTTCGACTTCGATTCTTTATTTTACGATACCGAACTTTATCCTTGGTCTAAAATGATAGGTTCGATTGTAATAGTGAATCATAACTTTATTACACCTGTTTGTGGTTATTTTATTTTATCTATAACAAACATAACTTGCATTTTGTAAGTTACGATCAAGTATTTTACTGTAACAGTGACCTTTCGTATTACACATTCTGCAACATAAATGAATATTACTTAATATATCAGATGCAGCCATCCAAATCGCCCATATAACGACTTGTGTACATATAAGTCCACTGCGTTCGTGCTTATCTCATCAGCATCGCAAGAAAGGAAGAAGAAGAAGGACTGAATCTCAAATGCTTAGCACAATTAATTCCAGAGCAACCAGACCCGACTTATGACATTTAACGTTTCTTTATACAGACGAGTAGTGGTAGTTTACAGACCTAGATCTCATGATATGACATAACTTTGACCAGAGGGTCAGCTACAGCATAACTCGAACGATTAGATAAAGTGATTAATTAAAAGTTTCTTAAAAGAGGAGAATTTTAAGCTAGAGCGTAGCACAACCTACATATTTCCTATACAATGATTATAATTTCCCATTGATATAAATAATATGAATGTGTCTTAATTTTTGATCAAAAGTACAAAAAACAAAGTCATTTGATGAGAGAGGCGGCATTCCACATTGATATTAACATGTAGTAACATGTCCTAAAAAATACAATAGGTCAACTCTGTACTTCCGACACAATTCTGTCATCAATTAGACTATGTTCGGTTCATTTCCAAACGTAACGCCACATACACTATGATTCAACAGAAATCGATCACAGCAATTGTATGTAAAATATAAATTCAACCTTCAACATAAACTTGGCAGAAAAAGTGATGTGTGAGATAATCGCAACGCCGCAACTTGGAATTGCACCATCAGCCCGTGGTAATATATACGCAGTACGCCTATGGCCTGCTTGTACCTTAGCCGCTAAGTCAAGTCAATTTACTGGTCTATTCGGGCGATGGGGCGGTTGCAGAATTTGTCTGATGGTTGCATAGAATTACCGAGATCAGAAGCTTCTTAATTATTATTTCACTGATACTACGGATGAAACACTTACAAGCTCCAATCCCCAATTTTCAACTACTACAAAAAATATTATGAAAATTATCAGGAGCCTCCTTTATCTTTTCTTTCATTTTGCTTGTGACTCCGCCGCTACTAGATCGATTTTTAAGGACTACAAATATTCTTCGTTCTTGGCATACGAGCCCCTTCCCACTTCATTTGGCCCACTTCAAGATTTGTACCAAAATATGCCTTTATAAACTAAACATGACGAAACTATTTACTTCTAAAACATTTTATTTTCTCAAAAACATTTTAGATACACTCTAGTAGTAAAAAATACATATTTGAAATCACTTAGATCTATAACTAATAGAACATCTGAACAAGTATACAATGCGCGAATAAATGCGCGAAGTTAACAAAGCAACAATTGAAAGATTACCATTTATTTTTTATTACGGCTGAAGTTCTTTGGGGCATAGTGTTAACCAAGTTTTGGCAAAAATTTGGTCTAAAACAATCCCATATTTCTTGAAACTTTTGTCTCAGTTCGGTGATTGTACGAGCAGGATGTCGTCCTAGAACCCTTTTCACATCGTGCCACAAAGTTTCAATAGGTGACAGATCTGGACTGCTAGAAACCCATTTCAAAAGTGGTACATTATTTTCTTCCATCCATTTTATAGCCTTTTTTGAGGTATGGCACGCTGCACCATGTTGCTGAAACACAAAATCTTGGCCGGATATCAAACATTCTTCCATCACTGGTAAAAGCGATTTTTCTAAAATTGCCAAATATTTATTTGTATCCATATTTCCATCAACAAAATGTTTTCCTACTCCTTTTGATGACATACTGCCACAAACCATAATGGATGCTGGAAATTTTACTTTTCTCTTCAGACAGTCAACATGGAATGCTTCATTTTTTTGCGAATAACTCTACTGCGACTGTCACCAACACAGACTTAGAATCGGGCCTCATCACTCCATTGTATTGCACACTATTGTTGAGGTGCCCATTGTCTATATTCTTTAGCCCATCTAAGCCGATATTTCTTTTGCAGTGGAGTTAATAGTGACTTTTCTTTGGCCTATAAACAAGTTGTGCAACTTTAGGGTTTTTACTTCACTTTTTTTTATAAGAAAACTTACCTTGCAAGTGCTGAATCCCAGTTTGTGGGCCTCTCTATGAGTTGTGGACCTCGAAATTCTCCTTCCAACAACAGCGTCACTCCACAGAGCACTTAATTGTAAATAATTGGCATGCCTGTTTTTCACGATTATTCTTCTTGCTTCTTGCTCTTCGGTCGGCATTTGTGATATTACTTTTTTCACATATCGTGGCTTAATATTAACTGAGCCAGTTGCGTTATATCTTCTAACAATATTTCTCACACTGTACCGCGATAAGTCTAACAAAGTTGCAATTTCTGAGTTTGATTTCCCAGAATTAAAAAATTTAATTATCAGTAACCGAATTTTCTCACAATAACCTTTCCTCTACCCATTTTGAAAACCTTAACTACCCAAAACTATTTTAAACGTATTCTGACAGCTGTGATTAATAAAAACAATTGTCATGGCTTTTTTTTTCGCAGCCACCTATGCGTTATAGACTTATTTTGCATTGAAATGAAAATAGGTTGATATGCTGTAATTGCATCATGTGTTATTTTTAGGCTGCAAATTTGATTAGGGAGTGATAAAGTTGGTGTTTTCTACTATATATTATCAAAATATTCATTGTTAATATTTTAAACCTATAACACCCTGGTACATTTTTATTATTTGTGTTTGATAAGAAAAAAACTTATATTTCAATAGTTGGGCCAACTGAAGTGGGAAGGAGCTCGTAGTAGTGACCTTAGTAACCTTGTCAAATTTCCTCAAAATCCGACCGATACTCTTCAAGTTAATAAGCCGAGGATTAGCGAACAGTCAGATCGACTGAATGAGTGGTATGGTTTCTTGTGCTAACATAAAAAAAATAATGTCCCATTTTCGAAATTTGTCGCGATTACAATAATTTCTTACCGTGCGAAGTAAAAGGAAAAGGTTTACAAGAATCGTTGACCACACCAAGTTGGTCACGTTATCCCATAGACAGATAGACTCAAGAATAAGAAACACCCTGATCTCTCTACCTATACAAATATGTATTCATAATCCTAAACACAAGTTCCGGATTCTAATTGGGACCATTTTTGGGTTTAGAATATGGACCCAAATTAAAACTCTTTCTAACGACCTCGACCCCGACAGGCGGGCTAGAAAGTCGTAGGCATTACTTGGAGACTACAACGCTACGTCAGAAACGAAACCCCAGAGACTACAACAAAACTTCAAAAGTGAGATTTTCTCCCAAAATTTTTTTAAGTACCAATTGTGCATCGTGTCCTCGCATTCTGCCATTTAACCTCCGGTAACCTCAAATACTCTTAGCCAGTCTCTCACTATGCCGCCATTACGTTTAACGTCCCGGCGTTGGTTGTGCCGTTATACCAATATGATGCTTCGCTGTAAAGCGCGCTCAGTTATTCGGTTTTCAAACGCAGAAAAGATTCCCCTGCATAAATTTCTCCAAAGGCCAGTCAATTTTCTGGTCTATTCGGGTGGTAGGGCAGTTGCAGAATTTGTCTAGTGGGTACATGAAATTACCGATATCAGAAGCTTCTTAATTATAATTTCACTGATACTACATTAAAACACTTACAACACTCAATACCCAATGTTCACCTCCTACAATTTTTTTTCTGGAAATGATCAGGAGCTCGTTTTATTTTGTCTTTCGTTTTTGCTTGAAGCTCCGTCACTACTGGGTTGATTTTTAAAATCTACAAAGATACTTGGCATAGTAGTAACCTTGATAACCTTGAGTCGAATATTATCAAAATCCGACCGATACTTTTCAAGCTAATAAGCCAAGGATTACCGAACAATCAGTTCGACGGAATGAGTGACATGGTTTATTGTGATAGCATCAAAAAATAATATCCTATTTTCTTGCTGAGGGAAGTAAAAAGAAATAGTTGACAAGTATTGTTGGCCGCACTGAGTGGGCCACGTTATCACGGAGATAGATAGACGCCTCACCACTCAAGAAGAGACAAGAAAAACACCCTGAACTCCCTACCTATGTAAATACGTATTCATAATCCTAAACAACACTTCCGCCTTCTAATTAGGACCATTTTTTGATAAAGTATATATGAACCCAAATTAAAACTCATTCTATTGACCTCAACCCCGGTAAGCTGGCTAGAAAGGGATAGGCATCACTTGGAGACTACAACGCTACGTCAGAAACGAAACCCCAGAGACTACGACGTTGCGAACAAAACCTCAAAAGTGAGATTTTCTCGAAACATTTGTTTACGTACAAATTGTGCATCGTGTCCTCGCATTCTGTCACGTGACGTCCGTTCAACCTCAGACACTCTTGGCCAGTCTCTCGCCACGCCGCCATCACGTTTCACGCCTCTGTTGGCGATGGTTGTGTGGTTATACTAAAATACTGCTTTGCAGAAAAGTTTATTCTGCTGAAAATTATTAGCACCTTGTTGATTTAGGCCAGATCCGAAACCGCCGCCGTTGCCTGATCTCTACCGCTCGACCTCACGTTGCGGAAAGGAGACAGATGCAACTGGACAAGTTTGCTTGGAAATTACTGGATCATCCTCCATACAGCCCTGACTTAATACTATCAGAATTTAATTTTTTCCAAAAGTTAAGGAATTTCTTGGTGGAAGGCACTGGGAAAATGATGACATGTTGAAAGAAACAGTTTCTAACTGATTTAACGGACAAGTGGCACCGTTATTTGACAACGGGATGCAATATCTGAAGTCACGACTTGACAAATGTTTGAATGCTTATATTGACTATGTTGAATAATTCAAAAAAATGTTCATGTTTTAGTTTGTGATACAATTTGCATTCATAAATAAAGTTCATTACAAAGAGCTTCTTTCTCGAAGAATTACTCTCGTGCACATATAAGTATGTATCCGTAACTGACAGAGTGTCCACGTGCCAAAGCTGTCGAGAAAATGAAAAATTCCTTAAAATGCAGAAGACAGCTGGCGACAGAAGATATGGTAGGGTTGTGTGTGCCTCTTAAGCTTTAAATATCGGCAGGAGGCAAAGTTTTCCTGGGGCTGTGCTGTATTAAATTACTAACTTTTTTCTGATTCATCCTTGAGAAAAACAGCCCTGGAAAACACGTCACACATTTTTACAATGTCAGTGATGGAAAACCTACCAAACGTACCTGATTTTTAACAGGCGTCAGTCCCTGGTAGTACCCTTTACTGTCAGCAATTTAGAAAATTTGAAGAGTGATGAAGCGCTTATGCTTAAGCATCACTTCTGAAAACATTTATGTATGGAATTCGACCCCGCTCACATGTCCATAACGGGCATGTTCACAGCGATCGATTCGTTGAACCCAATTTTCAATGACTCGGCCACTCATTTCGACAGAAACGGCCGCTATCTCTCATTTAATATTGGCTCTGAGCTTTTCTCACGAGGCCGGCTTGTTGGCGTAGACCAATGAATTAATGTAGACCCACAAAAAAGTCTAGAGGTGTTAAATCACACGGTCTAGGTGGCCATTCGACAGGACTATTTCTCGATATAGCACGTGCACTGAATTTTGATTTCAATATGTCGATTGTATCACCCGCTGTGTGTCTTGTGGCGCCGTCTTGTTGAAACCACATATCATTAATGTCTAGACAATCCAATTGACCAAAAAAATAACCTTGCAACATGTCTCTGTAGCGATCTCTGTTGACTGTAACGTGACGGTCACTCATCAACGAAAAAAACGGCCCAATGACACCACCGACATGAAAACCACACCAAACAGTTTTTTGTGGATGAAGCGGTGTTTCTTGAAGCACATGAGGGTTTTCACCTGACCAATAATGCATATTCTGTTTGTTGACAAAGCCGTTCAGCCAAAAATGCGCCTCATCACTGAAGATGATTTTGCCATGAAATTGGTCATTTTCTTGCAACAATTCTATAGCCCAATTCGAGAACGTACGTCGGTTCGTATGATCGAACGGTTTTAGTTCTTATAAGAGTGCAGGCCAAGACCTCTTCGCAAAACTCGCCATAGTGCGGTCTGAGCGATGCCCAATTCTTGAGAACGTCGTAGAATCGGCATGTTCTGTTCGTTTGCAACGGAAACTTGAACGGCAGCAATATTCTGGGCACTTCGACCAACCGGATGTCTCACTGACACGGGAACATCCAGCAGCGAATATGTGGACTCAATTTTTTATACTAGACTATGAATTGCTTGTCTACTGGACCGAGAATTACGACTAAAAATTGGCCTTAATGCTCTTAAAGTTGCAGTCATCGACTCGGAATTTCGGTAATAAATTTTAATTATTTGTAAGCGCTTTACCATGATGACAATGTTTTGTCTACTGAATGTTTTAAAATTGACAGTTCGGTAATTGATTTAAAGGTGCGTTCACAGTAAAAGTTCAAAGTTGTCAAGTCCGTATTGGCTAACCCGATAATTTGGTTGTATCACATTATTGGAATTGCTACCAACGTTAGCACCTGTTTTGAGGCTTCGACAATTGATTGATATGGCTCATTTATCGGTAAAACACTATTTTGAAATACTCCTCTAGGGTTTTGGTTTTCAAATTGTAATTGAAAGTCTACTACCCATTGTGAAAGTTGTGCTTTTTGAGCCGAGATGGACCTGCATGAAGAAGTGTTTGGGTGTCATTGGGATAACAGATCATATTAGTAAAGACATATCTTTATTTGCAATGTCACTGTATGTACATATTATGAATTTGTATAATGCAATTTCTTCTCATAGTTCCTAAAGTTTCTTGTCGACTTCAATACCTATATCCTCCAGAAGCTGTGTTAAGGGCAGATCTGTATGGTTCGCTTCTGTATTCACTTCCACCATATTGGCTTTCCCTGTGACAAACAAAAAAAAAAAATAGATGAAATTTTGCCCAAAATTCTTTGTGTCATAGGTTGTACGCAAGTAAGTGAGAAATCTGACGATCGCCACCTCTGGCTTATCAAGCTGATTTCATCATCAATCCATTGGGGCCTCGGTTGGCCGCGTTGGTCAGAGTGTCGTGCTACTGATCAGCCGGCCGGCCGGGCCGCGAGTTCGAATCTCGCCTTCGCCATGGATGTTGTGACGTCGTGTGTTTGTCGTCCATAATTATAGAAATATATAAAATATCCAACCTAGTTTCTGGCTGCATGGCCTAGTCCTAAAGCCAAAAAAAAAAAAAAAAAAAAAAAAAAAAAAAAAAAAAAAAAAATCATCAATCCATAACGTTGGAAATCACAAAAAGACTCCCACGCCTTCGGGGTCATTACTGTTGCCGTCTGCACTTTGTGCAGATAGATGTCGCTCCACCATCACGGTCGACTCGTCAAGTAGGCGGAATACAAAGTCGAACGGTTATAAGCTAAGAAACGTTGGGGCCTTTCTGTCAGTTTCAATATTATGGGATGAGGATGAAATTAGTTTGAGGTCAATTCTTAATCTACTTGCACACAGTATTTTGAGTTTTTCAACATTTGTTTGCTTTTCGTTCGTCTATCTCAAGACTATACCTCTACCGCATCGCTAAGTTGGTTGTGGTTACAGAGGTGGAAAGCAAAGATATTTAGTTCAACTTAAGGAAATGAGTTGGTTTACCAATCCTAGAAAATGAAGGGGATATAATGCATGCATTAGTATTCACTTATAATTTGGAAGGAGTCAAGAATCAGTTTCTGGGGATATTAAATTCCTGAAAAATCAACCTAAATGCTATATTATTTTAGAGACTCATACCTATAAGATCCATCATCTACTAGTCCTCTAGCTTCATCAGCTAAGTTCTGAGCAATGGCCTTCCTGATTTCTTCTGGGATTGGTGGTGGGGTGGGGATGTGAGACCCTTGGGCAACGAATCCATTTTCATCAGCGGTGTAAGAAAGATGGACCTGCTGGCCATCTGGAAGAGTGAAGCTGTATCCACCTTGGGCTCTGGTGCCTGCTTCTCCTCTAGCGTCCCCTAGAATTATTTTTTGTGAATTTTGAGGTTAAGAGTGCTAACACTTTAAATAAATGAATGAGGTTTTCGTCCTCTAACACATGGCAGGCCCCTGCTTTATTGGATCTTGCAATGACAATTCAAGTGCATTTTGATTCAAATTTTTTTATGTAGAACTCCAAAATTAAGTTTGGTCAATCAAATTCGGGTAAAAAATGATAGACTTATTAGTCTAGACAGACACGTTATCTGTAGTAAAATTCTCAGAACAATAATTGATGCCACATGGTATGTGTCAAACGGTACCATCCAACTGAGCTATCATCAAGTGGAACCACATAGCAACCTTTGCTTGTGCCAAGCAGTGAGTGAATCAGTCGAGCAAGTACGCGAACATTCCAGGTCATGACGTGTACTGCAAACGAAATTGATGCATACCTAGACCATCCCACATATTAACAAATAGAGAAGTTACGTTTTCTTATCTATAGTTGTAAGATAAATCAAATCGTTCAAAGATCAAGCAAAAAGCATAAATCCTGTATCTGAGTAGTAGGTTATTTGGGGTAAATCTTTGACACCTTTCATAAATTTTCCAATTTCAATATTCCACGTTCTGTTATAAAACTTTTATTTAAACAGGAATTGTCTTGCATAATACATGAATGAACAAAAACAGCATCTATTGTGAGGTAACTTGCTTTTATGTAGAAGACTTGACATACGCATATTACACATTGCTTTCTTTTGAATTTAAACAAATTCGATTTTCTCTAATGCTGTCTAAAACATACACAATTATATTCTGCTGATATAACTAACACAGGTAGCGGAAAAAGCCAAATTAAACGTCGTCGAGGCGTCAAATCTCAACTATGTGAAAACTAATGTTTGGATACTCTCTTCTTTTTCTGACCTGATGTAGACAATCTATTAATAGATTTCTCCTTGCAATGGTGCGCATTATTGTTACAATTTCGAAGCTCATGCAGTTTGTTATTTGTATTGATTAAGACTATACTTCTTTTTTATCATCTATTACACAGAAACAAAAGAAAAACATGGCGATCTTTTTTATGCGATTGATTTTTGGTCACGATGCAATTGTCAAATTTTTTTCAGCCGCATTACGAATTGTTTGTGTGCACTTGAAAAAACGCTGCATAGCTTTCACGCAAATTGCTGCATGTGGAGACATGCAATATCAGTCATATTTTCTTAATAGCAACCGATTGGAACTATTCACTTCGCGGTACTAAAATAGTACGGGCGATGAAGATTGAATTTATCGTCTAAGCAAAAAAAGTGACTAAGGAGGATTCATCGAATATACACACATTGGAGCAAGCATGGAGGCTGAGCTTAAACACAGAGGTACCGCAAGTGTTATTTTGTTGATCCGATTTTTACACTCTCTAAGGTTGGTATAACTTGAACTTCTGGAAGATTACCTCACGTTTCGACGTCCTAGGAAAAAACGGAACAGTCTGAGCTTTGATCACAGTAAGGAGGTTAGATCTCGAAATGCCTAAATAGATATCCCAGATCGTTTTCAGAAGCCCATGCGATTTAGGAGATGTCAGCACCAAATCAGGTAATTGGTAATTAGAGCAAGCCAGAAGGAGTGACTTCCTGGTAAGAATCTAACAACTTTTAAAATCAGATATGTGTTTGGAGTTGTTTGAGTTCACATTCTTTGACATCCATAATCCAAGGAGAGTCAAATTACAATAGGAGAGATCCGAAAAATTGTGCACCTTAAGCTTTTTACTATTATTACAAAAACGTTAAATAACATAGAATTGAGGAAAACACCTAAAATGGTTATTTATCCGTCAGTCTCCAGATAATTTGTAGTTAGTTCTTGACGACAAGAACAGAGATAACAAAAAACTTGACTATTTCCTCAAGAATAGCATATATACTGAACAGAACAACCATCAATGCTTCCAAATTCTAAAGACTCATCATGACAGTGATAGTAAGACATTACGGTATTACAGTGGTTGTTTCAATCAATTCGCAGTTTTGCACAGATTGAATTGGTGTTTTCCAGTCAGTATCCTTGATTTGTGTTTTTTCATGTATACATGTATATACCAACAGCAGCAAGATATCGGTACTTAGTTCACTACCCGTCACTTATTTATGAACTTCCTAGTTTTCTAGTAACACTTTTTATTCAATCCTCACTTGTGAAAGTTCATTAAATATATGTTAGATACGTGGAACAGCGTTTGCATAGATCGTCTGAATTCCAAGCACAGCACCAATATTGCAAAATCAATCTTTTTGTTGACAAAAGAAGTTTTGTTGTTTGACAGGCAAATAAAAACCTTGATTCTCCTACAACTAATTGCCGATTTTATTGGTAAGGTCGGTGGAAGATTTATTTTCGCGATAGTCGATTTATAGTTGATGTTTAAAGGGAAGCTCGCTTTGCTCGAGCCGTTCGCTTTGACCAGGTATACTGATGGCAAGGAGCGTCCTTTCTGCCATCTAGGCAGAAATCAGTCAAGTCCGTTTGCGTATCTATCAGATGTTCTGGTTCATAGAACGATAAAATGATTCGACCTTTGCTATCACAAAATAGCTTAATTTTGATGCAGCTTTTTGCCTATTAACCATCTAGAAAGGCGCTTTTTGGCTAGCCGAGTGTTGAGTGCGACGAACTGCTAATTCAGAGTTTTGGATGCTTGCGGGTTTGAATCTCCACCTCGAACTTTAATTCCGAGCCATGGATGGTGTGTTTGTCTATATCTGACGCACCAGATTAGTGCAAAATCAACAGGTACATCGCATCGCTGGATGTTGTCGACTGGTCTGGCTTTAGTTTCATACTGTCAGTAGCTATTCAACAATTGAAAGCATTTAGTTCGGTGATGCATCTTTTATTTCCAATATATTGTCCTGTGAAACCTTAAGCTTGACTGTTTTTCTCATATACACAGCGAATAGCCTACATAACATCATCAGGGCATAAGGCACCATGTTTGTTAGCCCTAGCACGTATAAAATATCGATGAAAAATAGCGCGATAAAGATAAGTACCTCCAGAAAAACCCGGTCAGGTTTCTTTTAACAGGTTTGTACAACAAAAATCTCGATCTGGTCTCGTGGCCAAAGACGTTATCCTATATTCCCCAGAGGTTTTACATCAATGTAGTCAGCGACAATCAAAAGTACGCTAATGTTGGCCAAACAGGTTAAAAATCACTTTAAGATAAAGTAATATCAAAACACTCTTCAGGTCGAGTCTTGTAGAGCGAGACTTGAACTTTGATTCAGACACTTGGCGACCTCAAAAATTGTTATTTCTTACTCAGTTTTTAAATATTGGATATACGCATTTTTAGGGTTTTTCATACATAAAATCATTTATAACTAAAATATGGTCAACTTGGAACAAAAGGAGTCCTTTTTTGTTCAGAATGATCTAAACCAACTTAAAAGCATTTCTCTGGCCAAAAAATTGTAGTTTATTTAAAGGAACTTGTTTAAACAAATTTGACCTGGGCTGCGGTGCGGTATATTCGATGTTTAAAATCTCGGTTAAGAATTATAACTTTTAGGGTCGCTGAGTATTTAAATTGAGACTTGAACGTTGCTCTACAAGGCCTTGAAGAGAGCTGATTTTAAACCGCCTAGCAGATTGTTGCTATGCGACTTTGCTTGACTATAACATAGCTACGCTTTCCTACAATAACTTTGTAGTTTACAAATATAGATACCTTGCCTGTACTATTGTATTTAACACGGACGTCAGGAATATTCACCTAAGATAAACCGACATGTAGGAATGCACTTAAGCGATTCTATGAAACATTGCAGTAGATGCAATAAGGTCTGTTTTGAAACGAATGCATCAATTTTATGCAAGGTTACTATTGAGAAAAACTATCTACTTCTACTCATTTGCTACCGGTTGCACATTTAACGGAACGTGTTATAAGTTGGACATTGGAATTAAAAATAAAAAATTGTCGATTAATTGACCTAGTTCACGTTGGCAAGTAGAGCAGTTATCAAAAGTGTTTATCTAAGGATTGTGTCACGTGTAAAAAATACGGGTTCCTACCTATTTACATTTAGGTTACTTTGGTAACGTTTAAATGAAAATTATAAAGCAACGGCGATGTTTTGAAGCTTTGGCAATCTAACCAATCATAAAATGTATTTCATTGCACATTCGCAAAACATTCCTCATTGTACTAAGTATTATTTTTTTAAATTTGATATCCGAATTTTGTGTGTAAAAATAAGAAACATTTCTTCAACTTTGGTTTTCCAGTAAAAAACTTTTTTCAGAATACTGATGCATCATCACTGATACCCGGGACAAAAATTATTTAATTTCTAATTGACATTATCCTATGCAAGCCAACTCAAAAAGGCGGCTGTCAGGAGTTTAACATTTTTTTCAATCGGAAGCCTTGTCTGTCGAGATGGATCTTAGCTATTTATGTTCGAAGATAGTCGGCTCAGTTGTTTAAATGCTATGCAACCAAATATAGCTGACTGTGGTACCAGGTGAAGGGGTTTAATTTGTTTTAATTACTAAATCGGTCTTTTAATGAAAACCGATCAAATCGCTCATACTGATGGACCGGTTTGACTGTGACTTTTTTAGTCTACTAGGTCTGTAAATTAAGTGATGAGACTGGCAAAGTAGCGTTCGATCCGGCAACACTGGAGGCACCGGACTTGGCTGTTGGCCTGTTGTAAATGTTCGTAACTAACTTTTTTCCCGGAGGAACTAACTTGTGCTGAACGTAAGTCTCTTTGAACTGCAGACGGAATTGCTCGCTGCAGGGTCAACCTTTTTGTGACAAAAGGGGAAATTTAGTGTATTTATTTTGACAAACCTTGTTCCTCAGCGCTGATGCCATTAGCAGTTTCATAAGCGTAGTGGTAGCTGCCATCTCCCTCATTTTGTAAGTTCATCCTGACAATAGGTACTGGTGGTCCAACAGATACCGCATTGTACGCTGCAGGCGCGACATAGTTGCTTCCAAAGCCTCCTCCAAAGCCAGCACCAGCTCCAAAGCCTGCTCCAGCTCCTGCTCCAGCTCCAAAACCTGCCCCGTTCCCAAAACTGGCTCCTGTACCGATAGCAGCTGTTCTCTGGAAAGGTGGCAGGTAGGAGTTACCCAGATGACCGCACGACGCGAATCCGAAAAGTGTCAGAGCTAGCAGGGCCTGTGGAAAAAAAATGAAGTCAACGCGGTTCATTGTTGGTCACCCTAGATCACGGATGCCGGAATTAATGATAGCATAATTAAATTGGTCATTTCAGGAACTACCTAAGTCACATTTTGTACTCAAAGGCTCTTGCACCGTTTCTCCTGTTATTTATATATGATGAAGTCAGTCAGGTTTTGCAAGAATTTGCGTCTTGAAGTCTTTATTAAAAAGGTGATAATAGTACTCAGTAGAGCTCCCTTCATGGTGAGCATATTCCGAGGAAAGGGCAAACATTCCCGAGACGAAAAAGCTTTGAAAATCATGACCAACATTTAGAAATAGGTTTTAATTAGTGAAACCCACATAATAAGCTTTTTAATGTGCACTTATGTCTAAGTGTAGTGTAACCACTTTCTCATAGATCGCCAAACTCGTCAAAATAACCCAAGGTCGTTTTTATTGAGTTGCATCTTACTTTCCACTGGAGTATACTTTTAATTTAGGGTGTCCCCATAGTGTTTTCATTCAGTAGGGCACTCTGTGATGAGCATATTGCACTTCTGCATTTTAGCTGGAGGTGCTAGTTATTTTGGGAGGTTTTTGAAAATCAACGAACTTCAAATGCAACTTTTACTGATGAGAAAGGTTATTTAGCGAAACATTTGGTTCTTTGATAATCATCAAAGGACGAAGTATCTTATTGCTGTTGTTAAAAAAACAGTGTTTGCTCTCTGTCTGTGGAGCTTCCTTTATGTTCTATTTATGGAAATTCATGTCAAAACAATTAATCGCTACTTGAGCTTATAGACATTTTTATATTCTTCAACCGTTTAACTAAAAGAACTAATAAAAACCATTTAAAAAACGATAATGAAAAAGAATGTTTCATAACAATAAATTCGATGCGGTAATAAAAATAATAAAAACTTGGATGACAAATCATTCGTGAACGCAAAGGCATAAACGTCCATGTAAATGTGGTGTAAGCCTCAACGTAATATAGATATAAATATAATTATTTTAACATGAGAAACGATACTATTGTTGAGTACCTTTTAATTACGATCTTCATGCATCTTTAAGTAAGTGCAGTTAACATGAAATGACTAGGCTTTATTGTTATTTTTTAGGTTACATCATGCTTTATTAGAACTTTATGATACAGTAAAGGAAAGCAACATTTCAGAAATGAATGTGGTATTAGTATTCCTGATAATTTTATTTTTACTCGAAAATGCTCAAATGATTGCAGCCCCTGATGATGCCCCTTAAGCATGTTTGGAAAGAAAATTTGTAATATATATATATATATATATATATATATATTAAGTGACATATAAATCCGAACACCCAGTTTAAATGGGTTTATTTTAATAAAATTTTGTATAAGTACTTAATGAAGCATAATAAGTAAATGATAAAATGATTGCACTGCTTTAAAGCTCTTTGACCTTTAATAATGTGTGGATGAACCCTGATGTGCTACGCATTCTCCAACGCGCCTAGGCATGCTTCTGATCAGGTGGTCAATGTCCTCCTGTGGTATCTCATTCCAGGCAACCACCAACTCCTCTCGAAGTACTTCTAGAGTCTGAGGAGGACGTTGCAAAATGAGCAATCTCCTACCCATCATATCCCACACGTGCTCAATTGGGGATAAGTCGGGAGATCTTGGTGGCCATGGTAACAATGTGACATCATTATGTTGAAAGAAGTCTATTGTGACTCTTGCAAGTTGGATCTGCCAGGGTGTCAAGATAGGGTAAAAGATGGGGTTCTAGAACTTCGTGGATATAACGCTGCGCGTTCATGTTACCTCTGATGAAGATTAAAGGTGACCTGGAACTATAAGCTATAGCACCCCAAACCATATCTCCAACAGTGTGATGAACATGTCTTTCAACAAAAAACTGTGGATTCCTCCTTTCACCACGTCGCCTTCTAACCCTGGCACGACCATCGTGCATGCCTAAACAAAATCGAGAATCGTCACTAAAGACAATACTGTTCCATTCCTGATCCCAGAGTGACCGTTGTCTGCACCACTCAAGGTGATTACGTCGGTGTTCTCGAGTTAAAGGGAGGACCCAGTGTGGCCGCTATGAAAACAAGCCAAAACTTCTCATTCGTCGGTAAACACTTCGCATGCCAATAGGGCCTCCGTGTGCTGCAAACCATTCATTTGCAATGGACCTGGTAGTGGAGAAACGGTCCCTTAAGGCCAATAATCTTAGGCGGCGATCTTCACGGTCTGTTGTTCTACGGCGGCGTCCAGTGCCCCTTGCTCTTTGCGTACGGCCTTCTCGAAGCCATGCGTGACAACACCTAACCACAGTGTCTACACTTCTTTGCACTCTAACTGCAATTCCCGAAAAGAAAGTCCAGCTTCCCGAAGTCCCACTATACGGCCCCTATCAAACTCACTAAGTTGACGAAATCGTACTCTAGGCATCGTAACCGATCGTAAAGGATGTCAAGAACCAAAATCCGCCAACGTTGATTTTTTCTGCGGCTGAAATATTCATTTTAAGAGCTTTAGTGAATTAAAAAAAAGCAGTATAAAAACCGGAATGTCCAACTGATAAGACTGAAAATTTTTTCACTTGTTATTTACAGTAAGATAAATACATTCACCAACTTTTATTAAAATAAAACCATTTAAACTGGGTGTTCGGATTTATATGTCACTTAGTATAAATGAGGATACATGCGAATTTAGAATAATTGTATTCATTTTACTTCCCACGCCATTGGCGAGAAAGTATCGTGATCCCGAAAAAAATCCAAATCCAAAATGAGATATGAGTATTACAGACCTAAGCAGCTGCGGTCGTACCAAAAAAAAGCTACATGGAATCTGTGCAGAGTCTGAAATGCAAATTACTACCATGATGCCTAGGCTAACGTTCATTTAACATCCGAACTTCTATATTTTGGTTTAAAATGTAAATTGGTATACCTATTCCATTTACATTAATGCTCGATTATGTAATACGCTTCCATATTCGTTGAGCTTAAGGTGTAATTCTTTACAACTATCATTATAAAAACGCAATTGAGTAGAAATTCTTGGTTAAAACATGGAATTATATTTATCGACTATTTTTCACTTCGAACGTAAAATGATGGGTATACAAATCTTTCTCCAGGCTGAAAACTTGACTGAGGTCATTAAAATAGAAACTGTGACCACACCAATATTTTCTTAACATGAATTCCGTTGATGTTGCAGCCCGAGTTGCAATAGAAACGGAAAATAATCAAGATAAAGAGTCACATTTTTCACTTAAGTGCCTTACAGCCCAGGCCTTAGGGATATCGGAATAATTTTTGACACCCTGAGTGCTTCAGTACCAAAATGATCAAGCTTTAACGTTGAATTTCTCGGAATATATTTGAATAAGTGTTATTCTTTCTCAAATATTAGATATCAGGTATAGTCACAAGTCATAAAAATGCAAAATGGCAGATGCTTTAACATAAATGTGTTATCAAATTATCTGTGAAATCAGAACAACTTTGATTTGGTTTTGTCAATGCCCAAAAATCACCATGAAATCGAAAAACATTTAAAGGGCATATACAGGTTGAGTAATTTCAGTTGGATATAAGCAATGCGTGGATAACTATTCTACTACTCCTGTATTAGGTGTACTTGGGACTCGATAAGTTGAAAACCCTTGACACACAAATGATGTTAATCATTATTTCTAAATTAAGTCAAAAATAACCCTTCCTAGAAGTTTTTGAGCTCCATTATCGTGTTTTCTAACTACGCTCTAATTTGAAGTAATCACACAACAAAAGCAAACTTTCGAAATTTTTCAAAATCGTAATTTCTTCAAAAATTTCTTTTTGAGTACACCCACAGGTTTTGAGGTTGTGAAGCATACAGAAAACAAACTTAAAATGAAGTATGACTATGACCTCACAGCACTCTGCGCCTCGGATTTATCATATTTATAATACAAATCAATGAAGCTGTTTCTGAGATTACTAGAATAAAATAAATCTAACACACACACGGACGGACAGACACGTCGACGGAGATAAGCGATACGAATCTTCGTCTTACCGACATCACAAAACATAAAAATACTTGTAATATGCATTTCTAAAATGTTCATGGTCACAGTACTTACTTCTTTTATGCGCAGGGGAGGGCAAGAAAATCCTATATTTATTTAACCATTTTGAGACGTTATATACTCATATTATCTGATTCAATGATTTTAATTTCTTTTGGGGAAGATCCTTATCTCGAATTTTACCGTCCATTTGGCCTTTGCCACAATTATTTGATGCCGCTCGATAAATTTTGATATGGGGCCTCAAAACCAAGCTACGCCGCTGATCGGGACTAACAGACAACGTGTTTTCCCTCTAATCCGTCATACGATTGTCATAAGGGTATCCCAGTATGTACCGGGTACCGGTACCCCAATAAGCAACACCAGACGGCCCGGCGCTATACTACCAAGAGCATTTCATTATAAGATAGGGGCTGAAGTTACTTTCCAGTGAGTATCTTGATTGTCCCCTTGTTGTCGGAACAGATTATTTTAAGTGTTATAGACTCATCCCACTTCTGAATACACGATACACAAAACGATATCGCATACATACATTTTTGCTGGACTGCTGGACCAACATCGGTACAGTGGTTACGAAGATTAAGCTATGGCGAAAAGTAGCAAACAATCACAAAAACATTGGGCATATAAGCTTGAGGTCAAAAGCTCCAAAAACATTATCCCAATTTCGAAAATGCTGATGGTTGCATTTATCTTCCTCGCTTGTGCTTTTAAAGTAAAAATGTATTTATAAAACATTTGCTCGGGTATTCCACTCCCATTTTGAATACATACACTTGAGACGAATTCGTGACGAGAAAACAATGCGTTTCAATCACTCACCTGCATTTTTCCTAACAATACACTTGTCACTGTTATTATTATGAAATAGAAGATATTCAAATGATGCCCTCCAACATTTGGCAGTTTGCTTTTATACCAATTCATGGTTCCCCCGAATCTGCACGCCAATAGGTCATCAGAATGAATATTTTTTTCTGGTTGTCTAAAACCAGATCAAATGTTAGGATGGGCAAGGTCAGGAATTATTGAAGATCTATTTTTCCCATTGTGTGTTGTAGTCGTGATCGCGAAGATACGTCGGCGTTGGTGTTTCGGTAGCTGGGTACATCCTGGAGATTTGGCAAGCTGATAAAATTGTTGTTGATTTGATTTTACAAAAGTTTAATTAACACTTGAATAAATGGACAATTTCTAACTAGTCACGTGGATTTAAAAATATTTTATATTCAATTTATATATTTATCTTATCCCATAGAGGCAAAGGTTTTGAATGAATATTGTTTCCTGTATGTTTGTTACATGCAACAAATCTGTCAATTACTTCACAATGATACCCAGTTAGCCTGTAATGGCTTGTGTTCACACTCACGCAAACCTTGCACAAATCAAAATAAATTAACTAGTAATATAACTGTCGTTCATCCGATCGCAGACCACCAACGGTGGACAACTGTTTCGTGCTATTTGGCAACTCTTCAGCAAGATGTAGGTCCAATCTCGGTGGGCTGGAGTAGACCGTATTTACTATAGCACCAAAAGCGGCGGCATCTATCGGCCACAGTGGTGACAGCTCCAACTGATAGCTTGCTGTTTTCACTCTCGCGGTGGTAGATTCTGGTGATAGATAGTGCCTTGCACTATCTTATTTCAATAGAATTCCTGTAAATTATCTTACGGATAGATCTTACACAAGCCCAGCTTTTTGGCTGACACAGGATATACGTTTTTAGTAGATATTTAGTTGCACGGCTTTGTACAAGCCAATTTTCACAAATTACTTAAGCGTAAAATCGCACCATTAATTAATACATGGTTTCGTCAACCACAAATCAAAGTCGTGGATTTGTTACAAGTGTAAAGAACTGTTCTCTTTCTTAGACCGGTGACATCTGAACGGGTCATATCTTTGTTAATTTCTGAGATCCCATTTCATTTATATTTTGACTTCCATGCGAAGTAGGTACTGTTAATAACAAATATTTTTGAGCAAACAGATTTTCTTCTTATCTTATTCAAACGACTAAAATTAACATATCATGTATATTTTGATCTTGTAGTAGACTGGGTCCCGGTCAGTAGTACAATTTCTAAGATGTGAGTAGAAAAATGAACGATATTATAAAGAATGGTGCCAAATGTTTTTCGAATTCACGCATATTTGTCACGAAAATTAACCTTGGTAGAAACTTTTTCACATTTCTCGCTTTAAGCATAAAATCGCATAATATAATCGATTTAGTGAGGTTTATTTTTGTATCTTTAACGGTCTTGAAACAAGATGACAGATTTCTTAAGAATCGGGACCACTTACACCACGATTGCAGAAACTTCTGGGCAAGATAACTGCTTTTCAAGTTCTCAGCATCTAGAGTCCACAATATGTATAAACGCACGTGAGGAAATGCGTTTTTCTTATAAGGGAACTGCTCTCAAGTAAACTGTCCAATGTAACACCTGAAACATATCCTGTGGTTTTTATGATTATCTGGCCGCTAAATAAAACCACATATGATTGGGTTACCTTCTACTGGCGATGTTTCTGTCACCACCACACTTTTTCAAGTACAATTGACAACGACAATATATTCAGTTGTATCAACAACAGATAAAACAAATTCAGTCCAAAAGTTCTTTCTATTCAGAAATAAGAAAAAAAGGATCTTGAGCCTACCTAGACACGACATTTTATAAACGACTGACATCAAGAAAGTACCAATATAGTTCTAGATCAAAATCTTGACATAAGTTGTTACTACCAATATAGCCTTAGACCAAAATTTTTACTTAATTTGATTCTCTAATTTAGATAAACTTCACCCTTTGTTAAAAGTATGTAACTCTATGTAATCCTTTTAAAACTACTGTGAAGGCTTAGTATTTTAAGCTAATATTGCGGAAAAATATAAAAGTCTTATCCGCGCACAAGGATCTCCTTGTGCGTGATACTTTATTTATTTGCTGATTTCTTAGCCCAACTTCATAAAATATAATTTTTGGCATGTATATACTCTGGCAAATAAATGATCTATCTATCTGTCTTCCAGGTGACAGTTAACTTACTATTACTATTCGTCATTGTTCGTCAGAGCGGTCCGGTGGACTGTTAGTCTGTCAGGTCTAGCTACCCAGATACCAAACATGTTGAAGGGGAAAAGGGAAAGAAAGAAAAAAGAAAGGAAGGAAGAAATAGAGCAAAGAAAAGAAGTAAACCATTTGATGTAGCTTGAGCATAATTGCTTTGACTACTCGAATAATTTTGTAACTCCAAAACATAATTTTGATCGGTTTTGTATACTGAAATAATTTTGGCTGGTCTGAATTCACAATTTAATTTTGATCGCAGTGCGAGGCGCAGCCTATGATGTTTGCGAACTTGCTCGACTGTGTAGTCTACTGAATCTCGCAACAGAGGGTTGCTGTGCGATTCGGCTTGATTAAAACGCCGCTGTGCTTGTTGTTTTACATAATCCCTTAGATATGGGATATCAATATCTCTGTGAATGGTCTCATTTGATACGTACCAAGAGGCGCTAGTGATTGTGCGTGTTCTGCAGGACTTGCACTCTCTGCATGTGCGTCTTGGCAAGAAAACACCAAGCCACGCATGAGTAGGTGATTGCGGGTCTTATGACCATTTTATACAACCGAATCTTGTTGATCAAACTTAATTTTGAATTTCTGCACACCAAAGGATAAAGCTGCCGAAAGGTAATTTGGAATTTTGTTTTCAAAATATCAGTATGTTTCTACCAGGTCAACCCCTTGTCAATGATGACTCCAAGGTTCCTGACAGAATGCTTCCATGGTATACGAGTTCCATTCACTGATCTTTCTGATGGGGCTCCGCGACGTTTTTTAGTACAATAGATTGTCTGCGTTTTCGAAGTATTAATTTTGTTGAACCACCGATCGGCCCACTCCAATACTTCCTCCACCGCACTCTGCAGCCTGTCGTAAATAAGGTCACCAGAACAAGACTGCGCTAGCAGTGCAGTGTCGTGAGCTTAGAGATAGACTTCACAGGGGCAAGGGACGTCATGTATATAAAGTGAATAAAGGATTGGTCCTAAGACCGAACCCTGAGGAACACCGGCTCTTACAGGTCGTGTTGTTGACAGCACATTGTTAATTTTGATCCGAAACTTCCTTCCTTCTAGAAAAGGTTTCAACAGTTTTAGTAGCCAAAATTGAAAACCCTCTTGGATGAGCTTATTCAAGAGGCCCATGTGCCACACCTTGTCAAATGCCGTTGATACATCTAACAGCAAAATTCCAGTACTTTTGTTCAGGGTAAACCCCCTGGTTACATGCTCCACCAGTCTAACTGCCTGTAGTTCCGTACTATGCTCAGACCGAAAGCTAAATTGCTCGTCAGGAATCACATGGTGATCTGACGAGAAATTCTCATGGTGACGATAAATCAGCTATTCAGCGAGCTTAGAAGGAGCTGACAGCAGGCTAATGGGATGGTAATCCTGGGGGAATATCGAACTTGCCTTCTTTGGGATCATGATGACTTGAGCGATCTTCCACGCCTTAGGAAAGTAATCAGTTCTGAGCATTGCATTGATTATTGCCACCAGATAAGTCAAAGCCTTGAGCGAAAGCAACTTCAGTGCTTTGTTGGTGATTTTATCCTCTCCAGGTGCTTCACACACCTTTAGGTCCTAAGTGGGGCCTTGGAGCTCTGCTGGTGTGCAAAACGGAATCTCAGAGGATTCCGTTGATGTGCCATGCAGAGATTCATCTGAAGAGGCTTCCGTAGAAGAATCTTCTGAAAAGGAGTCACCGATGTTAGCACTAATGTTGTTTTCGCCATTCGCTCTGGAATATCTCCTGACAGATCTTACAATTTGTCCTCGTCAAGGTCATTGTCCAGATCATAATTGGGAGAGAACTGCCTTTCCATGACGTCAGCAAAAACCCCCACTTTATCCTCACTCCTGAAAACTATGCCTCCAGGACAATGCATATGTGGTAGTTGTTCTTGCCTTCCGTGTCTGAGCCATTTTGCCACTTTCCAGAGAGGAATACTTGATCCAAGCATCCCCGCCAGAAAATCGCTCCACCGCTCATTGCGGAATTCATGGAGTGTATTTCTCACTGCGTGGACGAGATTCGTTGCTCTACGAATGTCATCAGGATGAGACGGTTAACTTGATTTTTGTTTTCTTCGCTACTATACAGTGCGTTGCGATAACAGCCTGCCGTCTACCATGCCAAATTATAATTTTAAGATGGTAAAACTTGCAGCGCTTGAGACCGCCTGGGGTACGTATTCCCGCTCCCAGGGGATGTGCAGCCCAAATTCTTATGCGATTCACTTATGGATATGGGTAATGACCACTTTTATAGACGTTCGCCTTTAAAATATACTAGCTCTGATTAAATAACCCATCAGTTTATATGAATGGCGAGACGTGTCAAAGCCAAATCGCGTCTTCAGCGATTTTTACTCTCTAAGACGAATGTCTTCTTGAGAAGCTCAAATAGTCTTGTTGGTTTAGTGATTTTCAGTACTGATTCTTAAATGTATTAAACATTAATAGCTGCCTATTTCATATTTCTGGGACCCAAGCGATAATATCGAGCCATTACCAGTCCTCTCTCCATCCTCAGCCGCTGGTATCGATCCGGTAAGAGGATCATGTATAACAGACATATTATTGGAGCGACAATTGATCCTTGGGTTCTACCCGCGTTGTGAGTATGAGATGAAAAGAGAAATACCTCCTTTCCGACGGATATCTTGGTGAAGCCAGCTGACTATCTCCAAAACTTCAGTGCACAGACGGAAGTCTGCATAAAAGAGCAGATGCTACAGCTGACAGAAAGCATTATGCTGTATTTAGACGTTCACATATAATTGCCATCATCATAGCCATGTTGCCAAGTAGAATCGCAGTTACCAATTTAAAACTAACAAAAACTGACTCTAAAGAAGAATCATCCATTAAACGAGATTTGAGAACACTCTTCCTGGCATTATGCCTTATTAGGGCATATGAAAAAGAAATGAATGAATGGAAACGTCCCGGTGCACATCTCCTTGATACAATGCGTGTTGTTGATCCAGCGGTAATTCAAGAGATGTTTGAGGATCTTTGTACTTCTTCTGGTTTTAGTTCTTTGAAGCCGCGTATTAAAATTCAACATAACTTCTAGATAACAATACTGATAAATCGCAGAAGCGATATTGTATGAAATTCAGTTTATAATTGGCAACCTGATATTCACAAAGAAATATTTGTCTTAGAAAATGCTGTCGTACCTCACACACAATTCATCATTGTCATTTTCCTCGAACGCGGTAGCGCATACGTTCTCAAAAAGATACGATCTCGTTGCATGCATAATATAAACATTTACCGAATCTGTTGCTAAGTGATAAATGTCAGAGCTTCTATGTGTACATACACCTTCTGCATATGGAAAATAAATGCAAGCACAACGGATTTTACAAGGATATTTCAGATTATTATTTTATTTTGTATCAATTAAATCGTATTTTGAAACACCTCTCTATATGTCCATGTCTATACGATTAATGGTATTTTCGTTCAAAGAGACGAGAGAGAAGAAGTTACTCGTGGATGTAACTGTGTAGGCCACCCACCGAACTTTTTGCAAAAGCCCCCAATGTGTGCTCTAATTGTCGAAAAAGTAAGCGCAAGAAATTTCAAAAATGAGATTTTGTTTTTCAGATGTCACGCGACATGTGCATCCCGAAAAGCTACGACACTCATTTCCATCGATCTGTACGTCTGTTGGTCTGTCCACGAATCGTGGAATTTTCGATATTGATAGTTTTCAAATTTTTTAATTTCTTCCAAAATCAATCAGCGTTCAAGTAAATAACCTTTTCAAAAATAAAAAACATAGCTATGAATTGCCATTTAATAATAAAATAATTACGTGATAATCGAACCTCATCAGTCCAGTTTTTTTATTCGTCGACACTGTTGTTTAAAAACAATTTCAGCAACAATCTCGCCGACTTAGTATGTAACTATTTTTCCTCCCAATCGTTAATTTTGTTGCTATTGTTAATAATTGTTTCCAACTTAAGACGATGAAGACATAGATCTTCGAAAGCTCGAGTTTTAAGTAATAAGAGTGTACTTTTGCAATACTTTGTCTTCTACCCAAAGAAATTCAAGGATATATATATATATATATATATATATATGATGAAGAGTCCTTTTAGTGTGTATGCAAATATCTTAGAGCCATTATGTTTAGTTTTGTTGTATGTTTGGACGATTTTGGATTCGTAGTTTGAATAGTAGAGAAACTAGAAGTTAGGTCAAACGAAGGGCCGTCTGCAAAATAGAAAACTTCAGTTGACGGTAGACAGGACTCTCAAAATCTTTTCTCTTATGAAAAAAGTTATCGTTAATAACCACACAGGAATAATAAAATTGACCTTCACTGTCGCTGGCGAAAAGCTCCTTATCTATTAGTTTATTAAGCTCTAAAAAGCTCAAAAAAATCGATTTATCTATAGATCCTGGTTTATCTCTACGATGTTTGCAAACCATGTGTCGGAACACATCTAAACATCGAAAACCACGCTCTTTTTGTAAAAAACAGTCTTAACTTTCGAGCTTCAGGGTATCAAAAAAATAAATAAATTTGCGGCTGACCTCTAACATGACCTAGATGATAATCTTAGACGTCGTTTTGAGGTAAGGTTTGAACATTTGAATAGAAACCACCATATTTGTCAGCAAATTCATGTTGAGCTCAAGATTCTATTCCAGAACGCATTTTCATATCTGAGCGTCTAAAAAGTTGAGGAACACCCGGAAAACCTAAAAATAAAATAAAATTTGGTATTGCATTGCAACGGCAAGAGCCCTTTTACAACACAAGATGTATTGCAAGGATTAAATGTCTTGATTGTTGTTAGGCTGTCAGATTTTCTTGGATAAGTTACTAACTTCTTTATTCTCAGGCAAACTTTGTTTGATGCTCGTTGCCGTCAAGGTAATGCACAGGAGAAGCTACATTTATTCTTAACACTATAAAATATTATCGTTTTCAAATGTACCTTCCGACCTGAGATAGGTGGAGCATAAATACAACTAATAATAAACCTCGCAATCTCGGCAAGGATGTTTCAGAGTAATGCTATCATTTTGTTTCAATTGAATCAATTATTGCGGAGCCCGTATTTACAGAGATGATTAATGATATTTTTTGGAGGACCTCTGAAAAGAAGCTAAATGACTGGATGGCTATACAAATACATATAATAAAGTACAATTATGTGATGGTGTACACAATAAGAAGGTATATAAAATCATTTAGCTTGCATCATATCTATAAAATCGTATATCACCTTCTGAACCTAATCTGACTAGATTTAATTGGCTTTATTCAGCTTTTAGTGTTAGATTGGAGATTTTAAATAATTAAGATAGAATAGTATTTCTCAACTGCATTTGCCCTACTGAAATATATGTTCTCCTGACGTTTTATAATTTGAGAGCCCATTGACTCATATCCTAGCTGCCATAAAATCATAAATATGACTTTGACCATGGATCTTAATGGAAGGTCAAATCGATTCCTATTCTGCAATTTGAAGAATTGCTCAAGGGGATCATAAAAAATATTTTTATATTGAAGCAGTCTCGTATGTAGAAGACTAAATACCCGGGCACTGCATATGCTTGGAGGAGCTTAAAAAACTTTCAAAATCCGATTTTTAAACTGTAGTAGAGCTGGGAAAATCTCGATACCCTAGGGACAAAGGAACGATCGTATTGGCCAGTTCTGGATGTACTAAGACACGGTTAAGATCGGAGGCCGAAGTTAGGCGGGTCTGTCTGGCAGGCTCATCGCGTGGCGGCATCATGCAGGAGAGTTCTGAGGAGCAAACCCCATTGACATAGCGGTAGAAGAGAAACAGACCGCCGACGATCCGTCGGTGCGAAAGGGTCCCGAGTATATCATACGGAGAAGAGGCATCCATCAGTCGATAGCTCTCTTCTCACATCATCACACTTGAACAATTTAGTCGGGGCGGCAGAACTCCAAACTCTAAGCAGTACTCTATACTAGGCTATCTAGGCCTTGTACACAACGAAGAGGTTATGTTCTTATTCAAAGAGAACTGAGAACTGCCTCATGCTAGATAAAACATTTCCATAGGTAACAACATCTCTTGTCTGGATATTCAACACAGCCTTGAAGTTTAGCTCTCTGAAGGAACGTATCATCATAGGAGAGATACGTTCCCAGTGTCACGAATAACTACATTACCTGGCACATATACAGACCAAGGACATTTGAATTAATCCTAAACTAATACTGCCTAAGGCAAGGCGCCTGGATATCTTGAATCACTGGCTACGTAGGGAACTGGAATTAGAAGTGCCGAACTTTGCCCAATACAAGACCACTCTATTTACTGACCTAACCATTGCAGCAAAAAGTTTCCCGGCTTAAGAAATATTAGAGGATCACACCTGTCCATAAATACTACCATCATCATCATCATACTCTCTAATCATTTAATCACCAGTTAGTGGACTCCACTGAACTGAATCTAAATCATAAGCGAACTCGTGAAATGTTAACTCGATTTTTCTTTTTGCATCTGCGGCACTCTGATGCTCTAGAAGGGGTCATGATTTCGTAACTGCGAAAAGTTGATATAAACCAACAGCGTTTGTAATTCACAATTCAGTATGGGTACGAGATGGATGCAAAAAGAATGCATTGAAATTATTCCGAAGATGCGAGGTACGAGTATAGTCTAGTCGAGGTCTGCACCGGAATGAGTGTTTCGAGTCGGTGCGCCAATTTTTTGTTGGAAGGCTGTTAGATATATAAGAGTTTGAGACAACTTTGGGATTACTACTTCTTTTACAGGTTTAAAATATTTTCCGAGCGCTTTTGAAATGTTTTCATGAACGTTAATAGATTTACTTAAACTTTTCATACTTCAAAAGTCCGTGCGACGTCCTCCCTTTCCACTGCAGCCCCCTACCTGTATATCCCCATTGAACTACTGGGTATTAAGGCCTTAAGCCTTCGTGGTTGTTGGAGTATAAAAAAAATGAGCACTTATCATCTAAATTGAGCATAATTACGTTGGTTGTTTACATAAGGATGTTGACAAAACGTCTTACTTAACACCTTATTCTTGAATTAAACAAAAGAAAACCAGTGTACATTCATATGTATATTTTTTAGAAATGAAGTTTATAGGTAGATTTATTGATAGAATTTTTCAAAAATGAAACCTAGAATTTTAAATGCTTCACATCATAAATAAACATCACAAAGTATATATAAAAATTTACAAAGACATTTTATTTTGCCTTGTTACATCGTTTCGCCACTGTAATCGCGAAAATCTTTGAAAATGGGATATTTTTTTGTTTTCATATGATATTTACATCACGAAAAACTACATCATTTCCGTCGGTCTGTCGGCTGGTTTGTCAGATGAGATTTTGATGAAATTTTCTCACAAGGTTAGAACCATATCAAGAACAAAAGGTCTTCAAAGTTTTTACAAATTGGTCTAGTGGCCGCAGAGGTAAGACAAAAAAAAATTAAATCGCAATGCTTTGACGACAGTATATTTATAAAGTTCTAGCCCAGTAATTCGACGCACCTATTAGGCATATTTCACACGAATCTTTCGCCGTATATCTGACCTTAGGACTGATAGAAATAATTTTTATTCGTATAAAGGCGATGTAACGATTGAGACTACTAGGGCAATTTTACTGAATATAAATAATTAGATATGGTGACGACATTATGATTGTAGTTATCTAGGTGTGAAATAACGAATAGACGTTCACCAGTCGTCTGAGAATATGAAGATATTTCGTGGAACGAAGAATCTCATCTATTTTTAGTATCTTTTCCTGAAGCAAGTAACACCAGAGCGTACGAAAGTTCTCCTCGCTTATTTAAACAAAAAAACAAAATACCCTTTCCTCAACGATATTCATTATATTACATGACCATCTATAATAGTTTCCATAGCCGGCAAATAGTAAACTTAAGAAAGTTGATTCAGATACGTCCATAATTTTGCCAAATTGACAACAGTTTTTTCACTGATATCTGTTCTACTCTATATTCTTATGACAGGGTACAAGGATTTTCATAGCCGGGAAACAAAAAAGATACTGAAGCGGGGACAAAAGTTGACTGAGATACTGTACATGACCTTTTTGTTACATTTTCAAAAATGTCATACACATTTCCGTGACCGTGAATCCCCCATCAAGAAGGAGTTTACAAAATATATTTTACCATAACAGTTTTCGAACTAGGTGCTGATTTTTAGACAGGACTCGGTTTCCAAAGTGATATTCCAAATCAGATTTCGTCATCTCGTCTGGTCTAATAATTCCCTTTCTACATACCTGAGATCAACGCATGCCGTATAATGTTAATTTGCTGTGAAATGTCAGCTTGAGCACGTGTTGAATGATTAAGATATACGATATCAGCATGTTCTTTCATACCTAGCTAATATAATCTTAATGCAATTATCAAGTAGTTATATTTAAACATCATTATTGAGAGATGCATCCAACCACTCAACCATACAAGACGTCTTGCCTGCTGCGCGTCACAATAGAAATAAATAAACATAAAACAAGCTCCTATTTATCGGTTAGAAAATGAAAGGAGGATTTAACGAGAATTGTTCTGATTGAAAATATGCCGGTTCTTAACATTTAAACAACAAGGTAGCCCTTCCTCCTCAAGTTTTCAAATAAGATTCTGTTAAAGTTTAACAGCAAGAGGGAAAGCAGCGTAAGACGCCTTTATTTAAAAACTTAAGATGAACGAGCGAGACATTATTCTTTAAAGGTTAACAAATATGAAACGGCCTATTTCAAATTGGAGAAATCATTTTTTAATGATTAGGTCTCTTTAGTAAGAGCTAAATAAAGGTATTTTTTAATGTTTTTCCTTCATTTATTCTGAGTTTTTGGTACTTATGAGGTTAAGTAATCTATTAGTAATTTCTGTCCAGTTTACACATATATTGTATTAACCGGACTTCTTACTTTATTTCTATTATGAGCTTTTGATCGATAGTTCATGTGTATTACGGAAGACTTACTTACATACAAGTATGCTTGTTCAATTAATCGAAAGAAAAAAGCGTACTTATATTTTAGCGAACAATCTAGTGTCAAAAAGCTGATATTTGACATGCCTATAGCTTATTCTAGATGAGTTTCCATACCCACATACCGGCTCCATTATCAGGCAGTTCCATGTCATAACCCTTTCGTCTCGAATGGTACACATATGTACCAGGCAAATTTAAAAATCCCTGCTTGTGAAATGAAGCATTTTATTTGGTATAAATCTGTACCGGTCCGGTGCATCAAGCTTCCGCAGTGTACCTACAACATGCATTGTGGATATTTTGTGGTTATGTGTATTTAGTTAGCACGTGTATGTAGTAGCGGCAGTATTACTCTAATAAAATTAGTTATTTAGGACACTCAAAGTGCTTATTTATGCAGTTTTTTGATGAAGTTCTATTTGCTATTCAACTGTAATTAGTGTTTTTACAAAGGTAGGCCAAAACTATGTTTAATTTTTGTGTTTTTGCGTGTAATATTCATGTGGTACATATATGTACCAGCCGGTATTTATGGTGGTACACATGTATTCCATCAGGTCTCTAATTACGTTTAGTTTCAGCTTCAATATGGATCGCCGCCGTCCGCTTTCACAAAAAGAGCTGGAAGCGCCAATTGAGGATATTGAAGGAATCTCAGATTCGGAACCGTTTTCTGCTGACTCCAGTGACAATTATGAACCAGATTCCGATGAAGGAGCAAGCAGTGATACGTCCGATATGTCTAACTCAGACATCGATTTTGCGCCTTCACCACAGGTAACTGTTGGTAGAAACCAAGTTCTTGACTGGGTCATTCCTGATGAAACATTTGCGCCTGCTAAAATCCTTCCTCCTGAAAGAGAATGTAAGCTGGCTCCAGATATCACCAAGCAGTTGACACCTATGCAGATTTTTCATAAAGTATTTCCTCATTCTCTTTATTTGCGCATTGCAAATTGTACAAATGAACGCCTAAAAATCTTAAACCAATTAAAAAGGAGGAATGAGAACATGACTGACAAAGGAGAAATACAGAGGGTAATTGGCTGCATGTTCATTATTTGCTACAATCGCCTTCCAAGCCTGAAAAATGATTGGAGTAAAAAGGAGTCAATGGGAAATAGCACAATTCAAAAAACTTTTTCAAGAAATCGATACACGACTTTGAGCTCAAAAATGTACTTTGCTTCTCCTCAGAAACCCCCAAATGCTTCAAAAACATATTATATTGGAGATTTGTTATCTTGTTTCAAACACACGTTTTCAAAGTGTCGCCAGGATAGCCAGTATCAAAGTATTGACGAATCTATGACCAAATTCAAGGGTCGATCTTCTTTGAAACAATATATGCCTCTCAAACCAACCAAGAGGCTTCACTGCGATGCAGATTCGGGCTATACGTATGATGTTAATGTATATTCTGGAAAAGAGGACCCAATTCCCGCCAAAAATCAATCACTAACTCTGGGAGAGCGAGTCGTAACAGCCCTTGCGTCTACAGTCAAAGAAAATAATGTAGTGTTATGTTTTGATCGCTTTTTTACAAGTGTGAATTTGTTACTTACACTAGACTATGCAGCCTTGGGAACTTGCATGTCCAATCGCAAGAACGTACCAACTACGGGAGACAAACTGCAAAAAGGGGAATCTCAATTCAGATGCATTTCTTCTGGATTACTTTGTGTAAAGTGGTAGGACACAAAGGAAGTTTTGCTGATGAGTAACTGTCATAAGCCCAAAATATCCAATGTCCAGAGGCTATATCTTTTTACAGAAAAAAAAATGCAAGGCGTTGATAGGGCAGATCAATTCATTGGGCTATATGATCATGACCGAAAATCAGCAAAGTGGTGGAAAAAGGTGTTCTACACATTGCTCAATATGTGTGCAGTAAATTCCTGGATCATGTATGATCAAATGAGACGTAAAAATGAGAACATTTCTTTTCTTTCTTTCCTCACCACACTTGCAGAAGAATTAATATCTGAAGGTATACAAAATACAAGTTTACCATTACCAAAACAAGGCGCCCCTTCAAGAAAAAGAAAATTATATGGTGCTTCAGCATTACATCTTCCTGTGGAGGGATCAACAAGAAGAAGATGCACTAGATGTTCTGAAGAGAAAAAACAAACAAGAACAAAACTCTTTGCCAGGAGTGCAATATTCCATTGTGCAAGTTCTGTTTTATGTTGTATCATACCAAATAGTTATTTAGGTTCATTTTCTTCTTTGCAAAGCTGTTTTTGTATTTTTTTTCTAAATAAATATTCTTATACCATTGTTTTTTCTGTTTTTATGAATTTTCCGATCATACCTGTTGGTACGCATGTGTACCACCATAAATGCCTGCTGGTACATATATGAACCACCCCCTCCACCGTTACCTGACCAATGAAAAAAATATATATTAACAAAAACTCATTGTAAAACATCCTAACAATAATACTTTGCACTATTTATTATTCGGACTAAGGTATTTAAATTCAGGGACGAAATGGATAATAATGTTGCATTGTCATATTGGATGTCCGCCATATTGGATTTATAGTGACTTCGCTTTTCCCATTGTGCTTTGCTCATCAATCCTTTCCATTAAACATCCATACTGTGGTGATATCATATTGCTCATTGTGTTTCTCTCATCAAGTCCATTCTTTTGATATCGATACCATTACTATGGAAATTATGAACCCAGGAGTACAAACAAAATACTATTAAAGATTAAACAGCCATATAACGTGTTTGATATGTCAGACTAACGGTCGAGATAGGACAAGAATCTCAATACATTCTATTGTCAGAGGCCTAATGACAACTTAGCATTGAAGTCTCCCATAAGGCTGATGTGATCCTTATTTAATATACGTATAATCGCTAGTTCACTACTCGTCCATGGAGACACACTACTCAATATCACGAAAGTACCCCAAAATGAGATTCTGCCAAACTAGCGTAGTAATTTTTATATCCTCTTGGCAACACAGTAATTATGACTCTAATACCAACTTAATAATCTGTGAAAATTACCAGAACAACAGAACTCAATTATTTTTCGTAGGTAGAAACCGTTTTATATTTTAGTCTGTGGGGGATAGATCTGTTCATATTTGTGGCTTTTGACAAGCTTTGATTTAAGTTGAGATATTAGTAAGTCCGGGCTTAATCTTGTTACAGTTTTTTGAACCAGTTAACGCAAACCAAATGATCTGAAATTTTGTATACATCTTTGTTTCTCGTGATAATACATTATCTGTTGCCATTTTGAATCCAATATGGCGACCGCCACGAAATGGCGATTTATAACTTCCATAGTCAATCCCATGGCTTCAAATTAAAGGTTTTATAAGGCAAACATAATAAGCAATGGGACGTCATTCTGAATCCAATATGGCGGCCGCCGTAGAATGGCGGTTTATAACTTCGATAGTCACTCCCATGATATGGGTTTCAAATGAAAGAGCTTGATAAGATGAACATAATAAGCAGTGTGACGTAATTCTGAATCCAATATGGCAACTGCCGTAGAATAGCGATTTATAACTCCGATAGACACTCGAATGATATGGGTATCAAATTAAAGAGCTTGGTGAGGGGAACGCAATAAGCCCGCGTGACGTCCAGAATGGCGGTTGCCGCAAAATAGCGATCCATAACTTGCATAGTCACCCGTATGGTATGAGTATCAAATGAAAGTGATTGGTGAGAGAAACGGAATAAGCAATGTGACGTCAGTCTTAATCATATCGTTATGATATGGGTATTAAATAAAAAGCCCGAAGCGCAATAAGTGAAACGACGTGATTCTGGATTAAATATGGCGGACGTTTGATATGATAATGCAGCATTATTATGATGTTCTAATGGTGGAGCTGGGGCATGGTCATGGGTACTCTGTAATAAGTCGATGGAACCCTTTGAATTAGGGTCATTTAACTCTTCTTGACAGATACTCTAAGACTAGGGTCTGATAATTAAGATAACTATTATGTAAAAATACACACCCATAGTAACCATATCAATTTTTAGCTCTTCAACGTTAGATAAATCGTTAAAATATAGTTACACCTAATTTCATCGATCAGCTGGAGAAGGATAGTTGACATATATGTAACAATTAAAACTCATAACCGATGAAGAGCACTGTTGACAGAAAGACTATTGGGCAATAGTGATTTTTTTTAAATTTTATCGATTAAAAGTGGTTTTAACCAAGAATATAAGTAGAACTGAAGTATTGATTACGAATGAGAATAAAAGTCGTAGGTAAGTGCTTCCGAAATCTTTTAATTATCAAGCAAATGAAAATTTTGCTTACTTGTCGTCATAATTTTTAGAAAACATAATTATATAACATTATATTCATCTGCTGTGGATACTCTTTGTGACAAATTAAAAAATAATAGTATGAAAAGAGAATAACATAAAGTAATTGAATTATTAGTTAGTTATTTGATGGCGAGTTTATATAATATTTCAATACACATAGTCATAACCATAAAAAGCGGATGTTTCAAATTAGACATTCACTATTAGAATATCGGGAACGGAAAGAGGTACGAGGTCGGTTAAATGAATCAAAAAAAAAAAGTTGCGCATTTAGTTAACTACAATGGTCTTAGGAAGTTTCGCAAATCCGAGTATTTAAGGATATAGATGAAAGAAACCGAATTTTGTCATTGAATTTATTTTTTCTTTTGTACTTACTATACTTTTTATGTTTTTTCATGTGCAATTGTCACAAACTGATGTTGACAGCTTAATGCATGAATAAAGAACTGGCTTCAGCGCTGTATTAAAATTGTTTTCACCTGGAAAGAATTCAATTGATACCTGCAAAGCGAATGGCCCATAGATAGACATGAAAGATCCGTAAGGGACAGCATTGAATAACGTATATCTTAATCAATGTTGCTAATCAAACACTCAGCAGTATACGTGTATAAGTCACCGCAAAGGCTGCTGGAGCTACGAAAAAATCTGTTCTGGGATGTATAGCATCATGGCAAACAAATTATCTCCTGTGACAACTGGTTCAAGCCGTATCGGCTTTCTTGGAAGTGTCTATTTTCATACATCAAACAAAGATTAGCATAATATTTATGTCACAGCTTCCTATTGTTCGAACCAACCGATTCATTCTATTTACATAAGTGTGTCGTCCCTCCTCTTAAATTTATCCTCGTACCTTCATCGATATTTATACTTTATTGCGTGTAATAGCTGTTGTAGTACAGGTGATGCTTCAATAATATTAATTTGGGATCATTCCGATATGTGCCTGAGATGTATTTCTCTAACATTGCTGTGTATGCGATAGAATGTGTTTTTGCAACATCAAATGCGGTGACAAGTAGATTGCCTCCATACCTCGCACACCTTCGGCTCAGTATCTAGTATAATTTACCCATGAATTACAATTTCTTCCATACCCATCAAAAGGCGTAGGTTTTGTGAGAATAAGCAATACGCTATTGGCCTTTCAATGGAAAAAATCCCCAGATTGCAGTAATGAGAATGTCCATACATGGTAGGCTTATTTCCTTGGAGCGGTGGTGTTTGTCATCAATGTTTGATAAGTGATTATGATAGCTCGTGATACGTTCTTTGAATCCTGGAAAGACCAATTAGCCCACTAATTATTATTTTATCTGGAAAAACGTTCCTCAGTCTACCGCAATAGACATTTCCTAATTTTGAATGTTTGTTATTATTTGTCAGCCGTTTTGAGTTCTGAATTTTGCTTCCAAGATTTGGCCCGTATCGTCAGTCGTCCCTACAATTGTAGCTCGCCTTTATGGCCTCCTTGATTGTCATAGTTTTCTACTTCTCCGTGTCAGCGCTCTATTTTGAGGTTATGTCACAAATATCTATTTGCATCAAATTGTGCTTGCTTTTGAGTTATATCATGTTTTATCAGCCTGAAATTTCCTACAATTTAAAAAGAAAAATATCTTCACAACAGGAGAGCGCTGACGCTGACATGGGACAAGTGTAATCTCGAAATTTTTGAAGGAGAGAAAGGAGTATGACAATCAAGGAGGCCATAAACGCGCCCTACAATTTTAGGAACGACTGACGATACGGGCCTAAGTAACCTCTTGAAGCTACGGTCATGTATGTAGATGCAGTAATTTATTTACTTCGTTATACTGGGTGTTTCACAAATTTTAACCACATATGAACTGTTATGAAAGAAGTTGATTTCCCAAAAAAAAAATGTGATAAAAGTTCTACAGAAATTGAGTTATAAGCCTGAGCTTCAGTAATAAATTGAAAAATGAATATCTGTGTTTTGCGTTCATCATCGTGATATTAGATCACTCATTAATAATTTATTGTTGCAAATGTACCAAACAACCGACGAAAACAAAATACCAGAAATTTTTCATTTTGTCATACTGATAAGAAGATGTGAATAAGGTTTAATCTGTATCGTGGGTGATCTGAATGAAGGACGGTCGATTTTTGTCAAGTTAAATAAGAAAGTATTTTGCGAGTTTATGTTTTTAGTTATTTATTAATAAAAATGGCACATGTGTTCACTGGTGAGGAGTTAGTGGACATTGTTGTAGCGTACGGAGAAGCAGGGCAAAATTCGAGAGCATCTTCACGTTTCTATGCACATCGATTTCCAAATAGGTACATACCACAACACGAAGCATCTAGTTCATTCCTCTGGAATTCTTTTTATGGGAATACCTGAAAAACGAGGTATACAGTACTCCAGTTCAGAATATTGAAGAATTGCGTTACCGAATCACAGTGGCTGCCGATAATTTGAGCTTTCAGGCACAGCAGGAATAAGGTGTATTTGGATTAGTGTATTAGTAGATTGGATCAGACGCGCCCAATCTTGCTTTGCAGTTAATGGAAACCATTTTGAACAGCTTTTATAAGTAAGTGAACTGTTAAACTGTATTATTTTGTAATCTCGATTTCTGCACGACTTATATTACATTTTTTTTTTTTGAGAAATCAACTTCTTTCGTAACTGTGCATATGTGGTTAAACTTTGTCGGATAAGTTGTGACATACCCTGTACAAGAACAATAATAACATAGAATGGGTAGATGTTTCAATCCACAGAAGGACAATGCCTGTACATGGACCAGTTGCATGTTGGAATGTGTTCTTAAAACAAAACAAAAAAGTTAAAAGAAAAAGAAAGAAAGAACAATTTATATCAGATGGGTATATGTAGAAGATGAAGATTTTTAAAGAATATTTGACAGAAGTTCAATAATATGCTGTCTTCCTATTCAGTGTATATTATGATATCGCACCCATCTCTTACGTACATGCCTGTCACCTCACCGCCTGCTTCTATGAGTAACCAGCATCACACCATGACAGTCTAACATTTTTTATTTTATCTGACCGTGTTGGCTGGCGGCGGGCCTTGTGGTTTATGAATCCAAATCTTGAAGCTGAATCACATGCATAAATCTAATATGTGCGTGGTATTACCGGTATCAGAAGCTTCTTAATAATGGTACGTCTTTCAATGATATAGGAGATTTAATAATGATAACCCCCCACCCCGTGTAAGCCTAAACTCTAAATTTTTAATTCCTCTAAAAATTCTAAAAGAATTAGCAGGAATTTCTGGAGCGTCAAAGGACGAAGTTCGAGCGATTTTGTGATTTTCAACTTTAACCCCTAGCTCCACCGCCACTGGATTGACTTTCAAAAACTATGAATTTTTTTCTCCTTGGCATGATGGTAATTTAATACAAAACCATTGCGTCTCATTTTCGATTTTGGTACTTTCTCGCCTGTGGCGTGCAAAGCAAGAAGAAACGTACGATGCCTAGAGTACGGAGACCTGTACGATTTCGTCAACTTAGTGAGTTTGATAGGGGCCGTATAGTGGGACTTCGGGAAGCTGGACTTTCTTTTCGGGCAATTGCAGTTAAAGTGCAAAGAAGTGTAGACACTGTGGTTAGGTGTTGTCAGGCATGGCTTCGAAAAGGCCGTACGCAAAGAGCAAGGGGCACTGGACGCCGCCGTAGAACAACAGACCGTGAAGATCGCCGCCTAAGATTATTGGCCTTAAGGGACCGTTTCTCCACTACCAGGTCCATTGCAAATGAATGGTTTGCAGAACACGGAAGACCTATTGGCATGCGAAGTGTTTACCGACGAACGAGAAGTTTTGGCTTGTTTTCATACCGGCCACACTGGGTCCTCCCTTTAACTCGAGAACACCGACGTAATCGCCTTGAGTGGTGCAGACAACGGTCACCACATGTTGCAAGAGTCACAATAGACTTCTTTCAACATAATGATGCCACATTGCTATCATGGCCACCAAGATCTCCCGACTTATCCCCAATTGAGCACGTGTGGGATATGATGGGTAGGAGATTGCTCAATTTGCAACGTCCTCCTCAGACTCTAGAAGCACTTCGAGAGGAGTTGGTGGTTGCCTGGAATGAGATACCACAGGAGGACATTGACCACCTGATCAGAAGCATGCCTAGGCGCGTTGGAGAATGCGTAGCACATCAGGGTGCATCCACACATTATTAAAGGCCAAAGGGCTTTAAAGCAGTGCAATCATTTTGAAATTTTTATCATTTACTTATTATGCATCATTAAGTACTTATACAAAATTTTATTAAAATAAAACCATTTAAACTGGGTGTTCGGATTTATATGTCACTTGGTATAGTAAATAGAAACTAATTCTGCTTCTATCCTTACCTGCTGACTGTGGTAATGTTCTGTAGATTTCACAGTAACCCACTTTTTAACCAAAAGATCAAAACATCATGTTCACTCTCTACAAGAATTACTAAACAGCTGTTTCCCATAGGAAAGTGACGAGATAATTGAAATAATTGAACTTTATGGCAGCTATAACTTTTCGAAGCCATCCTGTCTATAGCTTAAGATAAAAATTATGATTTTTGTGCCTGCTCATTTTACATAATAGTTGCACAAAATCACTTAGTAGTCCTACCTCTGGAGAGGAAGTATATAGTAACAATAATTGTTCATTAGGTACCCAGTATACTTTTCCACTATATTAGGAGTAGCAAGCGTGCCATGGCAGGTCTTCAACAGTGACTTGCAAGCCTTGTTATAAACACACACTACACATATACCTGAAAAGCATTCATTCAGTCTTCATTTTGACTCAAAGTTGTTCAAAATTTCCAAAGTTTGAAAAAATCTCACTTCTATCGCCGAAGAATAAGCGTATTGTTTCCAAACTAGTACTACTTCTACATTGAATCGCTTATAACACAACAACCAGTCATTGAAGCACTATGGTTTGTTATATCAATATCTTTCTCTGTTTGATGAATTCGATTATATGAGAACATTTGGAATATTCCATTCAAAAAAATAAAAACTAAACGGAATGTCACATATTTTATCGCACATTTTGATAGATCATTCCAGAAGGGGAATATGGAAGTAACGAGCACGATGTTTTGATGAGTAAGTTGATGAGTTATAGGCGATTAGGGCCCAATTTCACTAACATTAATATTATGGACCAATGGGAAAATACCTTATCGAAATGCAATTTGACAGAAGCTGTCAAAGGTCTATGAATATTAGTGATTTCTATTGAAATATTGTGTTATAAACAAGACCAGTTTTTGATTCCAACATGATGCTTTTGTACAGAAAAAACAGGACAGCTTTCATGTATTTTGATATATGTAATAGGTTTACATTTAACAATCCGTTATACCCCTCAGCGAATGGGAATGCGGCAAATAATAGGTCAATTTTCTAGCTGTTAAATTTGGCAGCAGATTTGGACGTTTGTTAATGCATGGCACTCTCGAATTTACCAACTTCAATATACTGAAAGTTATCATTACATACCTGTTGAGTAGTGTGGATTTGTCTGTATTTTGCAAGAAAATAGAATATAAAATACATTCCATACAATTCCTCATCTTCCTTTACGTCATAATAGTAATCTTTTATTAATTTTAAACATTATGTCCTCTCCATCCTAAAAGACAGATAATATGTGTAAGACGTGTCAAACCCTACATCTCCCTGATGCATAATGCAATTACTATGGACATAGACAAAAAATTATGAAAAATGTTTCACAAATAATGTCTAAAAATAAGTCCAAAAATTATAAAAACTAGTAATGTTTATTGTTTGTCTTTTTTTGACTGGCGGGGACATCTATCTGTCACTCGCATAGTTGCCAAGTCTAACGACGATCACGTCTCGTGGTGGAGGGTGCAAAATGAATCTTTTACATTTGCTGGTTTTGAATTTTTTTTTGTGAAAATTTACTAGGTATCATGATTATAAGCATCTTTGATAGATTGCTCGATCCGGAATGGGAAAGATCTCCTATTTATGAAAATATTTTTGGTATCATCTAACCGTTGCAATCAGTGCACAAACACTGTGACATATGATTTATAGCATAACCCGCTGCCCTATCAATACAAATTTAACATACAGGTCGCCTAGCCGTGGGAATGCAGTGGTCGGGATGAATATCACGGCAGCAACTGATGATTTGGGCATGTCTGGTAACAACGTATGAAGTGAAACTCGCTAACTTCACAAATTTGAAGATTTTGTACAATTTCTTTGAAAATGATGAAAGATATGTCTGATTTGGCAGGGTAATGTCGCAGCCAAATCGCAGTCACTCTTTCTGACTCTGTCCGGATTGAAAGATGACGATATTCGTGAAATGTATTGATACTTCCAAATATAGGATCGTATCGAACATCCCTACTGTCAAGATGTATAACCCAAGGTACCGACGGAGCTATTTTCCGACGTCATGGAAATAATTTTAAATTTTCATTTGCATTTTTTCTAGTGTTGGGCAATGATTTTGGGAAAAATGTCACGAATAGTCTTATAAAGCAAAGTAGAGTATATTTCAACAGTTGGAGGAACTTCCACTGGGACCAGGAGGGTGAAACGGGTTATTAATGCACAATCTGGCATTACCCTGTCGCACACTCACAAAATGGCCGCTGACAACCACACACGTCACCGTGTTGTCATTGAATAGCATGGAATTAAACCTTCAGGGTATATGTTTTGTGACTGGTACCAAGAGTTGACAGATCCCACACATGTGTCACTCCTTGAAATGCAATAATCAGCTGTATTCAAATAATGTCTAATATAAATATAACCTAGAATGTGTACTCGTGAAAAAAGAAAAATATGACAAATTTGTAGTTTTTTGCAGGTTTTAGGTTTGCTGGTAGCTTTAAGGCATATATTTGGGAATTTCATAATCGCTGTGAATATAGTGTGGATGTTTGTTCAGTTCCTGAATAACGAAAATTATTCAACTTTATGGATGTATGGATATCAAAAAACCTGAATGGTTTTGTGGGAATATCAATCTAAGGTGCCATAATGGTTCTGATGAATGGCAAGTAAATGAATGAATGTTTGGAAACGAGCAATATCTTTTGGTAGAGCCTCTCATCAAGTAGGCGCTTAAGGGCTATCTGCAAGGGGTTTATAGGAAAAAACACCTAGTATCGCATATCAATTGAAGAAAATAATATAAACATGAATAAAAAATCAACAATAGTAATTAAAACATGAATTTTATTCCAAAATATGTAATTTCTTAATATTCAATAAGCTGATGATGTTTCAATGACAAGCTATCATCTCATACTTTGACAGTATTTTGTTTTCAACATTTCATAGCTATTGGTTGCTAAAATTAGTTGATTGGAACTTGAAGCTCATTCGTTGTATTTGACGGTCTGTTACCCTATAGGTGGAGAATAGCGGACTGTTGTTGGTGAAATTGGCCCTAAGATGTCTCAACTTCAACAGTCCGTCAGTTTGCTACTTTGAGCTTATACTCTAAGGTTATGAAGTACTGATAAGGAGCTTCATAATGAGATATCACATAGTGCTCACTTTATTTCAAAAATTATCTAGAATGGCATACAGCCGCCATTTTACATTTTTAGCTGTCACTTTTATGTTAAAATATATTATTAATGCCTCAATTTCATCACACCGAACTTGACACTGTCACACTAGCCGTTAATTTCTTATCTCTTCTGTGATATAAAACGATTTTTTTACTGATGGCTATGATCTAGGATTGAAGAGTTTTCGCTTCACTGGCGCTGTAGCAAGGAGGACTGCAGGTACCTACGCAGAATAGGAGCATTCACCAAATTTTAAAATTCTTGGTATGTCAGGCAATGCATTATGCATTTGTCATGTTTTATCTGGAATTGCATTATATCTTTACGGTAACATTTTCCACGGGTCGATATCTGTAGTTGCACATGCATTATTTATGAACAAGGGACCACCAATATTTTAGAACAATGCTACGCGTCAATAAATAATTCAAAGAATTTTAGATTTTTAGCGCGGTCAATATAGGTTTGAATCTGAAGTTAGAATAGCTTTGATAAGCAAGCGCTGATCTCTTCCTTGTTATTCTAGTTGACTTTCCTCACACAAGTGAGTGAAGTATTGTGGACATTTGGAGTTTTTGGACGCATTTTGGTGACGATGAAGATGCTATTAATTCCCAAGCTGCCGGCCTATGTCGTCTATTTATTTACATATATATAATATTGAGAGTCTCACTGCTGACAACTTTACTAAGCCTGTAAGCGATGCCAAATGGGATAACATTCAGCCAACAGTGATTCTGAGCAAGGTACATGATGATAGAAGTAGACCAAGGAGCCAGTAATCGGTTTCTACTTTCTGGCTTGTACATATACATAAGTACGAATTATATATATAGGACGAAGAGAATATGGTATGAATATTCAATGCACTCAAAATAATGAAGTGCTGCACGTATTACTATTGAGGGATGTGTGGCGAGCAGTGACTGGTTTCACTGAGGATGCTACGTTTTAGAGAATCTCACACTTCGGGCAGAAAAGGCTGTCAAGCTTTTTTACCTGAGAGTGCCTATAAAAGCTTTCCTCTGTGAAAAATGGCCGATATGTACGAGCGCAGTGCAAACACTCAGTAAACTGTATACAGACTTCTAACCACGGATTAAAAAAAAACGCCGAGACTCGTGAAAAGATTTGTCAACGTTTAACGCCAGACATCCGGGGTATGTTTTGGACCGTGTTACTAAATTTACTGGATCTGTTGCAAATAAAAAACGTGATCTACGGACAGTTGTGGATCAAGCCGCTCAAGTTGAAGTTTTGGGTCAATTTGGAATAAATCCTAATACTTCACTACGAAAAATTGTTTCTCCGACTGGTATTTCATTAGGCTCTGTACACACAATTACTAAACTCCATAAATTTTATCCATTCAAAATAAACATATTGCAAGAGTTAACCGAAGATTATTTCGATAGTAGTTTTGTAAACAAATGACTTCAGCGATTAGTGACAATACCATTCATGTAAAGAATATCTGCTTCAGTGATGAATCAACATTTTATCTAAATGGATTTGTTAATAAGCATAACTGCAGGTATTGGAGCAATGAAAATCCTCATGCTTTTGTAGAAGGGCATACCCTGTACCCTCAAACAATTGATGTATGGGCAGTCATTTTAGGAAACAAGGTGATTAATTATTTATTGATGGAAATTCGAGTGAAGACAGTTATTTGTATATGTTGGAAAATACCATCAATCCGCTTATCACTGAAATCATTGAAAACCAAATCAAAGAGGATTGAAACCCTATACTTGATGAGGCTGAAATATATTTACAGCAAGACGGCGCTACTCTTCACTATGTTCTTCCGGTTCGGCAATGGCTAGACGACGAGTTTCCAGATAAATGGATAGGGCGAAAAGGGCCTATAGAATGGCCTGCTGGATCTCCTGATTTGATGCCGTTAGACTTTTTTTATGAGGCTATTTGAAATCTCTTGTCTTCACTCCCCAACCTGAATGTTTGGATGAGCTTCGCCAACGCATAAACGAAATCTGCCGTGATATCCCGCAATATGTTTTTGAAAATGACCGTCAAGAATTTGGCTATATCATTGTTTGGACAATAACGGGCAACATTTTGAACACTTATTGAAATAAAAAGTGATATTTTTTGTTTTCAATCTGAACAAATTAAGATAAATATAATGTTTTAGAATTTTCTTGAAAACTAATCAACAGATTTCAAAAAATCAAGCGTTAAAATAAATAACTTTGGAAGACTTTTCAAACAATTTATTACTCGTCATTAAACATTCTTAAGGGGATGACCCCTGGGGCAGAGGATAAAAGTCGGTGGAGTAGTTTTTGCTAAAAAAGTTGTTCCCCTTGACAAATCTTTTGACGTGTCTCGGCGTTTTCTCTTTTAATCAGTGGTTTTCGATAAATCCGTGGTGGGAAGTTTTCAAATGAACACCTTGTATATAATGCGCATACGTAGTATATAAGTGGCAAAAACCAAATCCAGATCATTCCAAACCTAGTTCTGGTATAATTGTAGTATTACAGTCCATTTATCGATGTAACCTAAAAGAGCTTCCTTTTAGTCAAGTTGAAATATTCATCCTTACTTTATTATTGTATTTACATGCATATCCTAGTTCTATAATTCTTCACTTCACATAAAATGTGATGCCAGTCTACTGAATTGCATTTCGAAAAAGGCAAAATTCAATGTACTTCTAGTCAGTTTCTTTACGAAATTTTTGTCACTAGCAAGATGTAGACTTCTGTCAGAATATGAATGAGCTTGTGTAATATGAAGGTGACCTGGACGATCAAAACCGTTGCAACGGTTTCTGAAGCTACGCAGTAACAAAATGGTAAGTAGACAGGCCGATGGAAGTGAGTGACAAAATTACATTTTCCATACTGGGAGGCAGAAAAAATATTGGATTTACTTTAAAATGGTATTCTGGATCATAGGTAATTCCTTATGGAGTTATCTCCATGTGAAAACATGTATGCTGACACGTGAACAACGTACTGTTTTCATAATAATTTTCAACTTTCGCTTCCTATACCTGAAGAACCATCAAGGTGTAGAAAAAGCGTAACCTTTTTGAAAAAAGTTGTATTCTCTACAAAAGAGGATAGTAGTCTTTGGTTGTTAGTTTAGCCATTATAAGGGAAAATATCATTACGTGTACCTTTATCTTTAAAGGTTTCGTGACCAGTTGACTATATGATAACATTTTGTAAAAGCAAAATGGTTAAGAATTTAATTTCCGAAAAAAATGGTTTTAATGCTTTTTAGATAGGAGCGATGGTTTCCGAGATTTACGATCAAACGCGTTAACCAAAATGGCGACAAATGCTCTAGCCAATTTGAACATATCAGTAGGAACCTATATTCTAAGGATATCAACAAAAAAATGTACTGCCTCCAAATTTGTACGAAAAAATTACCCATTTCCTGGCCTAACTACACCGACTGGCCTACTAGCGGCGACAAGAAAAAAGAGCAAAGCGTGACGATCACGACGTTGCAGTGGAAGTGAGTGTGCAGTACAGCATGCACAGCGTCGGTGCGATGTATCATCACATGACCCACATTGCTCGAATTGTCTGATGCTCCTCGAACCCATAAATCTAGATAGACACATTAATTACGAACGATGAAGCCGAAGGATTCTTCTAAAGGCAATTTGTATGGCGGTTATTAGTCAACGGTGATGTGATGGCATGCGGGTGTTTCGGAAGAAGATACAGTAGTATTAAATACTATATTTCAGGTACCAGGTATTGAAGTCATGCTTTTGATGACTGCGGCATCAGTAACTGGACGAAGAACGTGTCAGTCAAAGGTAATGCTAATCTGTTCATAGCTAAAAAGTCATTTTCGCCATCTAGCATTCCTACTCTGGCCTAGGCTCAGATAAAATTCAGCTTAGATTACCGCTCACATGTCACTCGAGCTTTATCCGACTGATCAGGAAGGCTTCCCACAAGCTTATCCGTCCATCACAACGCTGTATAGTATTTTGATACAAGTCACTGGACTTGTTTTATATAGCCTCTGGTTGTTTTATACTCATAAATCATATTTTCGTCCTTCCCTTTCATTTTTTTCTTGGTTGATCAATTTTGAAATTTTCTATCATAATTTTCTATATCAAAAGCAAACGCAAAACATGGAACCTCATAAAACAGTAGTTGATGTATGACTTGATCAAGAGCGGAGCATATTTTGGTTATGATGAAAAAAATGGCGAACGCATATGCGTTCAGCAAAAAATATAATATCGCTACATTATCGCTCCGTCATGATGAACACATAGACAAGCGGTTTGTGATCTGGGTCTCTTCCACCGATATGCCAGATGCATCCGCCAGGACCTTGCTTCGAGAACTGTCCGATACGACCACTCTTATTAAGTTAAATTGTTAATAGTGGCAAAAAGTTGCTACTAAGAATAATGTAGTAGCACGAGCAGAGTATAGGATTATCTATTACGTTAGTAAAGCTCAACTAATTTGTGCACATCGTTTATGTTTACGAAAGTTACAACTGAGCGACTTCCCCTCTTCCTTTCAAATTATATTAATTTTCATATTATTAAATTGTTAATGATTATTCAAATTTCCATCATTTATCTCGTTTTTATTACTCAATAAAAACGTGAAAGCCAATGGGCAGCACAATTGACATGTTTTCATTTTTGAATAATATAACTATATACGAGCCCCTTCCCACTTCAGTTGGCCCACTTCAAGATTTGTACCAAAATATGCATTTATAAACTAAACATGACGAAACTATTTACTTCTAAGACAATTTATTTTATATATTTGAAATCACTTAGACCTATAACTAATAGAACATCTGAACAAATAAACAATGTGTGAATAAATGCGCGAAAATAACAAAGCAACAATTGAAAGATTACCATTGGGTAACATCACCTTTATTTTTTATTACGGCTGAAATTCTTTGGGGCATAGGGTTAAACAAGTTTTGGCAAAAATTTGGTGTAAAACAATCCCATATTTCTTGAAGCTTTTGTCTCAATTCGGTGATTGTACGAGCAGGATTTTGTCGTAGAGCGTTTTTCATCTCGTGCCACAAAGTTTCAATAGGTGACAGATCTGGACTGCTAGAAACCAATTTCAAAAGTGGTACATTATTTTCTTCCATCCATTTTATAGCCTTTTTTGAGGTATGGCACGCTGCACCATCTTGCTGAAACACAAAATCTTGGCCGGATGTCAAACATTCTTCCATCACTGGTAAAAGCGGTTCTTCTAAAATTGCCAAATATTTGTTTGTATCTACATTTCCATCAATAAAATGAAGTTTTCCTACTCCTTTTGATGACATACTACCCCAGACCATAATGATAGACAGTCAACATGGAATGCTTCATTTTTTTGCGAATAACTCTACTGCAACTGTCACCAACACAAATTTCGAATCGGGCCTCATCACTCCATTGTATTGCACACTATTGTTGAGATGTCCATTGTCTATGTTCTTTAGCCCATCTAAGCCGTTTTTTCTTTTGTAGTGGAGTTAATAGTGGCTTTTCTTTGGCCTATAAGCAAGTTGTGCAACTTTAGGGTTTTTACTTCACTTTTTTTTATAAGAAGACTTACCTTGCAAGTGCAGTTGGCCTCTCTATGAGTTGTGGACCTCGAAGTTCTCCTTCCAACAGCGCCACTCCACAGAGCACTTAATTGTAAATAATTGGTACGCATGTTTTTCACGATTATTCTTCTTAATGCTCTTCGGTCGGCATTTGTGATATTCCTTTTTTTCACATATCGTGAGTTAATATTAACTGAACCAGTTACGTTATATCTTATAACAATATTTCTCACACTCTACCGTGATAAGTCTAACAAAGTTGCAATTTCTGAGTTTGATTTCTCAGAATTAAAAAAATTAATTATCAGTAACCGGATTTTCTCACTAATAACTTTTCCTCTACCCATTTTGAAAACCTCAACTACCCAAAACTATTTTAAACGAATTCTGACAGCTGTGATTAATAAAAACAATTGTTTATTTTTCACAGCCACCTATGCGTTATAGACTTATTTTGCATTGAAATGAAAATAGGTTGATACGCGGCAAATTTGATTAGGGAGTGATAAAGTTGGTGTTTTCTACTATGTGTATATTATCAAAATATTCATTGTTAATATTTTAAACCTATAACACTCTGCTACATTTTTATTATTTGTGTTTGATAAGAAAAAAACTAAGATTTCAATAGTTGGGCCAACTGAAGTGGGAAGGGGCTCGTAGTGTTGAAACTGATGTATTTGTTTTCTCCCTCATTCCTTCCTGACATTCACATTTTATTCAGTTAACATCCATATGAATAGAAACCTCAACCATTGCTTTTTTGCTCATTTTCTTGCTACTTAAATTCTTTTAGGACCTCTTGCGTGGTTGTAACGGAAGCTTTTTTTTTGCTTTAGGACCAGGCCATGCAGCCAGAAACTAGATTGAGTATATATATATTTCTCTAATTATGGACAAACACACGAAGTCACAACATCCATGGCGAATGCGAGATTCGAGCTCGCGGCCCGGCCGGCCGGCTGATCAGTAGCACGACACTCTGACCCACGCGGCCAACCGAGGTCCCGTAACGGAAGCTAAAGATAAAAACGTCGCCCAGTGATCGGAAGATCGTTCTCAAAAAATATGGCGTCATGAAGGTCGACTCCGCACTTTTTGTGCATCAGTTGATAAAAGATTATGTTAGGCACCCGGATATAACGCTGCGCGTTCATGTTACCTCTGATGAAGATTAAAGGTGACCTGGAACCATAAGTTATAGCACCCCAAACCATAACTCCAACAGTGTGATGAATATGTCTTTCAACAAAAAACTGTGGATTCCTCCTTTCACCACGTCGCCTTCTAACCCTGGCACGACCATCGTGCATGCCTAAACAAAATCGAGACTCGTCACTGAAGACAATACTGTTCCATTCCTGATCCCAGAGTGACCGTTGTCTGCACAACTCAAGGCGATTACGTCGGTGTTCTCGAGTGTGGCCGGTATGAAAACAAGCCAAAACTTCTCATTCGTCGGTAAACACTTCGCATGCCAATAGGTCTTCCGTGTTCTGTAAACCATTCATTTGCAATGGACCTGGTAGTGGAGAAACGGTCCCTTAAGGCCAATAATCTTAGTCGGCGATCTTCACAGTCTGTTGTTCTACGGCGGCGTCCAGTGCTCCTTGCTCTTTGCGTCAGTCATCCCTACAAATGTAGGGCCTTTGAGGTTATGTCACAAACATCTATTTGCATCAAATTGTGCTTGCTTTTGAGTTATATCATGTTTTATCAGCCTGAAACACGGGACAAGTGTAATCTAGAAATTTTTGAAGGAGATAAAGGAGGATGACAATCAAGGAGGCCATAAACGCGCCCTATAATTGTAGGGACGACTGACGATACGGGCCTTAGAGATGCTCTAAGTTTAGCTGGTCGTAAACAAGGCTTGGTGCTTATCTCGAGTATAATAAGCGCCATAACTCTCGTTTCCCTTGGCATGGTGGAGGCAGCAACTTTTTGCTTGAGTTTTTATTTCATGTCGTGGGCCATAAACGCCCAGTTTACGCTCTATATGCATACATAATTGTTATTATGGCATACCTTGCAGTATAACTACCTGTAAGTCCCACCAAGTTAATGTACTGATAATGGCACATATCAATAATATACGAAGTACCGTGCAACATAATGACTGAAATAAATTATTGCGGAATCTTGAAACTATATCGAAGAAGACCGCTAAAGGTCGATCGATGCTCCTGATGTTACCATTCCCATCGATATATCGGTAATGGATGTCATTCACTCATAAGCCAATGAGAGGAAAAAATTATAAATCGAGCTGAAAAACATTAGTTGGGATTTCATAATGTTACATGTATTTGTGAAAAATGTTCACCTGCCGTTAGAGTTTCTCAATGGTGCATGTTGGCAATTTAAAAGCAGATGTTCTACATGTTACATGGAGTTTTCCAAGGTTTTACAATCAAATGTAGTTTGTGGTTAATAGATTTTATGTAACGATGGTCAGTTTATTAATTTAGTCTGTAAATGTGAATAGATGAGTTTTCGTTCTTTCTCATCATTCACATTACCGAACATAAATATTTATTTAAAATGATTCTACTTATATCAGTATGACTGCGCAAATAATTTTCTGTGAATGTTGACTCTTCTCCCCCAATAGAGTGCTTTTCAAAAAGATCTGCCCTACTTTTTGAACAGATCAATGTTAAAAGCTGAATTTCTATATAACGAAATTGCGTACTTCATAACCCTAGAATATAAAACCACTATCTTCCAAAATGGCGATCTACGAATCTGCCAAAGCTGGGCATTTCCATACAGTGAGTTGATTGTAACACAACAACCAATCATCAAAACTCTATAATATGTTATATCAATCTCGTTCTATTTGAAATATATAATAAAGTGTGAAATTATCCATTAAAAAAATCAATTCAAAATTGACGAAATTGCATATTTTACTGCAAATTCAGGTAGACCTTTCCAAAAGAAGAAGATTGATATCCCATGCTATAACATTTTAATGATGACTTGTTATAGATAGTGACTCTATATTATATGATAATAAAGTACTCCATCTTGAAATTTTCATTTGTTATTTTTACGTTAAAATGTAGTATAAAATTCCGTCATTTCAGCACGCTAGCAAGCGGGGGAATCTTTCTGAAAAAGCATAGAAAATGTTTTTTATTGTTCTGCTTTCAGATTATTTAACATTCTAAACAGTGCAAAGCGGATATCACACAAGCACTGTCTATTTTGATTCGTCAGTATTTATCACGGAATGTGATATCTATTGACCGTGTAGCTAGAACATTAGTAATTATTGATGTGAAAGGTTATATAGAAATCTACTGACACTGACTACATGATCAGTAAATATTGATCGTATTACATTCGGTTAAACAAGGCAAAACTCAAAAAATTAATTATCGGTACTAATCACATTGCTTTTGAGCGAAATGATAACATATTTCTAAGCATTTTCTGGTATGCAAGACCTCAGTATTCAGGCTTTGCCTTCTTGACGGCTTCAGTATAAAAAATGTCAGTGTTCTTCAGGTTTTCGATTATTTTAAGCGGCAGTGAAATGTTTTGCCCCTTTTTAGAATTCATAGTCACTCATCTTCAAATGTATTTATGGGTCCTATTGTTCTCTGTACAAACTGAAAAACACCTCCCGGCTCTTTGAAATGTGTTCTCTCAATTCAATATATTCATGCGTTGGAGGTATTGGGTCAGTCTAAAAGACCTCTTTTTCCGTTTCACGAATAAGGAAAGGAAGTATTGTGACTGCGAAAAATTTTGAGTTCCATTTAAGGAGTTTTTTGATGCTTCATAATGTCTAGATCACGAAAATGTGACTTAGTTTCTTCGGTCTGGCTGTCATTTTGTCAACAGCTACATCGCTTTTTATGAAATTTAGAAGGATATACTTTGAGGTCATAGTACTGGACACCTGTAAACCAGCTTAGTGACAAAAAAAGTTTCAGATTGATCCCAAACGTTTTTCGTATGTAGTCAAAGAACAATTTTTGCGAGGTCAGATTTGTAATAGCTCATTTTGCAGTTGTATATCAAGAATTCTTTTAGGACTTTAAAAAAACGAATGCGATACATTTTCCCTTGAAACCATCTTTCAATGATTTCGATCGTACGACCAGGTGTATTATAACCTCGAATATATCGTCTGATTGTTTGAAATTATTTATTGTGAAACGACATTATATAAAGACGTTTGGAATCGCAATATCGCATGGCGAAACTATCAATTTTGCGATGAGGATTCACAGCTATCTCGTTGATCTCAAGAAATGCAGAGATCTATAGTTAAAAGACGTTTATTTGTTTTATAAACTAAACAGTCACGCCAGGCTGCGATGCTTCATAATGGATGGCTATTAATTTAACATCATCTATCGTTAGATGAATGGTGGTGATTTTATTTCTTGTCATGTATATCGCGGAGAATTTTGCTTGAGAAATTCTTACATCAGTACAGGTGATGAATTTTTAGATTTGTCTAGATGAATTGTAACAGCTGGCGCTGAGAGGATTGTTACAAATTCGTGTCAGATATTCAGAGTGGGAGGCAGTATTGGTGAAGACGTCAAGCTTGGTAACTGGCTTTTCGGCTGCTTTTCTTATAATCTAGTATAGGTCAAGGGTCCAGTCTTAATATACAGGGTGACTCAAAAAATAATGACAAATATAAAGTAAAAGGTTAATATAAACCTAGGTTGTCGATTACCGAGATAAAGGGTGTTGTATTTTACAAGCCACTGATGAGATGGAATAAGGACAGATCATGTATAAAGATCAGACAACGCCATGGCGAGATAGGATTGGTTACTCTCGTTGTGTATTACATAGGACTTGCAATATCAAACTCCTCTAACTTTACGCTATTTCCAACATGGAACTGATTGGAGTGTTCTTATACAGATTTTACTTCAACATCCAATCCCATTTGCTCCAAAAAATATAGTCTAATAAAAATTTCTCAATACGGACAGCACATGAAAAATTTAATACTTTCCCTCAGAATGCAATACATGTTTCGAGACGTAATTAGTATAGAAAATAATTTCCTTTCTTTTTCTGTAGATGTCAAAATTTCTCTATTTCTGCGCTACTCGTGTAACCTGTATTTTTTATATGTATACGTCGTATTGTTATTACTACACATACAGAACAATCCACTCTCAAAACATATTTGTTATTCAATTTCAACATTATATGTTCAAGTTCTCTACATGATAGAAGGTATGCATTAAAACTGTATTTTAGTGACAGATGAAAATTGCGAGATTGCGCCATCTTGTACTTTTTAAATCGAATAGAAGATAAAGCTCGTTACGAGTTGCTTACAACCCTAGGGCATAAAGTTTCATATCTTTTTGCATGGCAGAGCACCTGCCTATGCAACCTGTTAATGGTCAATATAATAAACGTAGTAAACGCCACCGGTAATGAAGTATAGTAATTGCGAAACATTTTTGAAATGAAATATTGTTACCCATTTTCAGTGATATCTGTCTCTCGGTGAGTCTTTCTGCTGATCCTTGGCATGTCTATAACTTGGACACTATCACTCGGCTTTTGACACACTATGACAAGGACTAAAGATCTTAGCAGTTTTTGAAAATCGGTCCATTGGAGCAAAAAACAAAGAAATCAAAAATCGCCAAAAATTGGTTTAGCGATTGTCGGTGGTTATGGAGGGTATATCTCATTTCTCTGACATTGGACATTTCACTAATCATAGATTACTCCGTACATTTACCCTGAAAACTTGAAACATTTTCAACATGCGCGTATATGGTATATAATGCATGCGCCTCGATCCGCCCGATGGGTGTGTTTCGCAGGAGGCAGTAGCTGCAGTCATCCCCACGAGATCAGTCCTGTTCTGATGCGCCAGCAGGAATTTTTCTCAGGAGGAAGAGCAGTGGCGGATTCAGACGTCTGACACTTACTTTTGTAATCTAACACCATTGTGTTGCTTTCTGACACATCATGGCGACAGAGGCATACTAACTATAAGTTATAGCTATAGGAACTGAGCATAGCGATGTTTGGATATCCTTTGGTATTCCAAACACTGTCCCTCTTCAACATCACTTACATTTACAGCACAAGTCTTACGACTTGTTTGTGAAATAGTTCTAAAGTCTGGTTTTATTGCTGCAAGTTGCTCAAGGGGGTATTCAAAACATGGACGCATAAAATGGGTACACCAATTTTTGTCGTAAAACTTTTCATTCGATAACAAAGAATAAGAAAACGTATTATCTGGGATTCAATCAAAATAATTGGCAGGGACCAAAAAACTCTCCTTATAACATTTTTAAGTATTTAAAAGACCTACAAAATGAGACCATACGTAAAAAGATCCGATCAATAGTAAAAAAGTTATCGTCGAAAACCCAGGCAAAATGCAGGTCTTGGCATGTGTTGGTAATGCGACGACGGTTTCTCGCAGATATTTGAAATTCTTCAAATTCAATAACCACAACAAAATTAGAGTAGATTGGTCAAGTAGTTTGTGAGAATTTCTAATTGTTTATCCCAAGACATCTGTTTTCCGGCCAACACTACTGGTTTTTCTGAGCAATATATACTAAGTGACATATAAATCCGAACACCCAGTTTAAATGGTTTTATTTTAATAAAAGTTGGTGAATGTATTTATCTTACTGTAAGTAACAAGTGAAAAAATTTTCAGCCTTATCAGTTGGACATTCCGGTTTTTATACTGTTTTTTTTTAATTCACTAACGCTCTAAAAATGAATATTTCAGCCGCAGTAAAGAATCAACGTTGGCGGATTTTGGTTCTTGACATCCTTTACGATCGGTTGCGATGCCTAGAGTACGGAGACCTGTACGATTTCGTCAACTTAGTAAGTTTGATAGGGGCCGTATAGTGGGACTTCGGGAAGCTTGACTTTCTTTTCGGGCAATTGCAGTTAGAGTGCAAAGAAGTGCAGACACTGTGGTTAGGTGTTGTCAGGCATGGCTTCGACAAGGCCGTACGCAAAGAGCAAGGGGCACTGGACGCCGCCGTAGAACAACAGACCGTGAAGATCGCCGCCTAAGATTATTGGCCTTAAGGGACCGTTTCTCCACTACCAGGTCCATTGCAAATAAATGGTTTGCAGAACACGGAAGACCTATTGGCATGCGAAGTGTTTACCGATGAATGAGAAGTTTTGGCTTGTTTTCATACCGGCCACACTGGGTCCTCCCTTTAACTCGAGAACACCGACGTAATCGCCTTGAGTGGTGCAGACAACGGTCACTCTGGGATCAGGAATGGAACAGTCTTTAGTGACGAGTCCCGATTTTGTTTAGGCATGCACGATGGTCGTGCCAGGGTTAGAAGGCGACGTGGTGAAAAGAGGAATCCACAATTTTCTGTTGAAAGACATGTTCATCACACTGTTGGAGTTATGGTTTGGGGTGCTATAGCTTATGGTTCCAGGTCACCTTTAATCTTCATCATAGGTAACATGAACGCGCAGCGTTATATCCACGAAGTTCTAGAACCCCATCTTTTACCCTATCTTGACACCCTGGCAGATCCAACTTTCCAACAAGATAATGTCCGACCACATGTTGCAAGAGTCACAATAGACTTCTTTCAACATAATGATGTCACATTGTTACCATGGCCTCCAAGATCTCCCGACTTATCCTCAATTGAGCACGTGTGGGATATGATGGGTAGGAGATTGCTCAATTTGCGACGTCCTCCTCAGACTCTAGAATCACTTCGAGAGGAGTTGGTGGTTGCCTGGAATGAGATACCACAGGAGGACATTGACCACCTGATCAGAAGCATGCCTAGGCGCGTTGCAGGATGCGTAGCGCATCAGGGTGCATCCACACATTATTAAAGGTCAAAGGGCTTTAAAGCAGTGCAATCATTTTGAAATTTTTATCATTTACTTATTATGCTTCATTAAGTACTTATACAAAATTTTATTAAAATAAAACCATTTAAACTGGGTGTTCGGATTTATATGTCACTTAGTATGCATGGGTTATATCAAAGGGCATTTTATAGCAAAATACAGTAGTTTACCTTGCCGATATGAATCGAAAACTATTCCGGAAGGTAAATGTTATTTTTATGCAAAAAAATGATGGTTTACGTTTTTCTTCTAAACAAATTCAAACATTTCTTATTTGTGAGTAACTCGCAACAAAAGATGATAGATACATCCGCTTTGGTTTAAAATGTGTATCGTAACCTATGTACTCACAAATACGAAATGTTTGAATTTTCTTTGAAGAAAAAAACGTAATCTTCGTTTTTCGCATAAAAATAACATTTATCTTTCGGAATGGTTTGTAATTCATATCGGCAAGGTAAATTAGTGTGTTTTGCTGTAAAATGCTCTTTGAACTAATCCTGTATATAGCTCAATAAACTAGTAGTGATGTCCGGAAAACTAGGTGTTTTGGGATAAACAATTAGGAATTCTCAAAAAAGTACTTGACCATTATACTCCAACTTTGCCGTTGTTATTCAGAAGTATGAATCCTGCGGATTTGAAGAATTTAAAGTAGTTGCGTAAAATTATCGTCGCATTACGAACAAGAGCCAAAACCTGCATTTTGCCTGTTTTTTTGGCCACAACATTTTTGCTATTAATCGGATCTTTTCTCATGTGGTCTCATTCTGTAGTTAATACCTAAAAATCTTGAATAAAAAGTTTTTTCGTTCCAGTCAACACTTTTGAATGAATCTCAAAAAACACGTTTTCTCATTCTTTGTTGTCAAATAAAAAGTTTTCCCACAAAAATTGGTGTAACCATTTTACGCGTCCATGTTTAAAATGCGCTCTTGAACAACTTGCACCAATAAAACCGGACTTTGTAATTACTTCAGGGAAATTTGCTATTATGATTAGATAGTAGAATAGATTATAATCTAAATCTCGCCTCCTGTAAGAATATAACAAATAAAAGACGTTAATTATTATTATTATTATTATTATTATATGTTAGATAAACGCCTACATTTGAAATATACATTTTTGAGATTTGCTTAGCGGTGCACCTGTAGCAAGTACAGAAAATGCGTCGATCGATGCTCAAAGTCAATAACACACGTCCCGCATTTCTTCCCGCGTATGATTCTATTTATGTTGCTATATTGAAATTCGTTTAGGTCACAGAGCTCCTGCACTACACGTGAATATGTACAGCCCTGTATTCCTGTTCTTGTTTCGTACAAACATACATTATCAAAATAATTACGATCTAACATGTATAGTCTTTTCCAAAGATTTCCACATGCGATTTTTACATGCGATCAACACCCATTCGAAAACTGAGAAAGCAACAACTATGCCGTAAATCTAATTGCGTCACCGAAATTTTGAAGAATAGCTGTAACATCTATATTGAATTTCAAAAAATCATTCACTATACCTATTGATATTTCAGAGTATTGATCCTTAAGCTTAGTACACACTAGTAGATCCCGTTGCGCAATTTGTCTATGGGCAGTCTGGAGACAGACTCAAGACACGATCTATAGATGGCCTATAGACATCCTTCTTTGTCTAGTCTAGCGTCCATACGATAATGTGAATTTTTCTGTCTCATGTTCGTTTTCGCCATCAATTTTATGTTTTAATCTTTAATATTATTACACTAGTTAGTATAAATGCCAAATTCTTTTGTTTTCATATAATAAAATATTGCCTCTCTGAGGATTTCTGAGCACTTTCCATATTTTTTTTTCAAGTTCGCATTGAACCGATAGAACACAATGGATTTAAGGAGCAATAATAGGATAAATTCTGGAAGTTCCACTGAGGTAGAAAAATTACCAGCCCCAAAGATCGTTTGCGCCCCCCCCCCCCCCCCCCTAGACGAAATCCTGGATCCGCCCTTGAGGGAGAGGGTCCATCGGCAGCAGCTACCTTTCTGTGAAAACGTATTTGTCTCTAAAACTGTTTGAAGATCAGGACGTAGGAACTTTTCTCAGAGGGGGCAAATCCTTCAAAGCTCCAAAATTGTACACAACATCGTGCTGAATATGCAATTTCAAATATACGAACCTGCTTGACTGACTTGATCCGTTCAATTTTTTGTTATACATGGTAGTAACTTTTGCCGAAACATAATCCCTTAGCAACTGATCAACGAGTTGCGTGGGAAGGGCAGACTCAAGTCTTTTTGTACAAGTGACTTCAAGTACAGAATTTTTAGCAATCGTTCACATACTTACCTTCCTATATGAGTCCTAGGATTCTTACGAATGATATTATAGAGCACGCCCAGGGCCCGGAGTCCCTATCTTAACTCCCTATCATCGAACCTGTACAAAGCGTCTTATTCTTGCTTTATGAGGTAAGCATCATCATGTACTAGATGATGATTGCCAAACTTTCACACGATATTCTCGATCAGGCGACAAAAGAGGAATGTCGGCGTGCTTTGATGGTCCTTGGCGTGCCTAGAATGCTGAAATTGTTACCCGGATAGCTGATGTCTAACTTGTCTACCGGACTGTAGTCTGACTGCCGTCGTACCATGTTTGTCGTGAGCAGAAGACAGCTGAGGTCAAACATAAAATCTCCGAGACCTGGATTCGCAAAAAATATTCGTGTTGTATTGTTCGCTTCTGACCAAGCATTCGTACTGTAGAATATCTTCATAATTAAAGCTAGACATACGAAACGTTGGAAATGAAGAAGTTCTGAGATCGAAATAATTCAGCACAATGATCGATCCGGGTAATAGATTGCGCTTTGTGCTGTCTCATTTCGATATAAGATACATGTCTTGAAATTATTAGCGACTCAATTTGTCAGATAGATCATTCAGTGTTTATTGTTCCAATAAATATTAACAACAGGCATAAATATTACAGGACAGAAATCGAATAACTAGAAAACCCACGAAAAGGTAAGGGCTGTATCTAGGTGATTTTTACGGTTATCATATAACTTGATACAGATACTGCTGGAAGCATTAACCACTAAAGGATAATCTATGCATGGCCATTGCATTCAACTGGACCAAAAACTAATCTAACAAATTTAAAATACAACACTGCAAACACGTTAAAATCGGGTTTAAAAGTTTTACTGCTATACCAAGAACGAGAAATATTTTTTTATTTTTGTGGCGGCGGAGCTAGGGGGAAAAACATCGAACCTCCTTTTTGACGTTTTCAGAAAAAAAATTATGGTTTAATAATTAGGGATTGGGGGTTGTGTTGTATGGGGTGGGGGAGGTTATACTTCAAGTTCTTGATATCAGAATATTGCTATTGCTAATGTTTTCGATAAGCCTGCTGCTTCTGCTCTCTGGTCCATTTAATTTCTCTGTGTACCTGTTTGTAACTTACTTTTTTCTCAGAGGATTCAACTTGTGCCGAATTTAATCCATTATGGACTGAAAACGGCGTCGCGTGGGAAGTGCAGAGTCAGCCTACTCGACGCCATTTTTTAAGACCTATTACATATGTCATAAGTAGATAAGATCCAGAACAAATAGAATACAAGAAGAGTTAAACAGTACACATTAAAAAATAAAAAATACATCAATGGGGAACCTGCAATATAACTTACAATGTGTACAGGGTGGCCCATCCATGTATGGGCGGAATATTACTCATAAACAAATACATTTTGGGAGAACTTATTTATGGCATGTTATACATGACATTTGAGGGCACCTTTCTAAAATATTGGCAATTATACAGGTTGTCCCAGTTTTGACCTACATACCGAAGTTGTCATTTTTTAAACGGATTGCCTCAAATTTTATTGCATATTTGGATTAACCAATTCAAAAGAAGAAGATTGATATAACATACTATGGGATTTTGGCAATTAGCTACAGAGATATAAGGTGCTTTGTCCAGAAAAACCGTCCACTTCGGTAACCCCTCAGTCCGACATTTTGAAATTTGAAGTACTGAATTTTGTATCAAAAAAAAGCTTCATACCTCAGCTTTTATCCTATTGGTTACTTTTCCGAATTTTCATTTTTGCTCATACAGGGTGGTCAAAAACGCGAATTGTACTTTTTCTCAAAAATTTCAAATGCGTCATCCTGTATATTTGTGCAAGTTTGTATTCAATTTTTTATAAGCTTTTTTTGGTATGTTTGATTCAGATAAAATCACGAGATTTTGAGTTATTAAGCTTTTAATAGAACAACACATCAAAATTAAGGAAAAAAATCACAGCATCCATGGAAACAAAAGACAAACAGTGGGCTAGTTCCATATTGAAACTTAGAATACAGATTTGACGTAAAAACTAATAACAATCAGAGCAGCATAAATCAGCTTCAAGCGTAATAGAGAAAAACAACTATAACTACAACATAAACAAACAACTATCACTACTCAAGACCTAATCTCCAAAAACTGCTCGGAAATATCTTCACCATGTTGAATACACAGCCGTAGTCTTTGGATAAATGACCGTTGCACATCCCTCAGCATGTGTTCCCTTATGTTCAGAAAAACATGCTTAATCCTTTCCTTCATATTTTCCGGGTAGGCGGTGGATATCTATAAGCCTTTTGCTTAACGTAGCCCATAGCAAGAAGTCCACCGGTGTCATATCTGGTGATCTAGGAGACTAAGATATAGGCCTATCGCAGGTGCGCCGTCATGTTGGAAGTAAATTGCTTCCGTGTTTGCAGGTTGACATTCTCCAAAAGCAAAGGGCTCGATCAAAAGATTCAGGTATTCTGTACCTGTTAATCTGTTGTCGAAAAAGAAAGGCCCGATAACTTGTCTACCAATAACTCCTCCCCATGCTCCATTTATTTTGGAAATCTATTTGTCTAACCCAGTAAGGGTTTCCGTCGCATAATAGTGCATGTTATGCCTGTTGACAACACCTATGCTGTTACCTCATCGTTAAAAAAAACCTTATCCAGAAAAGTAGTGTATTCACTCACTTTATTTAGCATTATTCTACTAAACTCCATTCGAAAAAAAATCCTGCGGACGCAGGCCTTGATGCAAGCATAGGTGATATGGATGGTACCTAGCCTTGTAAATAATCCTTTGGATAGAAGTTCTGCACATATCAGCTTCTGCTCCAATTTGCCGTGCACTACATTGTAAGAGCATTTTCTGAAAAGTACGGTAGCTGTGTTCACTTTTCTGCAATGAAGTACTGTTTTTATATTGCACATATATAACTGTCTGATGCCAAAAACTTTAGCCTCAAAAGGCAACTAGTTGGAATAATAGGTCTTTCTTTTTTGTGCATGAATTTGTTTATGCATTTTTTTGTATAGATTCGGGAGTTCTGAGGTGACTCGAAGCTACAGCTCTCCATCCGATGATACCATAATTGATGTGAGATCGGAGAAGTGAGTAAAGCCTTGCGGAATCCTATTAGATGTTCAAGATTCGTTCTATTACCGATATCAGAAGCATCTTAACTATAAACTTTTTCATCCTTCGCGTAGTGGTAATCTTGTTTCAAAATTTAATCAAAACCTTAGCAGCCCTTTACAAGTAGTAGTATAGAGGGACTCAATTTTAACGGACAGGCAAACAGACAGACCAAAGAAGATGAGCGATATGTTTGCGATGTACAAGTGATGAAATGTCAAAAAATATATTATCTGTTTTACTAAAGTCTTCGCGATTACAGTCGCCAATCGGTTCGATCGTTATAGAAAAAAACAGAAAAATCTTATAATCTGAAGAAGGAATGTGCCAAACTAAATAGAAATCCTAAATTATTGCCACTTGAGAAGTGAAACTGATGTTGCAGGAAATATTTTTTTTTTTATTTTCGTGAAACACACCTTCGTGCTATTGCCTCTCACGAACCACAGTGACGCAGACCTGAATTATCTATCTGTTGTAGGCAACTTCTTTTTTGTTTCACGAAATGGGTCTCCAGTGCGCATCGCGCTTAAAGAACGCCAATAAGTCTTGGTTACTCAACTGTTCTAAACGACACCGATGATCCTATCTCCTTAATATTTCTGATATGCACGAACGAGTTCGACTCTGATTAATAGGACTCTCCATCGGTGCACTTATAGAGAATGCCCGTTAATTACGGGTTTATTGTATTTGACATGGCTCTTGCAAACCAGAGAATCTATGACAAGTCAAGTAGCGTGCAGTTGCGACTTATATCTCTCTACAAAATAACTTAAAGTGAATAAGATTGTGCTACGTTTAAGATAATAAGTGATGTTACCAAGAAATGATTAGATAACTATTACAATAGATGTACAAAATTATTCCTCTAGGGCATCGTCAGATGACTTAATAAAATGTTAACTCCTACATTGCGAATTTCATAAGAACAATAACGAGTAATGAAAGTAATATCAATTTATCAAGATTTTCAGCAGAATCGACTAGCATGTTTACATACTTCTCCAGCAAAAAACTCTTTCTATGGTTTCCTGACAATTTAATGACCGCATTACATAATTTCGCGTTCGATAATGACCAATCTATTGTCTCTATTAATTTTGCAATTATTTTAGTCGCTTCCTTATATGCAGTATTATTATGAGTATAACGTTCAACATGATACGTCGCAGAATAGAAATACAATTCGGTTATTATACTAATATCCACTCCATAACATTTCTATCTTCATGATATAATATTGAACGAATGTTGTTAATTTGAAAACACTATTTATCTTATATTCTTCATTGTAGGTCAGTGCGATCCGTATGACATTTGCTCCTGTTTGGTATCAGGTCTGGTTGCTAAGATACCAGACAAAGAAAGAACGGAAAGAAGGAGAATGGGCAAAGTACGTTAGTCGGCTTGGTGTTGTTAACTAGATTTTTTTCACAGAGCAAGATGTAGTCTTGGGTGACTGCAAAATGTATGGTACTGCTAGATTCAAACCAACCAATTTTAATAACTGCCCTGCCCATAGTGAGTGATGCTATAAGGGCATTTAAAGAAAACAAAAAACACTTACCTAAGTGAACGGAGTTTTATCTGTGTAAGACGAATCTAAAGACACCTCAAATGTCAAAAACCATGAAGCTGTTTGGTTTGTAGCCCGTGAAATAAAAATTTCAAAGTCCGCTGTTTCGACTTTATATAATTTTAATTTTAAGTCGCTCGCACAGTCAAGACCAATCTAATCTAATTACTTTTTAAATTCTGCTAAAAAAACATGGATGACTCAGCAGTTCTACGCCTATTGTCATCAGATACCGATTTTAAATCACAGACGACATACTACTGTGATCAAAAAGTTTTTAAAATGTAAATTCTTCATTCATGCTTCCAAATCAATTTCATCCCCTTCAAAGTAATCCGCGTCCGATAAAACGCTCTTTGGCCAACGCTTTTTCCAGTCCTTAAAACAGTCGGAATATTTTTTCCGGTATAGCCTTCAAGACCTTCTTCGATTCGGCTTTTGTATCCTCAATCGTGTCAAAACGGCATCCCCGCATTGGCGTTTTGAGTTTGCTGAATAGCCGCACGGAGTCAAATCAGGCGAATACGGTGGTTGCGGAACGATATGAGTCGTATCAATTATGAATTAGTATGACATGGTCATTATCGTGATTAAGGAACCAAGAGTTGAATAATAGTCTTTGTTGATAGTTTGGCCCGGCGGAAGGAATGCATAATGCACAACACCACGATAATCAAAGAAAACTGTCAACATGACCTTGATTTTCTATCTTTTCGGTCTTGCTTGCACAATATTCGCTGGATTGATTGGTGGTTTCAGGATCGTATGCATAAATCCAAGTCTCATCTCCAGTAATGATGCATTTCAAGTGGTCCTGATAGTCAGACAACAAAGTTTCACATACATCAACGCGATTGAGCGATTTTGGCAGCAATCGAGACTTGACGCGTTTGAGACCCAAAACATCCTTCACAATGTTTTGGGCTGAGCCAAATGATATTCCAACACTATTAGCGAGGTCTCTAATTGTCAATCGACGATTTTCAAGCACCAAATCTTTGATTTGTTGGACGTGGTCCTCGTCGGTAGACGCTGATTGTCGTCCAGAGCGCGGTTGGTCTTTAACGTGTTCTCGGCCCGCTTTGAACTCGCTGTACCACTTATAAACGTTTTTTGTGCCATAGTTTGTGCACCAAAGGCCTTCCGCAACATCTTCAACATGTCCACACGAGAATATTCGTTCCGCAAACAAAATTAGATGCAAGTTTTTTGCTCAACAAAATCACCCATTGTAACAATTGAAAAACACGTGAAACTCGGAGATAATTAAACATGTTGGCAAATAGACGCTTGTCGAATGTTATAAACAGTCCTACCAACCTAGGAGAAAAAATTGCCTGCCTTAGTAATTCCCGAGTGTTTTACGTGACAATTTCACATTACTTTTTGATCACAGTAGTACAACAAACACAAAAGGCACAAAAGAATGAAAGAGTTATGTTTTATTCATGAGTTGACATTTGACATTCAGAACCGTATAGAAACGATCACCTGTGCAAGGGTGTTATTGGCGTTAACTGTCAGAAACAGTGACTTCTCGAAGGGCCAGCTTGTGACATCATTCATTTTCACAGCTATTACAAACCGCGTCGCTTGAAATTGAAAAGTTTAAACCAAACACGGCAAGTTTTGACCGCTAGATTGCTCAAAATTGCTTATTAAATATTTCAAGGTTGAATCTTCCGATCAAAATCGTAATATGCCCAGAGTCATTCGCGCTGCAATGATAATTCTAACCACACTTCATATGAAACAATTCATCAAGTATTTTGGACTGTAGTCCATTAGAGAGCATTCACATGTGGGTGTGTCGAAAATGAAGGCGGTTTGTTTACTATAATCATTGCGTCAAAACTGTATTTCAGGTTCTGTGCATGTAGCATCTTTATCATGTCTGCATCTCGCTGTCACTGTCGTCATGAACTTAAAACGTAAACAACTCCTGTTTTGACAATTCAGACGAGTTGCAAGTAGAAATGTTGGTCAACTTGTCTGGTTCTCGGACTACCAGGCCTGAAGGACTGACGAGAGACTCTCACATTACAATGACTATGACCTAAAGGCTAAGGTCCTTGAGAAGCAACGACGAGTAGTAAATGTTGGTTAATCTTAATGAACCAACGAAAAATGAAAAAACGTGAGTGAATAAATACCATTAGGTACATTCGGTAAACGGATCAAAATAAAGCATGCAGCAGGGTATGTTGACAGTGTTGGCGTCCATGTATTTTCAAATACAAGTGCAGAAGTTCTACACGCACTACATTTACGAGAGCCACGCCCTCCTTACCGACAGCATTGGCCTCATACGAAAACGTGACTTGCCTTAAGCAGCCTACCATCTTGCTTCCACTCTTCTTGCCACATGCATAGACACTCTCGAAAAGCATAACCCGCCTTCTACGGCAGTCGGGTAAAAGAGGTCTTGTTTTGGATAAAATTGCAAAAAATAGATAGCAAGCTGTATATTGGAGATCTGAATACTGGTAGAACAAATCTCGTGAAACTTGTTCCATAAAACTCAAAATTTGTTTCTCGATCGCAATACTCCCGCACTTAAATGAAATGTGGTGTTTGTAAAGTAGGACAGTTTCTGATAGTTGAAGGATCAAACATTGCGAATGATGGTTGTCGATACACAGTAAGTATTTTTTAACGAATTCATGTTCTGGTGAGGATATTGCTGGTGGGCGGGAAAAGAAATCATATTGAACTGTTTCCGGGCGTAAGCAGTACCAGTGAGTATTAAGAACTCTAAGTAACTTAATAAATCAATATGTTTCTATCGTGTTCATCAATCATTCTCTTTCAGGAAGTATTTATATCTTTAATACCAAATATGTTATTTAAACTTTGAGTTTCTTTTACTTCCCACTGTATTGACTAGAGATGGAAATAGTTGCCAGATACCTCCAAGTTTGTAAGACCTGCGGCGCTTCGCGCCGCAAAATATGTTGTTCGAGACCAGTAATGGCGTTCCCAAACAAGGTATGTATAGGATTTTTCCACAAAATATTCGAATTTTACAAATACTTTAAAAGGTCTGGTTACCTGGTGTCAAACTAACCAACTAAAGTTAATCGCTGCAACAGAGTGGCATGGGTATGTAAAAAACCTATAAAACGTCAAAAAAAACCTATAAGATGTCATCTTGCAAACTATTTAGTTTTTAGGGCGCAAAAATTCATTCCACGTTTACTCACGTCCCTCTAAGGACAAATGAACTAAACTAAACGCATTGTTGGTTGCATATGTTTTGTGAGGCCGACGGGTTATTTTTATGTTGTGCTTTCGAAGAGAGGTTATGTTCAAAGTTATAAATTACGAAAAACTGAGGAGAATTACGGGAAATCATCACCGGGTCCGCGTTGTGTGTAATTACTGTTAGCATGTATATGGCTTGTAATTCGACAGTGTACAGTGAATATAATTATTTCTTATCTCTCTCATTTTTGAAATTCAGCAAATTTGTATATGTAATTTCCAGAATGGATAAGAAAAAGTGGATGCGCAACTAGCTTTGAATCTCAATTAAGTGTATTTGAAACAAGAACTCAATGTAATTATCATCAATAGATACAACTTACAGCTTAGACCTCCAGTAATGCCATCTCAGAAGCAGATTTTACATCACATCAGAGTCGAAGATTGATAAAAAGCCTTATGACGTTTAGGCAACACGAACAACTAAGTGCTAGTACTAAGTTAATATCTTGTAGAAAAACCTACATAATGTCAAAAAAACGAGCATAATGTGAAAAAAGGGAAGTAGGTTAAAAAATGTTTTCTTTTTGTTAACATCAGAAACACTATGTCGATTATTGGGTAATTCAAAAAGGATAACTGCATGAGGAGCTGTATATACTCGAAGTAACTTATTTCTCAGGTATTCTAGAATATTTCGAAATATAAACCTCACTTGTCAAAGTGACGCAATAAAATTGACAGAATAAATTTCAAGTGACATCATTATCTACCTAGGTGCTTTTTCACTCCCGTTATTTATCTACGGAGATAGATGCTACTTCCCGATTTCTCAGTAGTGAAAAGATTCTATTTCATCCTATTCTTCTTGCATATTAAAGATGCTCATAAAACGAGTCAGTGTCATTTATAAATTTACCACTCTGTATATACGGAACCTATTATGCCTATGCATGGGATTCGCGATGACAAAATAAGCAACTTCATGATTCATGAGGCAAGTTTCATGAAATCTGTTTCATCAGTGCCTCTAGCTTCCTTGGCCAGAAGGTGCAGTCGTGTGTGGCTAGCTTTATAGATCACAGCCGATCTAAAAGCTCGTGTTCAGAAAGTAAAAGCGAGCGCGGCCCTGGTGTCATCGAACACATGCTTTGATGATCTTAATCTGTTGCAATTTGCCGCTCATCTCTCATTAACCATGCAAATTTTCGCGCGTCATAATATTCACGAGAGCATTGTCTTCCTTTCCTCTCGAATGCTCGCCGAGCCATCAAAAAGGTTAAAAGCATCATTACATTTCGCTACGTTATAGAAAAAGTATGATCTTAATGCAAGGACGATAATGAAATGACTGCCTTCGGTTGGTTGGCCAATTCCGAACGACATCGATGATAATATCTGTAATATTTATGATATGCAAGAATTTTATTGGTATGAAAAATTGGACACTTATAAGTCGACTCGGTACTATGAGAACTAAAAAATGGCAATGGGTAATTTTCAATGACTTTTGGCGTCCTTTTTGGACCGCACCCATCGTTCATTTGTGATCTTTTTATTAATGTAGGAAAAATATTAATTAAGTGCGAAAAATATCGTGCTAAGTAGCAACATCTCTGAGAGTTATTTGTCGGTGTTGCTAAAGAGTCACGATAGACTGAGTATTCCGGTTGTCCAAACTGCTGGTTTTTCGGTGTATCTCTGGTAGGCCTGTCGTAGAAGATTTTTTGACATATGCGAGCCATAAGCAACACACATACAATCATATATTGATTATTGCAGAGAAACTCATTTTAGATAACAGGGCAGTCCACAATCTTGTGAACTAACCGCGATTTTTTGCAAATTTTGTTCTTTGTGATGACTGGAATGTTGACTTTTTATATGATACTGTTGTAAAGAACAAACTCCGTGATTTTCAATATTTTTATGGCTACCAAGATGGTACAACCCGTTGCTCTACGATGTCTAGAAGTGGCATTGATTTTATATGCATATTTTTTCTTATAAAGTTGATTATCTGAATTGGTCTCAAGTAGAATTTAACAGATTATCTGATCATTCCTGTCAACTTCTAAATTTATCTAGCAATTTTCATCCGACAAGGGTGTGCAACAATTTTTTTGCGCATTTGAGGAATAAAGATTGGGGCAAAAATTCATTTTTTCCAATGAAAAGAGTCAATAAAAACGCAATCTCAAAACACCATCCTCAACGGTGGGAATCAGGAAATCTACATACACGCAAAAAAATCTGTATGGGGTTGTTGTTAAAATAACATCAGACAACATTTCTATAAGAGGTACAAGGAGGCTTATAGAAAAGTCAATGAAGTTGCAAAAAAACTTTGGTATGAAAGAATGTACGAGACATCACATGACAGAGATAAAACTGTTTGTCAAACAATTAGTCCAGCTTCTGAAGAACATATTTATAATATAATAATGAGTTTGAAAAGTACCAACTCATTTGGCATGGATGATATTCCTAACAATTTATTAGTTACTGCTGTAAATTTTGTTGTCTATTCGATTTCACACCTTGTCAACATGTCATAGGTTGAAGACATTTTCCCTAACATTTTTAAAACAGCCCGAGTAGTGCCAATTTTTACAAATGGTGAGAAGGATGAGATAAGCAACTATCAGCCAGTGTCTATTTTGGGTGCAGTCTCGAAGATTTCAGAGCCAACTATATTTGGAAAGATAATAACCTTCCTCAAGAAGAAATATATTTTGGCACACTGTCAGCATGGCTTTAGAAGATAAAGGAATACCGAAACGGCTATACCTCAGGTTATTAGTAAATTGTATGAATGTTTGGATAAGGGACAAAAGTGCATAGACCTCTTTATGAACCTGAGTAGTGCCTTGGATATGGTCAGTCATCAAATTATAAGTTATAAGCTTTATGATTATGGATTACGCGTAAAAATACACGGCTGGGTCATGGCATACCTTGCTCTAAAGGAGCAGACTGTGCATGTTGATGGATGATGCTATTCTTCACGGCGTAATGTCAATATTGGTGTACCTCAAGGCTCGATCCTAAGCCCATTACTATTTTTGCTATTTGTCAAGGACTTGCCAGGAGTATGAGCTAGTTACGTATGCTGACGAAACCTATGTTGTGAAAATAATTTAAACTTATGCACTGATAGACTACAATGCCTAATAAATGAATTCATAAGCTATTTTTCTAGTCACTCAACGCAAAAAAGATTGTCTTCATCATTTTTACCTCTCGTTCCACCTCAATCAATGAGAACCAAGTAGTCAACCTAAATGGCAAGTCGTTAGTTCAAGTAGCAAACATGAAATTTCTAGGAATTCATCTTCATGCAGCTCCTCAGTGGGAGCACCACATAAGCAAACAATGTGAAAGCTTTTCATCTGTTTGTTTTGCAATCTGGAGGCTTCCAGATATATCCAAAGACAGTTATAATTTCATATTATCATGCAGTTTGCTTTTAGAGTAAAATATGGCATTATGTTTTGGGGTACAGTCATATGCAGAGGGTCCTTATATTGCAGAAAAGGGCATTGCGAGCAATAGCTGGAGTAGCACAACGTGCATCATGCAAATAACTTTCCAAGAAGTATAATACGATGACAGTTCCAAATAGTATGATCATAGAATTATCAATGCACGTAAAATCAAATTTATATAACTTTCCAGATAATTCAGAATTTCATACCTATAGCACACACAATACTGCATTAGTCATTCCTGCACATTCATCCAATTTTGACAGTCCTAACTGTCTCGGCTTAAGGGAGCTAAATATTTCGATATAAAAAATCTAAAAAAACGGAATGAAAATCTGTATTCATTTGTGAGCAAATTTGATCTCTTGAATTTTTTTTATGCTGACGTGCGTTTTCCACCTAAAAAATAAACGCGATTTCTCTGGATGGTGATATCATCATATTGTACCGCCCTCGTAACCGGAACTTTGAGTACCAATGAGACAACCCCGTATGCTTAGACAACCAGAATTACGCATGTCGCCAAGGTCACGCTTCGAGACACGTCGAAAGCCATCTAGCAAGCTTCGATAAAGGCTTGAGTTCTGCCTGGAAGGCCACTGGAATTTGTCGAATCGAGGATAAACACGCGGGCCGAGAGCAGTGTGGCAGAGTCGATGATGGGCCTGCAACAGCGCAAAACACGATAGTCTAGTCGACATAGTCATGAATTTGTCATAAATTAGGTGCAATTATTGTAATTAATTAGAGTGAAAGCAATAAATTAGACTTTAAATAGCAAAAACGGCGTTTTAGTTACAATATTAATGATATTGTTGTGACCATGCAAACGGCCATTAATTTTTTAAGCAGAAACTGTGCACCTGGTTGAAAAAATAAGTTTGCTTAGAAATGATAGGGGATGAAAATAATCTTTATCTTAAGAGAAGTCAGTGGCATACCATCAATGTCTGCCAAAATATGCAGCTGAACTCCGTACGGAGATCATTAACGCAAATTGAAAAAACCCTTTTGATACATCGTCGCCAATAATACCAAGTGGCGTATCTTAGAGAATACTAAAATTGAGTTAAGACGATTTTATTACTTCAAAAAGGTTGCTCTTCAATATCACGAAGTGGCCTAAGTCAGTTTCTAATACCTTCAGAGTTATAGCAAAATAATATTAGACTTATCTCATTTTAATAGAAAATTAAATTTCATAAGGGAGCTTAACACAAGTTACGCCAATTTTGTGAAATTATAAAATATACATATAATTTTACAGCGTATGGCTTATCTAAGTTACGCCAGTTCGTAAAATTGTAGTTTTGATTTTATCACTATACGCACTGTGACGGATCTATCTTTTTGACTTCATCTTCAGCACGAATACCGCTTTTTTTAGATTAAAAAAAAAACTTAATTTGAATGATATTCCCGCGATGCTCTATGTGCAGAGCAAAAAAAAATATTGCTACAAAAAAATATACGGATTTGAAGTCGCTGTGTAAAGATATACTGGTAGTTCGTTTACAACAATACCAAAGATTCGATTTAAATCTTCCTCACGAGTAGTAGATGAAATACTAGCTATTATTTCGTACGTGTTATTATGTCATTCTTATTTGAGTGAGTATTTTGTTTGTGCTACCATATTTAACTTGTGTAGGGAGTTAAATAGTTTTAGATACTGCGGGTACTTATTTCGCCATAATATTCACTGTTCCCCTTTTTGTAACCATTTTGTCTTGTAATAAAACATCTTTTTCTTTAAGTGTCATGAGTTTTGATTTTTCATCACTTAATATAAAACGGACGTAACTAGGTCTTTATTCTATGGATACGACACTTCAATTTTACAAAATGACGTATCTACTTTTTTTCGAAATTTTGAACACATAAAATGAAAAATGGGTTAATCGTTGCTCATTGTTGAGAAGCTTGCAGATATGCCCATAAATTCAATTATGCAGCAGTAAAACCTTTTTGTCAGCAACAATTCAAATCTCGGGAAAATATTTAAAACTCTCTCCTGTAAAATTGGAAAAAATGAGATACGATACTTCGCCAAATTTCATTAAAATATCTGAAGTGATATTTATAGATATTAATAATAAAAGACTTATTTTAACAATTTTTACCGCCTTGTATTTCAAGAGTTAAGGCATTTGGGACATACGGTCAGTTTTCTTCTTAAAATGGATCCAACAATCACCCCGTTGTTGCCACACAGAATATAAGTACAAGTTCACGGCCTCCTTAAGGGAAGGATTCGGATTATAACAAGCTATGCAATGCATCAAAATATAAAGTAAGAATCGCTACAATAGTAACATATTACTCCTGATTCAAGACTATTAATCTTCTTGCATGGCTGTCGGGCACCTTGCTCATCAAACTGGTGCAATACATCACTCGATTCAAGTGAATACAAGAACAAGCCGCAATTTTGAACTGCAACGTTCATCAAAGTGTTTCACCATTACGACTATAAGTGATACTTGTCCAACATTTTTCATATAATCGATCCTATTGCGGATACCAGTTTTGTAACTACAAATCTACGAATCACCCCGGGCATCCTAGATTCGGTTATTTTGCAAATTACTGCGATTGACACGTTTACATTTGTAATAGGATCAGGTACAACTAGGTACGAGATTGTCTTTTCCAAAGAGTATACTTATGATTATCTGATTCCGTTTAGAATATCATGAAAGAACATCTTCCAAAGTACGAGGCAAAATTATTTTTCGTAATGGTGAATGATCCACGATAACCAACAACTAGAATAACTCAACAGCATGTCCACTATACAGGTTGTTCATTTGAAAACTTACCACCACGGATTTATCAAAAACCACTGATTGAAAGAAGACACGTCAAAAGATTTGTCAAGGGGGACAACTTTTCAACCAAAAACTACATCACCCCCTGTCACTCTCTGCCCCCAGGGTCATCCTTTTATAATATATTTTAAATAACACGGGGTACTTGGTAATAGCTTGTTTGAAAGGTCTTTCAAAGTCATTTATTTTGACGTTTGATTTTTCAAAGTCAGTCGATTCGTTTTCAAAAAAATTAGACAAACCTTTATTCATCTTTATTTCTTCAGATAGAAAACAGAAACACGCGAAAATATCACTTTTTATTTCAATAAGTGTTCAAAATATTGGCCGTTATTGACATTTTTAAAAACGTGTGGGATATCATGGCAGCTTTGGATGATGCGTTGACGAAGTTCATCCAAACTTTCAGGTTGGAGAGTAAACCCAATAGACTCCAAATGGCCTCAAAGAAAAAAGTCTACTGTCGTCAAATCAGGAGATCTAGCAGGTCATTCCATAGGCTCTCGTCGCCCTATCCATTTATCTGGAGACCTGTCTAGCCATGGCCGAACCGGAAGAACATAGTGAGGAGGATCACCGTCTTGCTGGAAATATATTTCAGCATCATCATTATTTTCCAACATATCCAAATAAATGTCTCCATTCCAATTTCCATGACTAAACAAAGGCCCAATCACTTTCTTTCCTACCTGCCTGCCTATACATTAATTTTTTGGGGGCTCTGTGTATGCCTTTCTACAAAAATATAAGGAATTTCACTGTTCCAATACCCGCAGTTATACTTATTAACAATTCCATTTAGATAAAATGTGCATTCATCACTCAAGCAAATATCCTTTATGAATGGTGTATCATTAATCGCAGCAGTCATTTGTTTACAAAACTCAATTCGCCTATCGAAATCATCTTCGGTTAACTCGTGCAATATTTATGAAATTTATAGAGTTTAGTAACTGTGTGTACAGAGCCTACTGAAATAAAAGGCGCAGTAACAATTTTGCGTACTGAAGTATTTGGATTTATTCCAAAATGACCCAAAACTTCAACAATTTTCTAAGTTTCTTGGAAACGAATCTATCGATTTTGAAAAATCAAACGTCAAAATAGGGGACTTCGAAAGACCTTTCAAACAAGCTATTACTCTACACCCCTTGTCATTTAACTTTTTTTAAGGGAATGACCCTGCGTGGCCGAGGGTCAGAGGCGGCGGAGTAGTTTTTGGTTGACAAATATTTTGACGTGTCTCGGCGTTTTTTCTTTTAATCAGTGGTTTCTGATAAATACGTGGTGGGGAGTTTCCAAATGAACACCCTGTATAAAATACCTTTTGCCACCTAACGGAAACCGTCGCGACTTAAAGAATTGTCACTGCAAGTGGTACATTGGTTGACTAGCTAAAAAAATGGCGTCAAGTAGGTTAACTCTGCATGTCCAATATATGATAGAACTCTTGCCGCATCCAAGAAACTCCCCTTCAACTTACAGAATTGGCACGAGTGGTATGCATCTTTTGTGGTACATTAGGTTGAGTAGCTGAAAAATAGGGTCAAGTAGGTTGACTCTGCACTTCCCAAGCAATGCTGTCATCGGTTTATAAAGAATTATGTTCGGAACAAGTTAGCCTCTCTGAGAAAAAGTCAACTACGAACATTATGATATAACAAAAAAAAATCAAATGGATCATTGAGCCAAACAGGACCACAAAATTAGTTACCATCTATTTAATAACGGTGCGATCTAGAAATTTCTTACATATCCTACCGAAAGTGCTCACCATCTGCAATGGTTACATGGCAGACAATTCGTGAAAAAAATAATAAACTCAAAACGGTTTCTACATAATGATTAAAATCCTTCAGAGATTATTAAGAATCTTTGATGAAATATTTTTAGATGTTAGAAGCTACAAAGTTGTAACTAGACTTAAAGTGTTTCACGTTTTAATAGAAAACAATTTTGAAGTTCGACGATTTTTGTCAGTAACAAATTAACGACGGCAACAAATTAAACATATAAAGTCTCATTTGGAAGGTCTTTCCATCTCCCACTCTGTAAAAGCGAATGCTCTATAATTTCTTGAATATATGCTAAAAGTGATTATTCCAACTTCGAAGTTTACTAAGAAGTTATCAACATTCAACACTTCTTAATCTCTACATAAGAAGCCTTTATCATTTGTCCTCATCAGTACCTTTGTGAAATAATTTTTTACTAAAATTTCAGATACTTTGTTCTCCAGACAGAGATTGGGAATTGCCAATTTTATCGACAACTAATCTAGGAAATGCTACATCATGACCTCAATTCTGAAAAATATTGCATACATATTTGAATCACTAAAATCTTGAACTACAAAAACATCTAAAAAAATTAAAATGTATTCCTATAATATAAAAGTAAAGTGAGAGTGCTGATTCTGGCGTATTATTCATTTTACGTGGCAGGAAACCTTCAATTGCACACAAGATTAGTTGTAGACACGAACAAAACAATTATTATCAACATGTCCCGAAGCTTGAGAACCACAATCAAAAGCGAAGTTTCATTCACAGCTTCCGTAAAACAAATCGTGAGAGACCTGTTAAAGGTCAAACGCACCATTTTTGGCAGCCTCATCAGACTGATCATCATCTACAGTACAATTGCAATTATGCCACAGCATATGCAATACTACACAGCACTGGAACTTTCAACGCTATCATAACGCGCATCCGTCTTTAAAGCAGAGCACCTTGATAGCTGTGGATTCTCGGATGCATATGGTACACAAAATCTGACGTCACAGGTCCACATAGAGAAAGTTCGCCTTACGGAAATACAGGAACACCACTGCAAATCGGTTTGTCTTCAATAATCGATGGGGACACTGTATAATTCTAAGAATTTTTTACAAAGTAGTTACTGGTTAAGGGAAAACTGTCTAGATAACTGGCAACTGTGTCAAATACACCGAGTTGGCCAAATACGCAATTTAAGGTTTGTCATGCTACGCTTTTTTGTATACAGGATGTCTCAGAAAAGTCATATCGAATGAAATTGTATTTCTAAATGAGACACTTTATTTGAAGGCACTGACACCGTGTATACAAAAAGAACATTGCATGAAAAGTTTCATAACTATAACTTTTGTGTGAAACATTTTTTGCTAAGCTACTGGTTTAGCCTTGGTCGAACGTCTCTGGACAGTGAACAAAAGCATAGCAACCAGCCTCTATCCTCTACGACCTTCATCCATCTGTTTACTGGGTGAAAAATCAATCATATCAAATCAAAAATTCCTATCGAGACTATGATTAATTAAATATTGAAAAATGAATTTTTATTAAATAAAGTGATAATAATGTAACATCCTGTATAGTTCGGTAGGTCACAGTTTGATTTCTGTCATGTGATGTGAGGGTAGGTACATATTTCAACTCTTAATCTGACTCTTATGTTTATGACTAGGTATAGAGATTTTTTCGCGAAATCCCTTAGAGAATGGAGCGGTATCAGATGGAATTGCCCCTTCCTTTCGAAGTTTTGACAGTTTCAAGTTACACCGGAAGTGGTTAGATGGCGCATGTTGCGCAAAATGTTTGTTTTAAGCTCCTTGATAAGCTTAGCTGCCTTCTTTGAATCTGAAATAAAAAGATCGATCGGTTTTTGTGCAATGTACATATTATATCAATAAAATCAACCATTTGATATGACAAGTGTGGTGACCTTCTCCCTCATCATTTAAAATCAGGTATACGTGTTTCTCGATTTATGATTTAATAATCTATCGCAATTTTTGGCAATGCAAAGACAAATTTTCAATTGAGATGTGTTTTTTGAATGACATTGACATAAGACGTGTCACCCGCTAGTACCTCACCAACGCTGGCGGTTACCCGTACCACGTAATTTTTTGACATTTGGATACATCACATCCGTCATCCCCTATTCCCGTTCTTCGCAGCCTGTGCTGACCCCTCAAGGTCATAGAAAGTCTCTTAGAGATCCAGCGCAATTTTTAGTGAGTTCCGTTGCTGACTAGTAGTGTATATGTCGTGATTATGTTATTACGATTGTTCACGTTCGACCTAGAACCAAGTTTTTGTACTTTTGTTTCAGCAGGAGGATTTTTGAATCCTTGGTATTTGGATTATCTAATCCATGATCAATATATCGGGCATCGGATGGATATTCTGCCACAGCTGACAGATGAAAGTATGCGAGTACTTACAAAATTATTGCTCTTTGAAATTTTTAGTGATTTAGGTCACTGAATCATTAGGCAATATTGCACAAGTTTATCGGCGGTTGTGATGTGTAATAAGAATGAGGTATGGACGCAAAGATACATCAAGTGTAAGAGTTGCATAGGTTCACGGTGTGGAGGTGTATTGATGGATACTTTACTTCTACTACAGTAGGTTCGTCAATTTCAAAAGAAACAAATCAAAACGAATTGCGCATTGTTGTCGCAGATAACTGAAAATGGACATGAAAATCAATAGAAATGTCAAAACTCAGAATCGTGTAGAATAAATTAATTGCCAAGTTTACTTACTTACATCGCAAACCACCATGTCACTAATTTTCGTGGGTCTTTTGCGCTGTCTGTATGTCAACTAATCCTTGGCCCGTCTATAACTTGATAATTACCCCTTGAATTTTGATGAAATTTCCATACCATGTTACTACTATCCCAATGACAAAAACGCTTTTAAGTTTGAAAACCGGTCCAGTAGGCGGCAAAAAACGAACTTCGTTTTTTGGTATTTCACGAGTTCCTGATCATTTTCAGGAGAAATTCTTGTAGAGTATAAAAATTAGGGTATGGTGTTGCGAGAATGTAGGAGGGTGTAACTGAATCTTTTATATTAGTACTTTTATACGCTTTCATCCCCGATCATTCTTCCAACTGATCAGGCATATTTCACACAGTATGAACTGACTTGATCTATTTAATTTATTTGTTATACATATCCGTAGCTAACTTTTTTCTAGAAGGACTAACTTGTATCTTTTATGCTGTAACCTCACTCAACTTCCGGAACGGTGGACATTGATGATAAAATCTCCTTCAAGAACATCTGCGAGATTAACAGCAACATTGATACACACGACTACCTGCTATCTAATCGTTCCGCCATTCTTTTCTTGGTGCACTCCAATCTGAGGAAGAACAGAGGAGTTATGGATTTCGTCCGCAGCAGTATTTTCTGTTCCAGAGACGTGTGGAATCAGGTAGAGAACAGACAAGCCGATGTCGAGTCCAGAATCAATTATAAGGAAGCGGTTCGCAATATTAACTACTGACTGTACACTGGTCATTGCAAATTGCGTCACCACACGAGCAGGCTGGGCATTGCAGAAGACGCTGAGTGTGCAGACTGTGCATGGAGGAAGATGAAACGGTCAGCCATGTATTGTGCAGATGCCCTGCAATTGCCAGATTCAGGTACAACATTCTTGGAGACGTAGTACTCCAAGTAGAAGACCTGAAGAATATTTCTCCAAACAAGTTGATCGACTTTCTTGGGAGGTCGGAGCTACTGAGGAAAATATAAGTAGACCAAAGAGTCGCAGTGGAGGATCGTTATTGATGCACTCACAAGAAACCTACCTAATGTCGCATAGCGATGGCAGTCGGTCTTTCTACATACTAGCCAAGCAGATTAAAGAGAACTTCTCAAAGAGTATTCTTCCACGGAAAAGCTTGCCGAGATCTTTGCCGCCAACTCCACCATGGACGCCTCCCCAACGTCTGAATGTCGTCGATCCAAAGGGCTCCCGTTCACTATGCGGGAAGTAACATTCAGACATAAGACCCTGAGATGGGTGCTCTTGACACTTTACATCAACAAGGTTTCTGGCCTAGACTTGATTGCTGCCATTCTACTGAAGAAATGTGCAGTTCTTTCGCGTCTCTCTATCTTACGAATCTGCCAGAAAACTGGAAATTTGATTACATGGCCGAGGTCTACCAAAAAGCCGTTCATTTCGGCTGGTTGGTGTCCATAGCGCCGAAAATTTGATCTAGCACTGCTGTCAGGCTGTTCTATGTGAGAGTAGCTATAAAAACTTTACCCTGTCACAAAAAACGCTGCTGGACAAAAATTCGTTGGACTATTGCAATGAATTTAGGCCTATCTCAGACGAAGATACAGGTGAATATAACATAAGAAGGAACATAGAAATGAGACAGTTGTTTGGCGATAGTGATATTAACCAAGAAATTAAAGCACATCGTTCAGATACTCAACAACAATCGATTGGTAAAGTACCTAAGTAAAGTCCTGCGAGAAAACACCAGTTGGTAGAATACTTCTAGGTCGCCCCAGTATGAGATGGAGGAACAACCCTAAGTTAGATTCAAACCTAGACACAGCAGTGATAGGAGATGGGGTCAGATGGAGATAAGTTGTGAAACCAGCCAAAACCCATCTGGGTTTGTATAGTTGTAATCACCATTCTTGGCGGTTACGTCATCAACGCCATGTGAAATAAGTAAACAGATCGAGTCTCCGCACCATGGGCGGAACAATGTGCTACTGCTACCCTCTCCAGTACGCATGAAGTGGGTAACAGAGGACCGCTGCTTTCATTCTCTTCCTAGAAATACTATTAATAAATTTAGCACGAGCTGTCGGCCTTCTCCATTGATCGTATTTCCGGGCATTGAACAATTATATACTGAAGATTGATAACAGGACAACTAGAATTGCACGCCGATGTCAAGTAAGTTGTCACTCTGACAAATACGTATAATATGATTGAAGGGCACTCATACATAACGCCAAAGTTTTCGAGACGGAGACACATTTAAAAAATGTATGTACGAGTATTTGAGCTTGCTGAACAAACGTTCACCTACAGGGGTTGGTTGCATGTGTATGTATGAGGGAGCTGGAGGTATATAGGTATAAAGCGATACTGGTGGTCTTACTTTGGCCCGCCAAGAACGGTGACTATAACTATAGTGCTGTTTGTGTTGTAATGATTCAGAGATATTCGTTCCCAGAAGATATATGATACAAGTCATCCTGATGACTCCAGAAACGTTTCATCAATTACGGCATCCTACGCTAATGGTCTGTAATTAGCGAATTAATGTTTGCTTAAAAAACTCCAGTCTTAGCATACAAAGGATGATATTTATGTTATGCCGCTGTCAGTACCAGTCGACCAGTAAATCAATTTATGTAACATCAATCCATCAAATTTTATACGATGCAGTCGGACCGGTTGATGGATTCCGCGATGTACGAGGGCACCATCAAAAGTTCCTGTTCTTTTAAAAGCATCGACATCAAACCGTTTACAAACTTCGTTTTCGGATGATTCTTAATTTTTGACACTTTAGGGCATGCACAGTATACAGGGTGTTCCAAATTCGACCCTCACCTCGGAAACTGTAAGGGATACGAAGTCGGTTAAATGGGGGCAAAGTTGCATATTTTAGATAATCAACAAAATGTTCCCAATATATTCTTAATTTTTCACTGACTTTATTTGTAGTGGGATTTTAAAATAAATCGCACAATAACATTGTCACTTTTTCTCCTCTACAAGATGGCATAATTAGAATTTCAATACAACGTTTCATCCTTATCCTCCAGCATCAACTTCATTTTTTCTTAAAAACGCCATTTTGGATTTTTGTACAATACGGCATACATTGACGTTGCCAAATCTTAGTTATTTCAAGGAAAATCACAGTTATTTTTTCGTGACTTTATTTGAGCTGGAATTAAAAAATAAATTGCGTATTGACATAATTAGAATTTCAATATTCATTAACTTTATTTTTTCTTATATACTCCATATTGGATATTTGCGCGGATGAAGTCTTTAATTCTTATTTAAAAAATGTATAAGTTCCTAGGTAGGCGTTGAAATTATCAGATTTTATTGGTTTTTATACCAGACCAGACCTCAAATTGAACATAGCAACAGAGTTTGGAAGAATGAGAAGAAGAGAAGTAAATAGAAGTAAATGAAACAGTGAACAATGTACAGAGAAGAGTCAGGCTTTGCCTACAAACTAACGGACAACATTTTGAATACCTGCTATGATTTACCTCTGCTTATTTATGATTATTATTGTTATTACCATCGATAAAATTTTCATTTTGTATTCAGGTTTCACCACACGTTTTTATTTCCATATAATTTTCATCCAATAACAAACTCATTGCCGACTAAGGAGATAGATCATTGAATTTAGAACTGAAAAGTTCATTTATGTACAAAATACAAATATAGGGTCCATTTGAAAAAACAGAGTTGTGATGGAAGTCGAATTGGAAATTTGAATGCGCCATCTTGTATTTATTTTAAAATTCCATGTCGAATAATGTTAGGTAAAAATAAAAGTGATTTTGGGATAAATCTGGTACACGAAACAAATAACTATCTAATAATTCTGCTTTTTTAAAATAATTAATGTTTGGCAAGGTCAATTTAGGACGTATTATACATATTTGGAATCGGGATTGAAAACTCTATTCATCTGTGCAAATCCAATATGGCGTCCATAAGAAAAAGTTGGTGCTGGAGAACAAGAGATGAAACGTCATATTGAAATTCTAAGTATGCCCTCTTGTAGAGGAGGAAAAGTGGTAATGGCAATATGCAATTGATTTTGAAATCCCTTTACATATAAAGTCAGGTAAAAAATCAATGCTATTTTGGGAAATCCGGCTTTTCCCATTTCTCTCCGGAAGTACTTTGAATTTCGAGACTTTCTAAGCAGCATTTTGTATAAATACGCAACTTTGCCCCCATATAAGTCACTTCGTATCTCTTACAGTTTCCGAGATCCCGATGGTGAGGGTCGAACTTGAAACACTCTGAATATGAGGAACTCCTAACAAATATCACACCTACATTACGATGCAAATTCAGGAAGCGTTTTTGAGAAATGTATAGTTGTATATGAATGCGTGCGAGGTACTGACTCAATCTACTTGACTATACTCCCTTGTCATTATTACGCCTGAGAGTCACACTTACGAACACAAATTAAACGTTTGGTGAGATATGTACACTCAGAGCTCATAAAATTCCTATATTTCCGCAAAACCCTACTACTACGACTATTTCAATTTTACGCTCAATTCTACTGTTTCGCGGAATCCGTAGTGAGACCTGGAAATGGTAAGTACTGGTCTACTGCGCCAGCGATCTCGCGTAGAAGCATTGGTTGATATTTCAAATTGCGTTCAAATTATTCGTCGGATCTTTATCATTTAAATTTTCAGTTATTACCGGAATCAGAGGCTTCTTGGAAATAGAACGCCATTCACTCATACCAGTAATGCAGCAGTTAGCTCCCTACCCTCTTCAACCCCCAATACCTAACCCCTACAAAAAATTTTGAAAATGATCAAGAGCCTCTGAAACGTTAAAAACGAAGTTTGAGCGGTATTTATTTTTTCGTTTCAAAGTTTTTTTTTCTTGGGATAGCACTAACCTAGTGTACAAATTTCATCTAAATCCGAGCAGTACTTTCCAGGTAACAGACGGGCCATGGATTAGCGGACAGACCGATTATGTACTCTTGGAATTACCCTCGTATGCAGCGAACTCGCAACATGATTTCTGGACTGGCCGCAATTATTGAAGATTGTTTCTGATCGTATTTCATAACGGCGGCTTGTACGGGGTCATTCAGAATATGTAATCATGCCGTGGAACGTGGAGTAATATGTTGTAGACGTTTGCACACCTCCATCAAGAAACTGTTACTGGTCACTTGGTCAGCCGGATTACCCTTTTCTAAACTTCATCAAGTAAGCTTAGTCAGAGCAATATCACTCTAGACGTATGGACAGTACATATTAAAAAACGGGCTAATGAAAGGTATTTACTACCACTAAAAACAGAAAGAATCGTTCCCAGTAGCTGCTGCTCCTAAACGAAAGGCTTTCTGGTAAATCTCAAACATTCATTTGTCACCAGGATGTGCTCTAAGCCATCTGCTATTATATATAGTTCAGATAGTCGATAGTGCGCCCTGTCCCACTTTCATCAATGTAATGCTAATCATAGGTTTTTACGTCCTAAGCCTACTGGCGAGGAAGTATTGTAATCGTGGAATATTCCGAATGGAATATATAATGCTTCTTGTGTGTTATGTACATCACAACATGTGTTGCTCATTTACATCGGTTTGTCTGTTTGTCTATCGGTGTATCTGTCAGTTAATCTTTGGCACGTCTATAACTTGGAAAGTCCCACTCGGGTTTGGATGAAATTTTCACACAAGGTTACTGCTATGCCAATCACGAGAAAGGCTGAAGAGTTTAATCATATGATACCATGGGCTAACAAAGCCAAATACTTAGGTTTTACACTCGACAACGGTATGACTTGGCAGTCACACGTTGAACAACTGAAAACTAAATTCCAAATTACATTTTGGCAATTGTATCCTCTTTTATGTAGAACATCAAAATTGAGTTTGATCAATAAGATTCGGATATACAAAACCATCATCAGACCTGCAATAACGTACGCATGTGCGCCTTGGTGCCTTTTAGCTAACTCACATATGCGTAAACTACAAGTTCTGCAGAGTAGAACTCTCAGAACAATAACTAATGCCCCATTATATGTATCAAACGATACCATCCATAGAGATCTTGACATCCCCTACCTTAGGGATTACATCATAGGTATGGCACAACGGCGCTACCAGCAAGCGGAATCGCACAGCAACCCTTTGTTGCGTGAAGCAGTGGGTTACACCGCCGCAACTCGCACTGTGAACAAAATTAAATTCATGTTTAGACCCTTAACAATTATAGTTTTTAAAAACCAAAGACCCAAAATTCAGTTCAGGACAAGTCAAACATTTATATATATAGTACAGCGTGCAGCAGAGAGGATGGACGGTTTTAAAAAAGTCATAAAATAGTTAATATTTACTCGAAAACAAATTTATTGATGGAATCAGGTTCACAAGGAAATAGCATTTTAGACAGTCAAGTGTGGAAAATCACATCAGGCATGTGGTGGCCCAAATCGTTGATGCAGTGCTAGAGGCGTTCTTGGAAGTTCGCTTTCGTAACTGTTGCACAATGGCCAATTTGTAGGGGTGAAAGCGGAGATCCATATTCGCCTTACCGAACGATCACTAAGGCGAAGTGCAGCAGCATGTTTCCGGGCAGATCGAGTCGGACTGCGAAGAAAGACCTGTCGAACGCATTCAACATCTTCAGGAGTTCGAACTGTTCGCGGCGCTCCTCTTGGTCTTCTGTTGATCAGTTCACCACGCCTGCGAAGTGATTCAACCCAACGAAGGATAGTGTTTCGAGAGGGAACAGCTCTATTCCGATGAATGTTGAAGTGGCGACGAAACTCACGCTGTACGACGATGACTGACTCGTTATTTCGGACGAAACAATCATAGGCGAAAACGCGGTGCTCCACCGTCCAAGGCTCCATAACGACAACTGGTAAAATAATGCTAGGATCTCAGGAGTCAAACGGCACCCTCCTCACCTCTCTCGTAGACGTTGGCGGAGAGTACTACCCATCCCAAAAACGTCCGTCCTCTCTGCCGCATACTGTACAATGTAACATTTCTTAGATCTATCACACCTCAAATATTTACATAAAACAATTCCTTCTTTTTCTCTTCTCGGTCCTACTTCCTGCCTTTCTTTCTCGCTCGCCCCTTTGCCATACAACTTGTCTGGATTCTGGGTCACCAGACCTGACAGACTGACGACAGACACTGACATTACTATGACCTAAAGGCTAATGTCCTCCGGACCGCCTTGAGAAGCAACGACGAGTAGTAGTTTAACCATATTAGACAAAAGTACCACTGGTTTGCGAAATAATTATAAAGTCTGGTTTTATTGCTGCAAGCTGTTCAAGGGGGCACTCAAAACATGTACGCATAAAATGGGTACACCAATTTTTGTAGAAAAACTTTTTATTCGACAACAAAGAATGAGAAAACGTGTTTTTTGGGATTTAATTGCAAGTGTTGGCAGGAACAAAAAAACTCTTCATATAAGATTTTTAGGTATTTATGAGACCTACAAAATGAGACTACATGTAAAAACATCCGACTAATAACACAAACGTTATGGCCGAAAATCGAGGCTAACTGCAAGTTTTTGCACTTGTTGGTAATGCCAAGATAATTTCACGCAGCTACTTCTAATTCTAATACTTAAAATCTGAAGGCCTCTTACTTCTAACACAACACAACAAAATTGGAGTCGACTGGTCAAGTAGTTTTTAAGAATTTCTAATGGTTTATCCCAAAACACCTGCTTTCCGGCCATCACTATTAGTTCATTAAGCAAGATACAGGGTTAGCTCAAAGGACATTTTATAGCAAAATATACTAGATTACCTTGCCGATATGAATCGCAAACCATTCCGGGAGATAGTGTTATTTTTATGCAAAAAAAGGTTTGGTTTACGTTTTTTCATCTAAACAAATTCAAACATTTCGTATTTGTGAGAAATTCGCAACAAAATATGATAGATTCATCTGCTCTGTTTTGAAATGTGTATAGTAACATAACAATAATATCGTAGCGCGTTTGTCCAATTACTCACAAATACGAAATGTTTGAATTCGTTTGGAAGAAAAACGTAACCTTTGTTTTTGGCATAAAAATAACATTCATATTTCGGAATGGTTTGCTATTCATACCGGCAAGGTAAACACGTTTATTTTGCTATTAAATGCTCTTTGAACAAACCCTGTATATTGCTCAATAAACTAGTAGTGATGGAACGAAAATAGGTGTTTTGGGATAAACAATTAGAAATTCTCAAAAAAACTTCTACTTCTACTCCAATTTTGGTGTTGTTATTTAGAAGTATCAGTTCTACGGATTTAAGGGATTTCAATCAGCTGCGTGAAATTATCGTCGCATTACCAACAGGTGCCAAAACCTGCATTTCGCCTCGTTTTTCAGCCATAACATTTTTACTACTGGTCGGATCTTTTTACGTATCGTCTCATTTTGTAGGTCTCATAAATACCTAAAAATCTTATATTTAAAGTTGTTTCGTTCCTGTCAACACTTGGTGGTCGGGGGCGAAAGACGGAAAAAAAAGAAATCTCTCAAACATCGTTTTTTTTTTTGGCGTTTCAGAGGCTCCTGGTAATTTTCGCAATTTTTTAGGGGTTAAAAATTGGAAGTTAAGTGTTGTAGGTGGTCAATTTTTTGACGGCATATTTATACGCCTCAAACTCACGTAATTTTACGCACACATTGTACATATTTCACTCATCGCAGATTTTCCCATACATTTACCTATAAACCTTAGAAACATCTCCAACGGTCGTGTATCGATACGTGCACCGTGGTCTGGCTGCTGGACGTGCGTCGCAGTCGACAGTCGTCGTGGTGCTGTGGAAATGGAAGTCAATTTCGTCATCCACGCGGAATTAGTCATAGCAAGGATCATGTGCGCCCGCACGAATTTACCTCAAGGTTGTGGGGTAGGATCATTCAATCGGCAAGGGATAACTTTGCGTGAACGGGTACTTACCTCCAATTTCTCGGAGCGGGGGAAAGCATATCTTTTTAAAGGGGGGGAGTCAAATCCTAAAAAGCCCCAAGCTTGTAAATAAAAGAATGCTAAATATGCAAATTTTCATTATATGGGTCGCTTTGACTGGCTTGGTCCATTAATTTTGTTGCTATGCATGTTCATTCGTAGCTAGTCATTGCTAACTTGTGCAGAACATAATCCTTTATGAACTGATGACAGCGTTGCGTGGGAAGTACAGAATCAACCTACTTGACGCTATTCTTTTTGTAGCGTCCTGGGTAAAAAGATTTACAGAAACATTGCTCCCCAGACATGGATAACCTCAAGGCCTTTTTCCTGCTCATCTAAAGAGCCTGGTCTCGTCCGAATTTCCTTCAGAAGCGACAAACGCGATGTTGTGGATCGGATATAACGTACAACGTCGGAACAAAAAGTGATCTCTATGGAACAGCCACGTTGGCACTGAGGAACAAAGAAAAACCCCATCAGTTGTAATGTAGAGCTAATGGAGTCAGAGAAACCTTATTTATGAACGTAAAATGTATCATAAAGTAAAATATGAACATTTTTCAATTATTCAACATAGTACGCTGCCACTTGACCGTTAAGCTAGTTAGTAACTATTTCTTTCAACATGTCATCATTTTCCAAGAACTTTCCACCAAAAACCTCTTTAAATTTTTAAAAACGATGAAAGTCTAATGGTGCCAAGTAAGGGCTGTATGGTGGATAGTCCAGTAATTCCCTGCCAAACTGCAACTGTGTTAGAGGAGGTCCTGCTGGTGGTTTTGAATATCGCACCTTAGCTTTTAGTAATGTTTCATAGCACATATCAGCATTTTTAGGAGATTGAACTTTTTTGCGTGAAAAAGTCGTATTACAAAAGCGGCGGGTTCACTGACAAACAAAGCAGTATAACCACACAATCAACACCGACAGGAACATGAAACGTAATGGCTTCGTGAAAGACTGGCCAAGAATGTCTGAAGTTGAACGGACGGCATGTGTCAGCACGACTTAAAAAATAATGCTTCTAGGATTCCTGGACAAATATCTGATGAAACTAAAACGTTCAATGATCCTAAAAGTATCAGTAATGCTTTCGCTAAGTTTTTTTACAGTGTTTACTCTGTACCTGGTATTGCTGATGAACAAGTTAGTTTTGACTTTCAATAATGTGATATTGGATATTACCCGCGTAGCGATAACTGAGAACGAAACTGAACAGAAATATAAAAACAGTTCAAATTCCAGCTTTCTTTCCTAAAGACTGCATAGCAGTACTAGCAAGGCCACTTCAAGTGTTGTTCAAGTTTATCCTGAATACATCCGTTTTTCCAGTCAAATTTAAATTTGCTAAAATATGCCGTTTGCTCAAATGTCAAGTTTCAAATATCATTACTAACTACAGGGGTATATCCATTATGAACAATTTTGCTAAGCTTCTTGAAATGGTATTATATGGTCGTATCTGCCAGTCTGCTAAAAATAACATATTGATCTATCAATACGGTTTCACAAAGTTTCGGTCAACTATGAGTAACTTAGCTGTATTGAGCAAGTTTCTATGTGAAACAGTGGACAGCAGGGGTCAAGTTGACGTAATGTATGCTGATTTTTCCAAAGCTTTTGACAAGATCAGTTATGAGATTCTCCTCAAAAAACTTTGCTATCTAGGTTGAAAAAATAATTATTTCTTGCTATTAAGATTATATTTATAAGTATAATAGGCAGTAAATGATGTGAGATCGGAAGTGTTCACTGCGACTAGCGGTGTGCCAAGTAATCTAAATTTGGAACCTCTTCTATTCTCACTTTATGTCAATAATAATAATAACAAGCTAATGTTTGCGGATGATTTAAAAATATACAGGGTGACGTTGAAGTTGGGTCATTAATTTTCAGATAATGACTGTAGAAGGAAGATAAACCAAAATATGTGTGTAAAAAAAATTCAAAAAAAAATTTTACCTTGTTTTATAAAGTATCCTCCCGACAAGTATTTCAGTGCGGACCTGTATTTGATCGTGCGGTCTTGGAGCACCGGCATGCCTTCCCCTGTGAGGTCTTAAGTCACCTGATTCACGAGCCCTTTGTACTACATTAACAAAGGCACGAGGGGTTGGTTGCACTCGATTGGGAAACCGATTCGCACAAATCTGTGATGCCGCGGCAGCATTTTGTAAAGACTCCCCCCCCCCGTAAATAAGAATCATGTCCACAAGTTCAGCATTTTCGTAAACATGTGCCATTTTTCATTTCATTTGAGTCATGCAACAAACACCACTATTCACTCACGCGTTACCGACTGACGAAAAACATCGTGATAAACGTTTCAAATTCTTTCGCTTTTTTGTTTCCAATGCGATGAACCGATAAGGCGGATTATATCCGTTGTTGCCAAATACGAGCACATAATATTATTATTGAGACAGGGCGGTACTCAAACTTCTAAAGGGCTATAACTTTGTCACTTTAATTTTACCAGAAAAATGTTAAAGGAAAAAACATTCCTTTTGATCAGATCTACTCACTGTTAAAATAAATGACTCAACTTCGAAGTCACCCTGTATATCTCGGTATCCAATGAAGAGGACTGTATTATTTTACAACAAATCACTTTCCTACAGAACTCTTGAATTAAATCACCTTGAACATAATAAGTATCTAAATGCAAAATAGTAACATTCAGTCCCAAGTTCAAGTCTACATGTATATCTCATAGGTATACTATTGACAATTCAGCATTAGAAAGTACTGATTGCATTAGAGATCTAGGCGTCTATTTTGATAATTGGTTGACATTTAATTTTCATTTAAGCCAAACAGCGCACATACAGTTTCATTGTTAGGAATTGCAAGAATTTCAGTGACAGCTCAGCATTATCGTCTCTCTATTTCAGTCTAGTACGATCCAAACTGGATACGTCTCACTCATATGGAGTCCTAGATATAGCCAGTACATTGTTGCTAATGGAAAAGCACAAAAGAAAATTTTGAAATTCATAGCACGATGGTGTGCACTCACCAAGAGATTGAAGTTATCCTCGATTTGATTATCAGTCTTTGGAAAATGTAGATATCAATTATCTGTACTATTTTTGCACAAGCTTTTGAACGGGAGAATCGATTGCCCTATATTGTTAGCTCAGGTGGATATTCTGGTTCCTAAAATAAGATCTAGGTGCTTTAATACTTTCCTATGTAAAAGAGCTCCAACTAATTTAGTATCGAAGGCTCCCATTAATTTTGTGCCAAAATGCCAAGAAAATTTCAATTTCATACTCGTATATGTGATATTCTTCACTGCAGTCTTTGTAAATTAAAGAATAGATCTCTGACGGATTTTGGTCTAGTTTTATTATGTTTATATTTGTGGTACTTCTATTGCTATTTTTTTTTGTTGTTCTAATATATTTTCATGTTGTGCTTATTATGTAAGGTGTACTACTTCACTTTGTTCTGTAAATGGTATTATTATTATTGAAATTGGCCACCGTAGTATCAAGAGCAATAACCAAATGAATGGAAGAGTTTAGTTCACGATAATTGGGTGATGTAAGCTAAGTGATCTCTTGTTGATATACGATACAACCTGTCACTTATCAAGCGCTGATTCTTCAGATTTCTTTGAAACTGGTCTTTCCATCTTTACACCACTTGACCCCCGTCCTTCATGTTATGTAATCAAGCGTAGGTGTGGTTGCAATTTCTCCGTATTCATCGTAGTCGGTCAGCGACCGATTAACCTTATCAGATAATCCGGTGCATGTCTCGCCTTTAGCGTGCGTATAAGGACGTACAGCAACAATTCGTGCAATAAATAGATGAAGAATGTATTTATGGAAGTGTATCTCGTAATGCTTGTAAGGACACGCCTTTCGGCTGCAGGAGCCGCAGATATGCAAATATGTAGGTGGAGATGCATACTTTTATGTGGATGAGGTCGTGCCTATTTATCATTTGTTATAGAGGATAGAGGATACGGGGTCGCTGAGGTAATGAATAGCTTCGAGAACGGAGCTTCAAATTGCACTATTGGATTTGAAAACCGAAAAAGATATCAATAAACTGAAACTCAGATAGGCAGACCGATGATAATATAATCACATTATATCATCAAAAAAATTATACCGTCCCTTATTCGAAAATTAATTCAATCTCACATTTTGATCGCTTAAGGGTATCAGGCAGAAAAATCGAGTAAGCTTCTACAACGCAATCATATCTTTTGAAATAAAGTTGGCCATTACAAAATTTTTTGAATACTGGTTCCCAAGAAGTACAGCTTTTTATGTTTTCACCATTCAAGTCACCTGGATTAATTTTTCTTTCAAAATCCTAATAATAGATTTTGGACTATGAATTTAAAAATAATCTATATGAATCTTTAACTGTTTCAGTAATCACCTATTGTGATCTAGCTTATCATCCGTTTTTAGATTTGGTATCAATAAAATCAAAATTCTTATTGTAGACTAACAGAAAGCTCAAGAGGGTTTGCTCATATTTATCCATCTTTCGAAAAAAGAGGTTGTTGGCTAAATATCACAAAATTGTGCAAGTTCCATCTATTGTGCTGTGTCCATAAACTTCGAGTGACTGTCGTTCCTCCATTTTTAAAAGCTCAGCTAATATGTCGTCGAAACATTCATTCACGAGACACGATACATTAACTATGCTAACTCATAGAACTTCTTTCTTTCATTTATCTCTACAGTAAATCCTTAGCACTTAATTAATGAATTCAAAAAATATGTTACAAATCTGATTTCAGAGTCCCAAAATTAAATGCTCGTATTTTCATTTCATTTAATAAACCCCCTTCGGCTTTTATATTTTATATACAACAACCGACTTAGTTGTGTCAAATATTTCTATTATTGCTCATTTTGTTGTTTCTTCAATGTTGCACCTGCGTTTAACGCATATCGCATAATATGTAATTTTGGGTTTTTATACATTTTCATAATAGTTAAACTGAAAGGATAGCGCTTGCGAAACTTTGCATAAGACTCTTGTTATACACAAGGTGTTTCAAATTCGACTCTTACCATTGGGGTTCCGGAAACGGTAAGCGATAGGGAGTTGGTTAATTGGAGGCAAAGTTATGCGTTTAGGTAGGGGAGACCGGGGCTGGTTGTCACATGGGTTGGTTGTCACAATTGTTAAATCTCAGCAGCTCCGCAAGATGTAGTTGCCTGGCGCGCTACACATCGTTTTTGCGTCTGCGCAGAACACTTGTATTCAGTACGAAAGTTGTCGTTGGTAGATTAAGGTCGCACGCACAAAAATAAACAAATCGCCTAACCTGAGTAAATTTTTCATTTGCCACATAATTTGTGTTTTCAAGACTACATTTCATAATAAAAAGAACTGTTGAATTTATTTTCCTCTTCACTAATCCGAATACGACTTAACGTAAGTATTGACTTTGAATATGTTAATTTGGTGACGCTATCTAACCTAAAAAATTCATTATCTAGTGGGGCAGGTTGTCTTAAATTAGCGGAGGCCTCTTGTCACATGTGACAACCAGCCCCCACACTAGACGATTAGCTTTGCACATCATTCTAAACTGTATCCATCGAAGAAACAAAGTAAAATCAAACATATACACCCGTATTGCACGTGATCAAGAACTTAACCGTAGGAGACGCTACAGGGCCGTATCAAGCTATTGTGACTGATCTATCAAAAAATTTCGTACAAGATATGTGTTGCTGTAAATTCTATCAAAAGCATAGTAAATTATCAGGAATATACCACGCCTTTCTAATCATATTTCGACATTAGGAACAGTGCAAAAAATTCTGTATTCACCATTTCAGCAAAATGTTACTAAAACGCACACGAAAAAAACTTGTGGACCATCTCAATTGAAATTGTTCATATTTTATTATTAACTTACATATATACCCAATAATATTTACAAATCAACCTTCTATTCACAATGCAGAGCAAATTTTTTTGAGCAAATAGAAACTACAGACGTAGTAGTAGTAGTACAAAAGTTTATTACAGACTCCATAAAGTTTGTTAGTTTGATTGCTATTAAAATTTACATGAGAAATAGGAAGAAGGTCAAAATGGCACTATTCTGCTTTGGAACTCCTAAATTAACCCTAATTTTGTGTAATTACGATATAAATTTGGAATTTCCACATTAATAACTAGAAACTTACACTTTGATTGCAGTCTATAATGAACTTACCTGTCTTGCCAAAAAGCCCGTTAAACTGCCAGTCTTAATGTTATCAATCGATTTATATGCTGTATTCCGAGGAGCTTGAATCATCAGAATTGTTGATGTCAATTATAAGGGGTTCAACTTGGGTGTCAATGATATTGTCCATATCCCACATTTTGGTTTCAACCTTCTCTTGGACATGGTCAATACATGTTCTCCATTTTGCTGGCGTAATTCTATCGACAGCAACATCAAACAGTTTTTTAAGGTCAGAAAACTTAAAAGTGCTGTTATTTGACGCCACGTATTGCTTGACGTCGGCCCAAATCAACTCGATAGGATTCAGTTCGCAGTGATAGGGAGGCAGCCTGAGAATCGTTTTATTTTGGTTTTTGGCCATTTCGTCAACAATTTTTAAATCATATTTATACTTATGTCGCTTGACTATATTTATCAGCTCAACTTTGACCATTGTTTGGTCGAAGTCGATCTTCTTTGAGACAAGCCACTGTTGAATGTCTGCCTTTTTGGTGGCCATTGTTGGAATTTTTTCCAATTTTCTGGAGTGGTACGGGGCATTATCCATCACAATAATTGCGTTATCATCAAGTGTCGGCAAAATTTTTTTGAACCAATTTTCAAATGAGTTACCATCCATTTCTTCGTGATAGTCTCCAGTTTTTTTTGGATTCAAATGCCCACAATGCTTCAGGAACAAATCCATCTACACTACCTATGTGGCAAATGATCAGGCGTTTTCCCTTGCCTGAAAGTAATTAGTTATTTTACTTCTCAGCGAGCGCACTAAATGACGAAATTAAGCAACTTACTCTTTTTAGGTTAGTGTAGGATAGGGTCTTAGATTAGTTTTTGGGTGAAGGAAATACTCAGAAACTTGGATGAGATAGCAAAACTGAGTTCGGAGCTTCCAAATCATTGATTCGATCAGAAAATGAATTATCTGCATCCAAAAAAGTTCATATACTTCGAAACTTACCTGCAGGATTTTTCAATCCCATCGAAAGGCCATCTAAAAAAGCCTGCCTTGAGGACCTCACAGATCTGTCTACCCAAACCTTTCCCTGCGTATGCCCCGCGTTCACCCATGTTTCGTCTAAATAATACATTTTTCTTCCTTCAGCGCGGAATTGCCTAGTTTTTCTAAGGTATTCTCTCCTCCAGATAACAATTTTATCCTTTTCTATCAATAAACTATTCCTTCCTCTTTTCAAAAATCGAAAGTCTAGTTCTTTCAACAGCTTATGGAACGTAGATCTTTTAAAATTTGGCAGGTCCTCATCATCAATCACTTGCTTCAATATTTTATCTATTGTAGGTATTTCATTCCTGAAGAAAAAGTGATGTACTTTACTTCTAATGGCACTTTTGTCAAAGTCATCTATTTTTTCGATGATTTTTTTTCTCGCTGGATATGTTTTTGGCTCAGATAGTGAGTGATTTTGTCTATATTCCTTCAAGATTTTGTAAACACTTGATCGACCTACTCCAGAAATTTCAGCAACCTTACATACGATATTTTCTATAGCCAATCCACTATTCTCTTGCATCTGGTTCTTGTAGATATTTAGAATAATTTGTTTTTCACCTGCGCTAAGATGAAGCTTTTTAGCCCTTTTTCTGGGTGACGTTAAGCTGATTTCAACCACTTCATCAGCTGTATCTGTGTCAGACATTTTAGACTAATATTAAATTTCCGCAAGAAAAATCAAGTCAAGACGTGCATAAAACGTTCGCGCTCATAAACGGGTATCCGTAACTGATTACAATCCTGTGCGTGGTGACGAACCATCAACGTGACGCTGAGAGTTCCCTCTACAATGCAGCGTTGCCAGGCTTAATGTCACAGTGATCATGTTTTATTGTGAAAATTGTCAGAAATCGCCGAATGTTGAACAGAAACATTACAAGAAGTCTAATCTTGAAATGTGAGGCTACAAATCGATATTCTTATAGGGGGGAAGGGTAGGGAGCTGTTATGGTTCCTATTAACCTTGGTGAAAGTTGGAAACGGTAATATCATATATGGCATACATTCGGTTGAAGGTGTGTGCACGGAAAATAGATTGCGGATAGGATTTTAATAGATAAATCTGCACAAAAAACACAAAAGGAGACTTTTGTATTTCCCTGAAGAATATCTCAAGGTTATTTCAGATGTACTCATCGAAACTTTATGGAAGGATTATCGAAACCTTATTTTCAATTGCGATAGGGCCACATACCTCGACATCGCATTAATGTGAAAAATAAGACAATAGAAAAAAATTCCCTCACTGATGCTATCTCTTAGGAAAAATTTAACTATAAACATTGCACAAAAATTTTCTTCACCTTTTTGAGCTTGTTTTCGCATCTCCGTATATGCCGTTCATAATTTGCTGCAGATCAAATTGGAATATACCTTTGTGATGCCATTTATTGTTATATAATGTCCTTTACAACAGTTATTGCACGTATTGCACCAACAGATTGATTTGTGATCCATGCGAATGTGATCAACCACTCTGGCGAAAACTCGCCGAGCGTGGCAACCGTGCGACTTTGTCTGGAGGCTCGTCGCTACAAGCCAATCAGGAAGAGGCCGACAGAGCGCCATGGCTACCGATCACGCGTTGATCACGAATCAACCACTGTTTACGATTACTTTGTAGCTTCGTTAGATACACTTTACGTATATGTATACAATGTGTTTTTTTAATATTTTCAGGTTACATAAGCATGGTTCGAAATTTCAAAAGGAAGACTGAGAAGGGCAAAGCGCCGTCTGACGTACTTTTAAGAGCTGCTAGGTTAGTGAGATTAGGATCCTCAATAAGAAAAGCGGCAGCTGACTTCAATGTTAGTTACCGTACTTTAGCAAGATACTGTAAGAAAATTCCAGAGTCTGAATTACTTGATGATCGAGTTGTTGCGCCGTCAATTTCAGTTGGCTACATCAAAAATCATTTAGCATTTGAGGCTGAACTTGAAAATCATCTAGTAGAATATGTACTCAAAGTATCTGATATTTATTTTGGATTATTACCCAAGGAAGTACGTGGACTGGCATATGAATTTGCTAATGCCATTTCCTTGAAAATGCCGGAAAATTGGAAGCTACATAAAATAGCTGGTCCTGACCGGTTTAGTACGTTTCTGAAACGTCATCCTGTACTGTCTATTAGCAAACCGGAAGCAACTAGTTTAGCAAGAGAAAGTAGTTTCAATAAAACGGACGTCAACGCATTTTTTGATAACTTAGCTTCAGTTATGGAAAAATATAAATTTGAGCCTCACGAAATCTGGAACATGACGAACCTGGGATTACAACTGTCCAAAGACCCGACCGCGTTGTTGCCAGAAGAGGATTCAAATAAGTTGGTTCAGCAAACCCATCAGGTTGGATGAAAGAGTCACATTTCTTGGAGATTCTTAGATTTTTTCACCTTCATGTGAAAAGTACTGTGGAAAGTCCGTGCCTGCTTTTACTAGATAACCATGGATCACATCTGAGTATAGAAGGACTGAATTTTGCCAAAGCAAATGGCATTGTCATGCTGTCTTTTTACCCTCACTGTTCACATAAACTTCAACCTCTTGACCGCGCCGTTTTCGGCCCTTTTAAGAAATATGTAAATACTTCCTGCGATGCTTGGGTTTTAAATAATCCCGGTAAGACCATGACTATATACAACATACCTTCAGTAGTCTCTATTGCATACCCCCTCGCAATTACTCCCAAAAATATACAGTCTGGATTTGGGGTGTCGGGTGTGTTTCCTTACAACAGAGATATTTTCACGGATGATGACTTTCTTGCGAGCTCTGTCATTGATAGGCCAGATCCGGGTATCTTGAACGAAGCAATAACTGCACCAAACCCAGAAACCTTAAATGAAAAGGAAGTTGGGCCAAATCCAACCATCTTGAACGAAGATGAAACTGTAAGTCTGATAAATATTAACATCCAGGAAGCAATAGATAATATACGAGAGGGCAAAACAGCTAATTAAACTAGTTTTGATGATCCCTGCTGTAGTAGTTTAGTAAAGCTGCATGCGGGAAATATAGTATTTCCAGAAAGTTTAAGATCTTATCCAAAGCCATCGGCAAGAAAAATGAATCGAGTTTCCCGTCGTAAACGAGGGACTGCAATACTCACTGACATTCCAGTAAAAGACGAATTAGAGAAAGAGAAAAATAAATGCTCGAACAAGAAAAAGAGGAACAGGGAAACAGTGTAAAGGGACGTTTTGATTCAGAAAAAATCCTGTTCAGATAATGAAACTGATGGAGAAGAATGTTTTTGCTTGATTTGTCTTGAACCATTTTCTAACAGCGCGTCAAATGAAGAATGGGTGAAATGCTCATCGTGTAATGGTTGGTCTCATGATGCGTGCACTGATGGACGCGAACTTTACAAATGTCATAACTGCGATAGTGACTAATTGTAAAAAAAACTCTTCTACTTTTTTCTCTTAAAGATTTGGTATCTAAATACCAAATCTTTATGTCTGATGTCTTATTTGTAATAATAAATATGTTTAAAAGTATGATATAAATTATTAACGATCTAAAATACACGTGATAACCAACCTCAAGCAATGTGACATCCAGCCCCAGCAAGAGGCAAGTTGTCACACTTGTTTCTGTATTTTAAAGATTTTAATTTAATATTGTGAATTATTTTACAGCCTTATCGATTTTACATAGTGTTCCCAAAGGATAAACCATATATGTTATGCACCAAATATTTGCATATAACGCTTCAGATCGAATAAAAAAAAGAATTACTGAAAATTGTGACATCTAGCCCCGTTCTCCCCTACCTAACTAAGAAAATGCTATTTTATTTCTGAGATAGGCGAAAGAAAACAAATTTTCCTTAAGTCCTTTGTACGCTTTGCTGGCTTCATTTGACAGGGATTCCAAACTAGAAACTACATTAACATTGACGCTTTTTCCCCTCTACAAGATGACATAATTAGAATTATAATATGAGGTTTCGCCTTTGTCCTCAGTCATCAACAGCATTTTTTCTTATAGGCGCCATGTTTGATTTTTGTAGCGATGTATAGAATTTTTAATTCTGATTCCAAGAACGTATATGCCGTACATTGACATTGTCAAACCTACGTCATTTTGAAAAAACTAATATTGTCATAGTAGGCTTTGAAAACTAGTTTATCACATTTTTATCGGATTAAATCACCAATGCTCCAGCTTTAAGAGTGCTTAAACAAATAACTGTTAATTTCAAAGCCTACTTTGGAAATTGTTTTTTAATAATTGAGGCTTGACAATGTCAGTGTATGACATATCACTTTTGAAATCAGAACTAAAAACTGTATTCAACTGTTCAAACATCCACTATGGCGTCTATAAGAAATAATAGAGAAATTTTAATCATGCCGCCTTGTAGAGGAGAAAAAGTTTTGGAATTCCATCTCAAATAATAATTTTGAGAAAATTCGGTTTCTTTTTTCGGGAAATACTCGCAATTGCCAAACTTTCTAAATGCCATGTTCTTAGTTACAACGTTTCTCTGTTTAACCGACTTCGTATGGTGAGAGTCAAATTTGAAACACCCCGTATAAAAACATGCCAAAAATTACCAGTTAACAAAATTGTAAATTGGACTAATTAAGAATCTAATTAATACAACGTTTTTAAAAAGTGATGCACTTTGAAGAGCTGAGCTTGTCCTTGGGTATGCTACTGATTTCAAGTTAGCTTAGCCCTTACAGCATAGATATGTAGACACCCCGCTCTGTGTTCTTTTGTGCTTTTACCCTGAACCCTGATTCGTTAAAAGTAGACCCGTCTGAGAAATAGGCCAGAATGGTATCTTGCTGCTCAATCGTTAGGAACCAGTAGGAATATTGACAACCTATCTTCCACCACTGACTCCATTTTGGTTAGTTTGTTACTACAAAAAACTACCTTAATAACCTATACTAAGTGACATATAAATCCGAACACTCAGTTTAAATTGTTTTATTTTAATAAAAGTTGGTGAATGTATGATCTTACTGTAAATAACAAGTGAACAAATGTTCAGCCTTATCACTTGGACATTCCGGTTTTTATACTGCTTTTTTTTAATTCAATAATGCTCTAAAAATGAATATTTCAGCCGCAGTAAAGAATCAACGTGGGCGGATTTTGGTTCCTGACATCCTTTACGATCGGTTACGATGCCTAGAGTACGGAGACCTACGATTTCGTCAACTTAGTGAGTTTGATAGGGGCCGTATAGTGGGACTTCGGGAAGCTGGACTTTTTTTTCGGGCAATTGCAGTTAGAGTGCAAAGAAGTGTAGACACTGTGGTTAGGTGTTGTCAGGCATGGCTTCGAGAAGGCCGTACGCAAAGAGCAAGGGACACTGGACGCCGCCGTAGAACAACAGACCGTGAAGATCGCCGCCTAAGATTATTGGGCTTAAGGGACCGTTTCTCCACTACCAGGTCCATTGCAAATGAATGGTTTGCAGAACACGGAAGACCTATTGGCATGCGAAGTGTTTACCGACGAATGAGAAGTTTTGGCTTGTTTTCATACCGGCCACACTGGGTCCTCCCTTTAACTCGAGAACACCGACGTAATCGCCTTGAGTGGTGCAGACAACGGTCACTCTGGGCTCAGGAATGGAACAGTATTGTCTTTAGTGACGAGTCTCGATTTTGTTTAGGCATGCACGATGGTCGTGCCAGGGTTAGAAGGCGATGTGGTGAAAGCAGGAATCTACAGTTTTTTGTTGAAAGACATGTTCATCACACTGTTGGAGTTATGGTTTGGGTTGCTATAGCTTATGGTTCCAGGTCACCTTTAATCTTCATCAGAGGTAACATGAACGCGCAGCGTTATATCCACGAAGTTCTAGAACCCCATCTTTTACCCTATCTTGACACCCTGGCATATCCAACATTCCAACAAGATAATGCCCGACCACATGTTGCAAGAGTCACAATAGACTTCTTTCAACATAATGATGTCACATTGTTACCATGGCCACCAAGATCTCCCGACTTATCCCCAATTGAGCACGTGTGGGATATGATGGGTAGGAGATTGCTCAATTTGCAACGTCCTCCTCAGACTCTAGAAGCACTTTGAGAGGAGTTGGTGGTTGCCTGAAATGAGATACCACAGGAGGACATTGACCACCTGATCAGAAGCATGCCTAGCCGCGTTGTACATCAGGGTGCATCCACACATTATTAAAGGTCAAAGGGCTTTAAAGCAGTGCAATCATTTTGAAATTTTTATCATTTACTTATTATGCTTCATTAAGTACTTATACAAAATTTTATTAAAATAAAACCATTTAAACTGGGTGTTCGGATTTATATGTCACTTAGTATATATTGTAATATTTGATTAATATGCCGTTCGATCCAAATTCCGATGATGAATGGTACATCTGTGATACTCGGTAGCTGGTGCTCCTGAAGATCTGTAACATTAGCAAACCTATTATACAACCATCTCCTGATCGGTCATAAAGTGATGATAAATGTGTATGCATCAATCTAATTGCTTTTGTTAGTTCGGTACTTACGTAATTCGAAACGTATGGTAACATGCTATAGTAGTTAAGTATCTTATATGGAACACCTAACCGATTCAGTCTTTGTATAACCTGTACCACTAATACACGAACTAGGACATTTTAAAAGGGAAGTGCTACCTGTTCTAAAAGAACTTTGTTAGTCAACCTCTTTATTTTTGTCATCAATTATTACAAGCGACTGAAAATTGATGAGCTTTGGTAATTTTGGGGGCTGACTTTGAGTATAGCTTTCAAAAAAGCGTCAAGTTGATTGACTTTGCACTTTTCACGCAACGCTCTGAGAAAAAACTTAGCTGCGAACATATATAACAAAAATAAATAAATGGATCAAGTCAGTCAAACAGAACCATGCAGTTAGTCGATGCGATGTAGCTCTCCTCCCTACCGTAACCATCTGGTAACATTGCTGTGACTCGCCACTGAACAGGAACCCATCGGGTGCCCATCGGTCAGACCCAGAGGTGCAACGCTGCAATATCCAAATAAGCGTTTGTTGAAAATGCTTCTCTGATACTTCTCCATCATTCTAAGGTATGAGGGCAAATGTACTGGGAAATATATTGTGTGTGGAATACGTCTAATAGGTAGAACTACCGAGGCTGGAAGCGCATGAATATAATAACGCTAAAAAAATGATCTACAGGGTGTTCCGTGCTTGAATGGACATAGTGAAGTGGTAGGTAGTATGAACCAATGAATTCGGATAGGTTAGAAGGAGCTAAGCCTCTATGTTTACATTGCAGTATCTATCGTCAATAGTTTTTAGTTTTAGTGCATACTTGTGACTCATTTGTCTATCAATACCTGCCAGTAACAGCAATATATCAACTTAATAATAATATGTACTTACAGGTGGAGACATCTACCTTTATTCGGTTTGTTCCGATCTTTGGAAATTACGTCAGAAGTACAATGCCTTGAAATCGTCTAACACCACCATTTTCTACAAACACTTGCATTTTTAAAAAATAACACTACAAATAGGAATTTAACGACAGAACTGACTTGTGTCAAGTGTACTCTGATCCTCACTACAGACTACGAGAATTAAAGGACACACAAATCCTTGGCTCCTTCTACGCTATTGAGCTCATTGTAATTAGAGTGATAGCTCAGTTGCTTAGGAAATCCCCCCCCCTACTGAGCGAGCGCCGTGGCAAATGCTTGTTCCGGAAGTTGTTGTATCCAGTATACAACCTCTTCCCGTCCAAGTGATTGTACACGCGTTAAGGAATACCTCAGTACCGATTGCCGGGTGGCGGTACAAGTCCGCCAACGGGCCACTTTAGGTCTATTTAATATCACTAACACGTAAAAAGAAGGTGGTAGACAAGGACCAGTCGACCGAGGCGGTAACACCCACTAGCTTTTCCCAGGGTGTCTTATAAATGTCCGCATGTTTCCACACCTAAGCTATGCAGTCGGTTATAGTAGATGTCTTATGGGGATTCGGTCTCAAAACTTCCAAAATCCGCCACCAGAGGCGCTGGCGTCGCGCGCCATTGACAGGTTGTTGGACGGAATCTGTATTCATGAGTTGGGGATTCCGCCGCTAGATGGCGCTGTCAAACCAAACGGAATCTGTGTGTCATTGGACACCTGTCATGCGTCATTGGGCATCTCACGCATAGATGGCGTTACACGTCATCTGTCATACGTCATTGGACACCTGTCATTGATGGGTTGAGCATCTCGCGCATAAATGGCGTAGATTTGTTTGGCGGTGTACAAACCTAACGGAATCTATGCGTCATTGGACAGCTGCCATTGATGGGTTGGGCATCTCGCGCATAGATGGCGCCGATGTCGCACCTGTCTGGTGTTGGCGTGGATTACGGGGGGCAACGTGTATACAGGGGTGCATCGAAAAATAGCGGATCGATGGACCGACGGTATATCGTTAAATCGTATATAGCAAGGCGTGACCTAAATAGCGTGGTGGGCTCCTCTGGTCGGTCGGTCGGTCGGTCAGAATGTCTCATAACCTGTATACGATGTACTGTTATTATTATACAGGATGATACCGTTCAAAATGAAAATAGTATAGACATTCTGACAATTATTTCGCAAACCAGAGGTATTTTCAATAAAACTACAATAATACGTTTAATATTTTATTGAAAATAGAAAAAAACTACATAGGTAATATGATATTTGAAAACCAGTGGCGTAGACGTTCAACATTTCTCTGGGTACAGGAAAATTGTCCGTTGGTGTGGCATGGATTGGAATCAGCAACAAAGTTTCCAGTAGCACACGGTGTACCATCATACTTGCAAACATCAATAATGTTGGGAAAAACACCAAAAATGTGACATTTCTTGAGTAAAAAGTTTGCTTTCTGTTCTCCACGAACGTAGACATAGTCAGCCGCATATATCACCTTATTTTTAATTATTTCATTTAACTTGGAATATTTAACGTCGCCGGAAGAATATTTAAGCCCATGGAAATTCTTCTCCAAGTAAGCGACAGTTTTCTTGTCTTTAGTATTTAATGTAGAAAAAGGTTGCGGAGGTGTAAAGATGTAATGACTTTTCTTGAAACCAATTTCGATACATAGTTCTTTAGGTACGAATAATCCGTCAACTGTAAAGCCTTGAATGTCAACAAACGCGATCCTCATGATGTCTGATGCGGAACTGAGAGTCCTTCGTTGCTTACGAGATGGTTTTAATAACTTCGGTGAGGGGGAAGTACTCGATTAAGCAGTCATGTATAATGATGCAGTAGGCCTTGGTGTTGGTTGGAAAGCCAGTATCGGCTTCGATATCCAATCTAACATCAACAGTTGATGATTTCATGGTTTCCTCTTGTTTGGAACAGTCAATAACAAACAAAGCGCGATTTTTAAAAGCGGTATAATCTAAAAGACATCTCTTCAGAGGAGAAGAAGAAGTTGTATAGCTGGTTTGAAAGTCGCTATAGTTGAAATGAGCTTCAGTAAAGTGATTGTTTGCAAAGTCCAATTGCATACGTTCGTTGGGATAGTATTCACCATTTAAAGATACTCGAATACTAGCAGCATTCACGTGATCAAACAGGGTAGGGTCTGAGGTTGCGACGTCACGTTTACCGGTTTGGAAACATACTATAATGAAACGTGGTCTTTCGATTGCGGTGCTAGTTTTAACTGACCATATTTCTCTTCTCGCATCTGCGGTAATTGCAGGCAGTTCATTCAGATCCCATTTTCTAAACGGTATAAGTATCGGCTTATCAGTTTGAATAGCTTTCAAAAGTTGTTCTTTCACATCATCACTCGGGTAAATATGTTTGATTTTCAGTTCCATGCTTTCAATAGTTATTTTCGCTGTCGTCGCCGTCGTCGTCGTTCCAGTTTTTTCCTTGATAATGATACAATCGTTATCGTTTCTAGCTCTCACAAATCTGAGAGTTTGTCTGCCACACGTAATCATAGGATAATCATTGAAAATGTTGAAAATATGTTTAAGCGGCATTAGCAAGCTAAAAGACTTGTTATGTGTTGACGCCATTATAGGTGTTGAAGGATAGTTCCATCCAGCTATAGCCATATGATTTGAGTCTTCCTCACTGTAACATACGTAAGCTCGGACAGTACTTACAATACCAGGATCACGTACTGTTTCAACTTCTCTAGCGGATTCACTGTAAGTGCAAGAGTCAAATAGGAAGGCACCAAAGTTTGGAGCTAAAGATACATCTCCTGCTCCTCCTCCTCCAGTTATTTCAACTTTCCCTTTGATAGATCTACTTGATTGATGCTAAATTCCACAACATCATTACAATTAAATGACTTGATGAACGGCGTATAAGATCTATACTCAGCCTTGCGAATAGATTCATCGAATGCTGGAGATCGATATAGATCAAACATCGGAGAAGTATGTGATGCTGCTGCTGCTGCTGCCTCCTCAGTTTTTCTCTTTTTGTACATGATTCTTGTTGTTGTTGACATGATATCCAAGTGAGCGTAGAAACAGGATATTTGATGTAGTTAGTAGTAGATGTCGTCGCTTAGGTGCTTGGGGTAATACTGAAGTTGCCTTGGAAGCACCACTATGTCTTATAATCACTAATCCCATCTGCGCTTCGCTCTCAACTCCAACACAAGAGTACTAGTTTCACCTTGAAAGTTTACAGGACGACCGTCTTGATCTAAAGCCAACACTGTGATGTTGGTTATTTCTTGTTTCGGTATAACAGGTAGATATAGTAAATTTACAGGTGTTTCGACTATAGCGTATCCAGGATCGGCTGTCACAGCAAATTCGTAGATCGTGTGTGCAGGCGTGTCTCCGTCAAAGGCTCCCGACGTAATGTTAGCATCAAAGTGTATGGTTGATACTTTTATTATGTTTACAGGTAAATCAGAAGAATGCTTTTGACCAGGATTAAGAACTTTTTTCGAGAATCCCAATAGATGTCCAAGATTATTCGGTTCTGTAAAAACTATTTTATAATACTTGCTAAAGATTTCACATTGCAGTGTATTATTGTTAGGTTTTAGAGAAAAATAATCATCCGGAGGAGCAACTTCATTTTCAAGATTCATTTGCGTTCGTATAAATGTTTCTATGTCGGTAATTTCATAACAACCTGTCGGAAACTCGATGACTTTTAATTGACCACCACCACCTATCCGGTCGATATAATAAAATTTATCTCCTTTTTCAATATTCGGTATGGAATTGTATGAAGTAAAAGACCTAAGCGCCAATTCATAATCTTTTTTCGGATCCAACACTATCGGTGTTGAAGGACGAAATGAAAATATATGAGTAGTGCTATTGACTCTCAACAACTGCGACATGATGAATGAAAAAATATAGCTGTGTACTAAGCATTTATTCAAGTTTTTTTTTTTGTTTATTTTCGAATGGATAATTTACAGAAATAACAATTTGCTTGAGCAGTAGCCGGTCCATCCCAATGTGTTGTCCAATCAGGTCTGTTGTAGTGAACATAGCATGGAAGTCGTATTTGAAGATCAAAATTGGATGTGTATTCTGCAGGCAGTTTGTGCCATATACTCAATAATTCTGCAGGTCTCACATTGCTTATTAAATATTCCAGCGGCGGAATATTCTTCTCAAACTCTTCTAATGTAAATTCCGATAATGTTTTATTATCCATCGTTGTTGTTGTTATTGTATAGAAATTTCAAACACAATTGTCCGCAATTAACTTGATTATAAGTTTGGTAAGGATCGTTGTTGTAGAAAATTTTAGCGTTTTTCAGATATCGAACAAGTTCCTGTGGAGGCTTCAGGTTACCAAATGAATCGAAATACTCAACGTTGTTGTTTATCTTTTTATAAGCTACCCAATGAGTTCCGTTGTTTTGTGAAATATCTAAGTTCACGACGGCGCATTCTCTTTTACGTGGACCGTCTCGTGGTAAAGTGTCACGCATGAAGACACCTCGGAAATGAGGTATGTTCAAGAGCTTCGCATATTGCTTTATTTCATAATCATAAAGCGCTTTCTTGGGTAGCTTGATGTTTAGTTTTTTTGACTTTTTTTTTTGAGGTACAACCCATAACCACCTTTAGCATTTTTTCTCAAATACAATCCTTTGCCCAAAGACTCCATAGCTTTGTTATGGCGATGGTCTTCCTCCAATTTCTTTTGTGCATTCTTGGCATCAACGACCGTTTTGGCCACACCTGCAGCTCCCCCTGCGAGCGCCCCCAAGGCACTTAATCCGGCGAAAAGGGGGATCAAGGGTAGGAATCCCCCAGATTTTCCTTCGATCGGAATTATTCTCGGTAGTCGAACTTTATGTTTTCCACCTGCACTCTTCACCGCTAATCTTGCCGCTTTAAGAGCAACCAATGCAGACTTTTTTAATGTCGTGGTGGTGGGAGCATTTTTCTTCAAGGACTTTGTGATTTTCGTGAGAACACCTCGTCGAAAAGATGATTTCTTCTGCCCCATACCCAATTTTCGCTTAACTTTCATTGCGGTGGTTGTTAGCCAAGCTGCAGTCTTTTCTCCTAGTGAAGCGTCAGGTGCTTTTACACGTTCCCAGGCTCGGTTCTCAAGAATCCAATCAGCTTTGTGTCTGTCTTTCAAATTTTTGTATAAGGCGTATGCAATATCGTGGTCTCTTGCAGCACGATCCAATGGGTTCTTTCCAGGATCTCCTCGTGCTAACCTCTTCTTTAATTTAGTCCCCGCTGAAAATATACATATACATGTGTGAGAATGAAAAAAAAAATATCCTAATCTGTCGCACACTTACGTCCCAGGAACTGATACGAAGGTACGTGGAGTTCTATCGGAAGATTATTTATCAGAGAGTTTACAACACCTTCACCCTTGTACGTTAACATGAGAACTGTTGATGATGCGTTAGCAATATCTACATATATACTTTTACACATTCCTTATTCGAACGCCACACGATGAAGGTTGTTCAACAAGAGCAGTCATTACCCATTGATAACTTGGATTTTACAGCAAAAACTCAACATAGTAAACATGGTAAATTGTTACCGAATTCGTTTCGCGCTATCATCTGCGGACCAAGCGGATGTGGAAAAACGAACGTAATGCTAGCGCTGCTTTTCCATCCAAACGGTGCTAAGTTTAAAAATGTTTACGTTTATTCAAAATCGTTGTATCAACCAAAGTATCAACTGCTTCAAGAAGTGATTTCCGCTGCTAAGGGTGTTGGCTATTTCCCATTTAAGGATAACGAGGAAATTATAAGTCCAAGTAAGGCTAAAAATAGCTCTATATTTATATTTGACGACGTGTCGTGTGACGGTCAGCAGAAAATTCGAGAGTATTACTCCATGTGTCGTCATAAAGATATCGATGCTGCATATCTCTGCCAAACATACTCTAAAATTCCAAAACAGCTCATACGAGACAACTGTAACATTATAGTACTATTTAAGCAGGATGAAATTAATCTAAAACATATATTTGATGAGCATGTATCTCCAGATGTTACTTTTGATGAATTCAAAAAGATGTGTTCGGAATGTTGGGCAGAAAAGTACGGTACGTTAGTTATTGTTAAAGACTTTCCTCTTAATTATGGTCGATACAGAGTAGGATTTGATAAGTACATAAAATTGTAGGCTTATCATGTACGCCATCATTCAGTAACATGATGTCAAAGGACCAAGTTGCCGTTGCTAGTCATAAAAGAAAGATCGCAGAACTTGCTCGAGCTATACGTAAAAAGTATCTTACTTTAAAGTTAGGTCGAACTGCAGAAGATGAATCTATTAGAAAACTTTTCAAACCAATATCTGAACCTCTTAAGCAAATAGCTAAGACTCAGCAGCATCCTTCATTTATTATTAAAAAAGAGGAAAAATTGAAACAGGATGATGATGATGATGATGATGTATTCACACAGAACCCAAACTATCTCAATTTAGAAGACGTGGCTTCAACTGATGAACAAGGTAATATACCGCCGAGACCTGAAACACCACCACTACCTGAAGAAATGCGTCCTGCTGATTTTTCACAAGAAGCAATAGAAGAATACTTAGATCAATATCCCCCAATAAGCCATAATTATTTACAAGATTTTTGGACACAAAACGATAAAATTGATAAAAATTATGGACCTATATATACCGACAACATTGGTTGGATGTTAGGTAAACGCCGAATTAAATTTGATAGAGCGACTGGCCAAATACAGATATTACCTGAGGGGACAAACTTAGCAGGTACATGGTTTCGTGGCACACCTGGGCTGTATCAACTTTTATTCTATAATGACCCAAACTATGCAGATGCAGATTTACAACCCTATAAAAATCTATTGCAAAGTACCGGTGTTCATTTAGATTCGCTTGGACGCCTAAAAGGTTCGACAGGATTTAAATATAATCACATTATTAAGCCTCTCTTTAAAGATGTGCAGAAAAATAAAGGTACAATTGTCACACGATCAACATCTACAAAAATACGTAGTCCACTTAGTCGATCATTAACAAGATCCACTCCCTCAACAACAACAACAACAACAACAACAACATCATCAACATCAAAACCGCCAACAGGAAAAGGTATCGGTGATTACTTGACATACAACGAGGAACCAATCGAATACGTGTACTGGGATGATCCCAATGAATTAATCGATCGACTTAAACTCCTTATGGCATCTCAGGAAGCTGGCAATACGTCGCATGATAATGAAATAGTAGCCATCCTCAACGAGCTAAAAGAAGCTAATATAATACAGTAATCTAGTTCCTTGGTCTTTCATTTACACGATGAGTCTTGATAAATTCGGACGTCGCTTTGATAAACAAAAGACACTTCCGTATATGCGTACACCGCCAAAGTTAACACTACCCCATACTTCTGATGGAAATGTTGACTTCAAGAACGTAAAGTTGTGTAATATAAAAGATCCCACAGATAATTCAGATGCGGCAACTAAAAAATACGTAGATACTTCAGTGATTGATTTAAAAAAAATAACAGCAAAAACAGATCAAATAACAGAGTTTATTTCGAGAAATCCGCCTACTTCTGGTAAACATATGGCAACAAAAAAATATGTAGATGACTCTATTGCAAATATAACAACAAGAATAGAACAGGAGTTGGCTACAATTAAGTCTCATACCGATTTGACTCCAATACGGAAAAATATCATTGATTTATCCTCTGAATTACAACTTTTGCAAGGACGCACATCATATATATCATTGAAAACAGACGATCTTGCTAAGCGTATAAAGCCGATGGAACAACAATTTAAAGCGTTAAAACATGATGACGTACGCCAAGGAGAAGCTACAACTAGTTAACGAGCTGCACAAGCCTGCTCGAAAAAATTATCTAAGACGACGTACCATCATTAAAGGCTTAGACGATTTATGGCAGACGGACTTGGCTGAAATGCGACCTTATGCTCATCAAAATAAAAATTTCAAATTAATTCTCGTCGTAATCGATTCTTTTTCCAAGTTTATGTGGACTAGACCGTTAAAGACAAAGACGGGTGAGGAGATAACTCGTGCGTTTTCGGATATCCTCGCACATACGGAACGTACGCCGAAAAATCTACAATCTGATCAAGGTAAAGAATTTTACAATAGTAAATTTCAAACTTTAATGAAGAAGCATGATATTAATCATTATAGTACATATAGCACCAAGAAAGCGGCCATTGCTGAAAGAGCCATAAGGACGTTGAAAAATAAACTTTACAAATACTTTAGCTTAATGGGATCGTATAAATGGATTGATATATTACAAAGCATTACCAATGAATACAATGGAACACGTCATCAAACCATCGGATGTAAACCATCACAAATTAATAAATCCAACGAAAAATGTATCTTAAATCGAAAATATACTCATTTAAAAATCGCGGGCCCGCGTAAGTTTAAAGTTGGTGACATTGTACGCATCAGCAAAACCAAAATGCTATTCGACAAGGGATACGTTCCAAGCTGGACAACGGAATTATTTAAAGTTACTAAAATTAATATTACCAACCCTGCAACGTACATGCTCGAAGATATGCAAGGTGCACCGATCAAAGGAGCCTTTTATGACGAAGAATTACAGAAAACAGCCAATCCAGATGTTTATTTAGTTGAAAAAGTTTTACGTCGTAAAGGTAAAAAATGTACGTCAAATGGCTTGGCCTTGATGCAAAACATAATAGTTGGATTGACAATGATGCGATCGTCTAGGTGTATGGGGTGGGGGGGTTTCTGCTAAAAGTGAGTTCTCAGTCGGTTGCAGTCAGTCAGTCAGTCAGTCAGGCAGCTAGTAAAAAAAAAAATGGATACCAGTGGTAGTGGTTCAAGTTGCAGCGAGTTTGACCTCACCACCAGCAGCTCACACGAATCATCTGTAAACTACGACCGTGAGCTGGATGCTATTCTGGAAAGGTACGAAGAAGCGGCCAAGAACGAGGACCATTATCTGCTGTACACGCAGTTTCCAAATGGATCATACCAAATTGGATGCGGTCTAAGCCCAGCGAGATCATTTACTCCTGCTGTAATTGTGTGGAACTCATCACGGTTGAAACTATCTTTCAGTTCCTATGAGTGGGAACAATTAATCACCCAGCTCAATGTGGTAACGGTGAAGGAGACGGAGGAGCAGGAGGAGGAGAAGAACCTTCCTGACAAGTATGATCCTGTCGAAATCGAGTGCGGTGACTATTGCAGAATTCGACGACTAATCTATGATAGTACGAAAATTCTCGAAATAACCAAGCACAACATTAGTTTCTACCTCTCAGAAATGGACGTGAACGCTCTTTTAGAAGCAAATAATGAACTTTTAGTACCGTATATGTCTATGCTAGAAACTGTTGAATTTCCAAGCTATTATTATAATGCGCTTAAGATTGTTCGAGCTAGTTTTAATGATCAAAATTATACGTTTTCAGATGCTATTCAAAAATTGTATACATTTAAGCTCGTAGGCTGTACTTTACAACATATAGCGTTAGGACAACATATATTTTTCTATAGACATAGGATCGCTAATGATCTTGAACGATTTTAATAAAGTTTTTGTAAAAATGCATATCTGTCGTTTCATTATGATATACGTCACGTAACGTGACACGTGACGTGACGTGACACGTGACGTACGTGACGTGACACGTGACGCACGTGACGTGACACGTGACGCACGTGACGTGATACGTGACGCACGTGACGTGATACGTGACGCACGTGACGTGATACGTGACGCACGTGACGTGCACACTTTGTTCAAAAATACCAAAAAGATGTCTTGATAGCCCGAAGAACCGCGCCACAACATCAGAAGTAATGTTAGTATTATGTGTGTGCGTGTTTTTTTTTTTTGTTTTTGAACACGCTAAGTTTTGAACTCCAACCACGCACTAACATTGCTTCTGATGTTGCACACCTCTGACGACTCAAGCTATCAGGACATCTTGTTGTTGTTGTTGTTGTGAACTCTTCTTACTAGAAAAATCTAACGAAATCAATAAAACATCTTTTTATAAATATTCATTTATTAAATCTAATTACATACATGTTTGAAAAAATATATATATATATAAATGTTAGTACTACATACATGTTTGAAAAAAATATATATATAAATGTTAGTACAATAGATAGAGAGAAACTGGAGGACGGATGAACGCTTTTTATATATTTTTTTGTAATTTGTTTGCTGTGATGTTTTTTTTTTAAAACTCAATATCGCTGTCTACATCAGATTCATCAAATCGGATTCGGATGTTATTTCTAGACCTATCATGTAAGGCATCTCTGCAAGATTCCTGGTCTTTTAGTTCAAACACTACGCTTTTAAAGCAGCTGTGACACCAATTATACTTTTTTGGTATACGTTCAAAATAATGTCATGTGCATCGTGAACCTCGTGAGAATGGGTCATAGCAGGCAAATAAACGTTTATTTAAAGTTTTATGTATTTCTTTAAATTTAGATAAACAATTTTACATACGTGTAGGTAATATTGGTCCAGCCAATATCCACTTGTCCATAGACAGTAACTAGAATAATCTTCAAAAACATAACCCCAATCTGATTTTCCTAATATAGTGTGAATTAAATTTGGATCTATTTCTTTGTGACATCTAATAAAGTTAATTCCTGTATATGAAGAATCAAGATCATTTTGGCTTCTTTAATCATAGCGTGCCATTTATATAAAGGAAATTGTTTCACAATTTCCGTAGTTAATTTCCATGGTAGTGGAGACTGCTCCATGAATTCTACTGCTGATGATGTTATTGATTCGCAAATTTTTCTAACAGCTAACTCTGATAATGTTGGGGCATTCATCTATAACAAAAAAAAAACGCTATTATAAGATACTGTAATGCCCCCACGGAAGTGTGTCAAAACTGTTCGGAATTAAATAACGTTTGTCGTCATACGGACTTAAACTAATTTTTGACTGTTCAACAGAATATACGTTGTGTGCATACGACCTGATACAGCGTTGTGTAGCTGTTTTTTCCTTAAATTCTTTCAAACATTCAACATAATCCTCAAATGCAATTTATTTTTAACAACATTGTACTTAACCCCTTTAGATTTTTTAACCACCTTCCCACCCTGCACCTTGTAACTATACATTTTGCTTCGAAGTCCAACAAAATGTGTCATAATTTTACCGTTATTTTCATCTTTCATTAGACCCGGCACCTTTTGTTCTTACGCAGTATTTTATATATGTTATTTTCAGGATAATCCGAAGTATCAAATTTACTGGAATCAGCTTTAATGATCTCCTCATATGCATCCTCACATTGCAATTCGTAGATAAAACTGTCTGTGTCCATGTACATGAGCTTACACCTTTCTGCACCCATTTTTGGTAGCATATAGGTGTAATGAAAATCGTACATGACTAGTTTCGATAGGTCTAGAATTGCCTGCCCTACATACAGAGGTTGTTAAACGTTATTTCAGCCTTGTTCAATTCGATAACCACCAGATTTTCCTCTAAAATTGTGCGACTGTGGAACCGAAAACTCGAAATCAAGTTTGCTGCCCCATAGCGACCACCCCAAGATTTAACGATTTTAACATACGCGGTGCTTACGTATATTTTCCATGGTCTTACCGAATACTGCATTATTCATTAATTTAAAAAGATTTTTTTCGAAATCATTCCGGGCTGCAGCTCTACATCGAGTATTCAACTCGATGTAGGGTTTCAGCCAGGCTGCTTGTTTAAATTGTAAAATTTTATGGATTTCGTTAACTTTAACCCATTAGCTAGCATTTGTTTTAAAATTTTTATAGTGAAACCGTGTACTCTTTTTTATCCGTAAGTGTTGCCATTAATTTCGGCAATTTTACCCCGCCGTCGCTGGGTGGTACGCTACGTCTGCCGCAAACGGAAAATCTTTGTGTTTATCGTGCAGTTCTTGTGGGTACGATAGATCGACTTGTAGCACGTACCCTACGTCAGAGTCGTCGGGTATTGACATCAAATCAAACGATGTTACATCATCTACCATTTGAACCCTCCGTAGGGTAAGGGTTGCTGCATAGCCTTCCCATATAAGCTATTCACATCCAGGTACATAAGGTACTTGGACGGCTTTTCAGGATCATATTCGGGCATATATTTATTGTTGGCCTCCGAAAATCGGTTGCTACACACCGAAATTCCACCTCTTATAGCATTTTCGTAAAACATCACCATATCTAGATCCTTTAGTAGTTCTAACTTACACCCAGTGTATTTGAGCATACAGTCCCACGTATATCCGGGCATTGTATAGTACCACGCAGGATCCAGACCATAGGTGGAGA